>CM034350.1:89737876-90110082 GCA_019925275.1 Mytilus edulis
TCAAAAATTAATGTAAAGTTATTGGAATATTTTAGCAAAAAGGTCAGAAATTGACTTTGATAATTACAAGTGATATTCAAGATATACACTAAATATGCCATATATTATATTAAGGCATTTAAAGTATTTTATCAATATATAATTTTAAGCCCCAAAAGTTATGTTAAATTTCTGCAAATTTACGTCTAATTTAAAACGCATAGTTGAATATAGAATTAACATATTGTCATAATATATTCCTATGCTAGAAACTTGTAAGCATCTTAAATAATTAAGCTTTAGTCAACTAAGTTTTATTAAGATTGGTCAACTTATTTATTATTAGGTCCGAGTACACAGTTATCGTCCTTTGATTTTCGTTGTCCACGAATATAGTCCTTAGTGTGGACAGTGTGTTACTTGCCAATTTTTGTTATACCCCTTCCAAATTTATTTCTCCATGTTTTATGCCTCATATAGCAAGTTGGGGGGTGAAATGACACTGTAAAAAAATTTGGGTCATAAAATTAATGTAAAGTAGTGATTAGGTTTAGCTGAAAAAGGTCAGAAATTAGCACTTCGGAAGCTGTCAAAAGATTTCAAGACCCCCTTAACACAAAATTGTCCATATTTTGAGTTAGAGCTGATGAAGTTTTCTATAATTTTGATATAATTTGTCCCAAAAGTAGTACAACACACTGTAAAAATATTATTGAGAAAGCGCAGGTGGGATTTTTTTAATTTTCATTTATTGTCTAAAAGAAATGCACTACGAAATAACTGTGTACTCGGACCTCTTTTTATTAGGTCCGAGTACACAGTTATCGTCCTTTGATTTTCGTTGTCCACGAATATAGTCCTTAGTGTGGACAGTGTGTTACTTGCCAATTTTTGTTATACCCCTTCCAAATTTATTTCTCCATGTTTTATGCCTCATATAGCAAGTTGGGGGTGAAATGACACTGTAAAAAAATTTGGGTCATAAAATTAATGTAAAGTAGTGATTAGGTTTAGCTGAAAAAGGTCAGAAATTAGCACTTCGGAAGCTGTCAAAAGATTTCAAGACCCCCTTAACACAAAATTGTCCATATTTTGAGTTAGAGCTGATGAAGTTTTCTATAATTTTGATATAATTTGTCCCAAAAGTAGTACAACACACTGTAAAAATATTATTGAGAAAGCGCAGGTGGGATTTTTTTAATTTTCATTTATTGTCTAAAAGAAATGCACTACGAAATAACTGTGTACTCGGACCTAAGAGGTGAAATTAGGAAATATATAATCTGTACTTTGGCAACTTCCTTGAATGATTTGATGGTGTCAATTTGTCAAATAGCATAAAACTAAAGGATTTAAACTTTTATTTGATAGAATTTCTGCAAAAATGACCAATTTTGGCATTATATGGTCAAAATAAGCATTTCATAGCTTTTTCAATTTTGATGCATAAGTGGCATTCTGACTTTCTATCTGACATGTTTTCATGTGTCAATTTTTGTGTTTCTATGCTTTAATCCAGTTTTATTACTCATGTGTGAACTCTGAATCTACAGAAAAGTAGATTATCTCAGACAATATGAGCAAAATGTGTTGTATAAATGACCCTCGCCTAACGCCCTGTTTGGATCAAGTTAAATGTGAGGAGCATGGCACATAAAAGTTGAAGTCCATAATAAAGACCTCACTAAATTTGTATAAAAAGCACTTAACAATGTCTTTTGTACCTGTTTCATTTCACATAATATCTTTCTTTACTTCTGTAGGATAGCATGGGGTTCAAATATAAGCCTGTTGAGACTAAAATTGCATGCAAGTTTTTCACTAAAAAGTGAAAAATCTTTGTATCAGACCATACTGTCTACTAAAAAAGTTGAATGTAAGAGCCTTTTTGTGCTCAGATTTATTGTATCATGTCACCTGAGTATAGAAATGATAGAAAAGACACAAATTTTTATTTCCTATAGCTTTAATATGCATTTTTTAATGTAAATATGTGCTACGGCCTAAATTGACCCTAAATTATTTTTAATCTTACTTGGCCTAAGACCCTTTTAAACTAATATGATATGTTATTTGTAAGTTTTCTTTCCATTTAAAGTACATTAAATACATATGTAAGGATTATTTATAATCAAAAAGCTTCACAAATTTAAAATTGCTGGAAAATATTACATCTTCATGTAAGGCCCCCCTTCATTGGAAAACCTCCATTTTTAGGCACAGGCTCATATAAATTTGACTTTTGAATAATTATGCTAAGTCTGATATATCAAATGAGTACTCTATTGCTTTAAATACATGATATATTATATATTAAGGCATTTTAAAAGTATTTTTTTGCAATATTTAAATTTTAAAAGCCCCAAATGTTGATAGTTGAAATTTCTCAATTTTAACGTCTAAATTTAACACGCAAAGTTGAATATAGAATTAATCATATTGTCTATAATATATATCCTATTGCTATGAAACTTTGTAAGCAGTCTTATAATATATTAAGCTTTAGTCATACTAAGTTTTATTAAGATTGGTCAACTTATTCTATCCTATTAGGTCCGAGTACACAGTTATCGTCCTTTGATTTTCGTTGTCCACGAATATAGTCCTTAGTGTGGACAGTGTGTTACTTGCCAATTTTTGTTATACCCCTTCCAAATTTATTTCTCCATGTTTTATGCCTCATATAGCAAGTTGGGGGGTGAAATGACACTGTAAAAAAATTTGGGTCATAAAATTAATGTAAAGTAGTGATTAGGTTTAGCTGAAAAAGGTCAGAAATTAGCACTTCGGAAGCTGTCAAAAGATTTCAAGACCCCCTTAACACAAAATTGTCCATATTTTGAGTTAGAGCTGATGAAGTTTTCTATAATTTTGATATAATTTGTCCCAAAAGTAGTACAACACACTGTAAAAATATTATTGAGAAAGCGCAGGTGGGATTTTTTTAATTTTCATTTATTGTCTAAAAGAAATGCACTACGAAATAACTGTGTACTCGGACCTCTTTTTATTAGGTCCGAGTACACAGTTATCGTCCTTTGATTTTCGTTGTCCACGAATATAGTCCTTAGTGTGGACAGTGTGTTACTTGCCAATTTTTGTTATACCCCTTCCAAATTTATTTCTCCATGTTTTATGCCTCATATAGCAAGTTGGGGGGTGAAATGACACTGTAAAAAAATTTGGGTCATAAAATTAATGTAAAGTAGTGATTAGGTTTAGCTGAAAAAGGTCAGAAATTAGCACTTCGGAAGCTGTCAAAAGATTTCAAGACCCCCTTAACACAAAATTGTCCATATTTTGAGTTAGAGCTGATGAAGTTTTCTATAATTTTGATATAATTTGTCCCAAAAGTAGTACAACACACTGTAAAAATATTATTGAGAAAGCGCAGGTGGGATTTTTTTAATTTTCATTTATTGTCTAAAAGAAATGCACTACGAAATAACTGTGTACTCGGACCTCTTTTTATTAGGTCCGAGTACACAGTTATCGTCCTTTGATTTTCGTTGTCCACGAATATAGTCCTTAGTGTGGACAGTGTGTTACTTGCCAATTTTTGTTATACCCCTTCCAAATTTATTTCTCCATGTTTTATGCCTCATATAGCAAGTTGGGGGGTGAAATGACACTGTAAAAAAATTTGGGTCATAAAATTAATGTAAAGTAGTGATTAGGTTTAGCTGAAAAAGGTCAGAAATTAGCACTTCGGAAGCTGTCAAAAGATTTCAAGACCCCCTTAACACAAAATTGTCCATATTTTGAGTTAGAGCTGATGAAGTTTTCTATAATTTTGATATAATTTGTCCCAAAAGTAGTACAACACACTGTAAAAATATTATTGAGAAAGCGCAGGTGGGATTTTTTTAATTTTCATTTATTGTCTAAAAGAAATGCACTACGAAATAACTGTGTACTCGGACCTAAGAGGTGAAATTAGGAAATATATAATCTGTACTTTGGCAACTTCCTTGAATGATTTGATGGTGTCAATTTGTCAAATAGCATAAAACTAAAGGATTTAAACTTTTATTTGATAGAATTTCTGCAAAAATTACCAATTTTGGCATTATATGGTCAAAATAAGCATTTCATAGCTTTTTCAATTTTGATGCATAAGTGGCATTCTGACTTTCTATCTGACATGTTTTCATGTGTCAATTTTTGTGTTTCTATGCTTTAATCCAGTTTTATTACTCATGTGTGAACTCTGAATCTACAGAAAAGTAGATTATCTCAGACAATATGAGCAAAATGTGTTGTATAAATGACCCTCGCCTAACGCCCTGTTTGGATCAAGTTAAATGTGAGGAGCATGGCACATAAAAGTTGAAGTCCATAATAAAGACCTCACTAAATTTGTATAAAAAGCACTTAACAATGTCTTTTGTACCTGTTTCATTTCACATAATATCTTTCTTTACTTCTGTAGGATAGCATGGGGTTCAAATATAAGCCTGTTGAGACTAAAATTGCATGCAAGTTTTTCACTAAAAAGTGAAAAATCTTTGTATCAGACCATACTGTCTACTAAAAAAGTTGAATGTAAGAGCCTTTTTGTGCTCAGATTTATTGTATCATGTCACCTGAGTATAGAAATGATAGAAAAGACACAAATTTTTATTTCCTATAGCTTTAATATGCATTTTTTAATGTAAATATGTGCTACGGCCTAAATTGACCCTAAATTATTTTTAATCTTACTTGGCCTAAGACCCTTTTAAACTAATATGATATGTTATTTGTAAGTTTTCTTTCCATTTAAAGTACATTAAATACATATGTAAGGATTATTTATAATCAAAAAGCTTCACAAATTTAAAATTGCTGGAAAATATTACATCTTCATGTAAGGCCCCCCTTCATTGGAAAACCTCCATTTTTAGGCACAGGCTCATATAAATTTGACTTTTGAATAATTATGCTAAGTCTGATATATCAAATGAGTACTCTATTGCTTTAAATACATGATATATTATATATTAAGGCATTTTAAAAGTATTTTTTTGCAATATTTAAATTTTAAAAGCCCCAAATGTTGATAGTTGAAATTTCTCAATTTTAACGTCTAAATTTAACACGCAAAGTTGAATATAGAATTAATCATATTGTCTATAATATATATCCTATTGCTATGAAACTTTGTAAGCAGTCTTATAATATATTAAGCTTTAGTCATACTAAGTTTTATTAAGATTGGTCAACTTATTCTATCCTATTAGGTCCGAGTACACAGTTATCGTCCTTTGATTTTCGTTGTCCACGAATATAGTCCTTAGTGTGGACAGTGTGTTACTTGCCAATTTTTGTTATACCCCTTCCAAATTTATTTCTCCATGTTTTATGCCTCATATAGCAAGTTGGGGGGTGAAATGACACTGTAAAAAAATTTGGGTCATAAAATTAATGTAAAGTAGTGATTAGGTTTAGCTGAAAAAGGTCAGAAATTAGCACTTCGGAAGCTGTCAAAAGATTTCAAGACCCCCTTAACACAAAATTGTCCATATTTTGAGTTAGAGCTGATGAAGTTTTCTATAATTTTGATATAATTTGTCCCAAAAGTAGTACAACACACTGTAAAAATATTATTGAGAAAGCGCAGGTGGGATTTTTTTAATTTTCATTTATTGTCTAAAAGAAATGCACTACGAAATAACTGTGTACTCGGACCTCTTTTTATTAGGTCCGAGTACACAGTTATCGTCCTTTGATTTTCGTTGTCCACGAATATAGTCCTTAGTGTGGACAGTGTGTTACTTGCCAATTTTTGTTATAACCCCTTCCAAATTTATTTCTCCATGTTTTATGCCTCATATAGCAAGTTGGGGGGTGAAATGACACTGTAAAAAAATTTGGGTCATAAAATTAATGTAAAGTAGTGATTAGGTTTAGCTGAAAAAGGTCAGAAATTAGCACTTCGGAAGCTGTCAAAAGATTTCAAGACCCCCTTAACACAAAATTGTCCATATTTTGAGTTAGAGCTGATGAAGTTTTCTATAATTTTGATATAATTTGTCCCAAAAGTAGTACAACACACTGTAAAAATATTATTGAGAAAGCGCAGGTGGGATTTTTTTAATTTTCATTTATTGTCTAAAAGAAATGCACTACGAAATAACTGTGTACTCGGACCTCTTTTTATTAGGTCCGAGTACACAGTTATCGTCCTTTGATTTTCGTTGTCCACGAATATAGTCCTTAGTGTGGACAGTGTGTTACTTGCCAATTTTTGTTATACCCCTTCCAAATTTATTTCTCCATGTTTTATGCCTCATATAGCAAGTTGGGGGGTGAAATGACACTGTAAAAAAATTTGGGTCATAAAATTAATGTAAAGTAGTGATTAGGTTTAGCTGAAAAAGGTCAGAAATTAGCACTTCGGAAGCTGTCAAAAGATTTCAAGACCCCCTTAACACAAAATTGTCCATATTTTGAGTTAGAGCTGATGAAGTTTTCTATAATTTTGATATAATTTGTCCCAAAAGTAGTACAACACACTGTAAAAATATTATTGAGAAAGCGCAGGTGGGATTTTTTTAATTTTCATTTATTGTCTAAAAGAAATGCACTACGAAATAACTGTGTACTCGGACCTAAGAGGTGAAATTAGGAAATATATAATCTGTACTTTGGCAACTTCCTTGAATGATTTGATGGTGTCAATTTGTCAAATAGCATAAAACTAAAGGATTTAAACTTTTATTTGATAGAATTTCTGCAAAAATGACCAATTTTGGCATTATATGGTCAAAATAAGCATTTCATAGCTTTTTCAATTTTGATGCATAAGTGGCATTCTGACTTTCTATCTGACATGTTTTCATGTGTCAATTTTTGTGTTTCTATGCTTTAATCCAGTTTTATTACTCATGTGTGAACTCTGAATCTACAGAAAAGTAGATTATCTCAGACAATATGAGCAAAATGTGTTGTATAAATGACCCTCGCCTAACGCCCTGTTTGGATCAAGTTAAATGTGAGGAGCATGGCACATAAAAGTTGAAGTCCATAATAAAGACCTCACTAAATTTGTATAAAAAGCACTTAACAATGTCTTTTGTACCTGTTTCATTTCACATAATATCTTTCTTTACTTCTGTAGGATAGCATGGGGTTCAAATATAAGCCTGTTGAGACTAAAATTGCATGCAAGTTTTTCACTAAAAAGTGAAAAATCTTTGTATCAGACCATACTGTCTACTAAAAAAGTTGAATGTAAGAGCCTTTTTGTGCTCAGATTTATTGTATCATGTCACCTGAGTATAGAAATGATAGAAAAGACACAAATTTTTATTTCCTATAGCTTTAATATGCATTTTTTAATGTAAATATGTGCTACGGCCTAAATTGACCCTAAATTATTTTTAATCTTACTTGGCCTAAGACCCTTTTAAACTAATATGATATGTTATTTGTAAGTTTTCTTTCCATTTAAAGTACATTAAATACATATGTAAGGATTATTTATAATCAAAAAGCTTCACAAATTTAAAATTGCTGGAAAATATTACATCTTCATGTAAGGCCCCCCTTCATTGGAAAACCTCCATTTTTAGGCACAGGCTCATATAAATTTGACTTTTGAATAATTATGCTAAGTCTGATATATCAAATGAGTACTCTATTGCTTTAAATACATGATATATTATATATTAAGGCATTTTAAAAGTATTTTTTTGCAATATTTAAATTTTAAAAGCCCCAAATGTTGATAGTTGAAATTTCTCAATTTTAACGTCTAAATTTAACACGCAAAGTTGAATATAGAATTAATCATATTGTCTATAATATATATCCTATTGCTATGAAACTTTGTAAGCAGTCTTATAATATATTAAGCTTTAGTCATACTAAGTTTTATTAAGATTGGTCAACTTATTCTATCCTATTAGGTCCGAAGTACACAGTTATCGTCCTTTGATTTTCGTTGTCCACGAATATAGTCTTAGTGTGGACAGTGTGTTACTTGCCAATTTTTGTTATACCCCTTCCAAATTTATTTCTCCATGTTTTATGCCTCATATAGCAAGTTGGGGGGTGAAATGACACTGTAAAAAAATTTGGGTCATAAAATTAATGTAAAGTAGTGATTAGGTTTAGCTGAAAAAGGTCAGAAATTAGCACTTCGGAAGCTGTCAAAAGATTTCAAGACCCCCTTAACACAAAATTGTCCATATTTGAGTTAGAGCTGATGAAGTTTTCTATAATTTTGATATAATTTGTCCCAAAAGTAGTACAACACACTGTAAAAATATTATTGAGAAAGCGCAGGTGGGATTTTTTTAATTTTCATTTATTGTCTAAAAGAAATGCACTACGAAATAACTGTGTACTCGGACCTCTTTTTATTAGGTCCGAGTACACAGTTATCGTCCTTTGATTTTCGTTGTCCACGAATATAGTCCTTAGTGTGGACAGTGTGTTACTTGCCAATTTTTGTTATACCCCTTCCAAATTTATTTCTCCATGTTTTATGCCTCATATAGCAAGTTGGGGGGTGAAATGACACTGTAAAAAAATTTGGGTCATAAAATTAATGTAAAGTAGTGATTAGGTTTAGCTGAAAAAGGTCAGAAATTAGCACTTCGGAAGCTGTCAAAAGATTTCAAGACCCCCTTAACACAAAATTGTCCATATTTTGAGTTAGAGCTGATGAAGTTTTCTATAATTTTGATATAATTTGTCCCAAAAGTAGTACAACACACTGTAAAAATATTATTGAGAAAGCGCAGGTGGGATTTTTTTAATTTTCATTTATTGTCTAAAAGAAATGCACTACGAAATAACTGTGTACTCGGACCTCTTTTTATTAGGTCCGAGTACACAGTTATCGTCCTTTGATTTTCGTTGTCCACGAATATAGTCCTTAGTGTGGACAGTGTGTTACTTGCCAATTTTTGTTATACCCCCTTCCAAATTTATTTCTCCATGTTTTATGCCTCATATAGCAAGTTGGGGGGTGAAATGACACTGTAAAAAAATTTGGGTCATAAAATTAATGTAAAGTAGTGATTAGGTTTAGCTGAAAAAGGTCAGAAATTAGCACTTCGGAAGCTGTCAAAAGATTTCAAGACCCCCTTAACACAAAATTGTCCATATTTTGAGTTAGAGCTGATGAAGTTTTCTATAATTTTGATATAATTTGTCCCAAAAGTAGTACAACACACTGTAAAAATATTATTGAGAAAGCGCAGGTGGGATTTTTTTAATTTCATTTATTGTCTAAAAGAAATGCACTACGAAATAACTGTGTACTCGGACCTAAGAGGTGAAATTAGGAAATATATAATCTGTACTTTGGCAACTTCCTTGAATGATTTGATGGTGTCAATTTGTCAAATAGCATAAAACTAAAGGATTTAAACTTTTATTTGATAGAATTTCTGCAAAAATGACCAATTTTGGCATTATATGGTCAAAATAAGCATTTCATAGCTTTTTCAATTTTGATGCATAAGTGGCATTCTGACTTTCTATCTGACATGTTTTCATGTGTCAATTTTTGTGTTTCTATGCTTTAATCCAGTTTTATTACTCATGTGTGAACTCTGAATCTACAGAAAAGTAGATTATCTCAGACAATATGAGCAAAATGTGTTGTATAAATGACCCTCGCCTAACGCCCTGTTTGGATCAAGTTAAATGTGAGGAGCATGGCACATAAAAGTTGAAGTCCATAATAAAGACCTCACTAAATTTGTATAAAAAGCACTTAACAATGTCTTTTGTACCTGTTTCATTTCACATAATATCTTTCTTTACTTCTGTAGGATAGCATGGGGTTCAAATATAAGCCTGTTGAGACTAAAATTGCATGCAAGTTTTTCACTAAAAAGTGAAAAATCTTTGTATCAGACCATACTGTCTACTAAAAAAGTTGAATGTAAGAGCCTTTTTGTGCTCAGATTTATTGTATCATGTCACCTGAGTATAGAAATGATAGAAAAGACACAAATTTTTATTTCCTATAGCTTTAATATGCATTTTTTAATGTAAATATGTGCTACGGCCTAAATTGACCCTAAATTATTTTTAATCTTACTTGGCCTAAGACCCTTTTAAACTAATATGATATGTTATTTGTAAGTTTTCTTTCCATTTAAAGTACATTAAATACATATGTAAGGATTATTTATAATCAAAAAGCTTCACAAATTTAAAATTGCTGGAAAATATTACATCTTCATGTAAGGCCCCCTTCATTGGAAAACCTCCATTTTTAGGCACAGGCTCATATAAATTTGACTTTTGAATAATTATGCTAAGTCTGATATATCAAATGAGTACTCTATTGCTTTAAATACATGATATATTATATATTAAGGCATTTTAAAAGTATTTTTTTGCAATATTTAAATTTTAAAAGCCCCAAATGTTGATAGTTGAAATTTCTCAATTTTAACGTCTAAATTTAACACGCAAAGTTGAATATAGAATTAATCATATTGTCTATAATATATATCCTATTGCTATGAAACTTTGTAAGCAGTCTTATAATATATTAAGCTTTAGTCATACTAAGTTTTATTAAGATTGGTCAACTTATTCTATCCTATTAGGTCCGAGTACACAGTTATCGTCCTTTGATTTTCGTTGTCCACGAATATAGTCCTTAGTGTGGACAGTGTGTTACTTGCCAATTTTTGTTATACCCCTTCCAAATTTATTTCTCCATGTTTTATGCCTCATATAGCAAGTTGGGGGTGAAATGACACTGTAAAAAAATTTGGGTCATAAAATTAATGTAAAGTAGTGATTAGGTTTAGCTGAAAAAGGTCAGAAATTAGCACTTCGGAAGCTGTCAAAAGATTTCAAGACCCCCTTAACACAAAATTGTCCATATTTTGAGTTAGAGCTGATGAAGTTTTCTATAATTTTGATATAATTTGTCCCAAAAGTAGTACAACACACTGTAAAAATATTATTGAGAAAGCGCAGGTGGGATTTTTTTAATTTTCATTTATTGTCTAAAAGAAATGCACTACGAAATAACTGTGTACTCGGACCTCTTTTTATTAGGTCCGAGTACACAGTTATCGTCCTTTGATTTTCGTTGTCCACGAATATAGTCCTTAGTGTGGACAGTGTGTTACTTGCCAATTTTTGTTATACCCCTTCCAAATTTATTTCTCCATGTTTTATGCCTCATATAGCAAGTTGGGGGGTGAAATGACACTGTAAAAAAAATTTGGGTCATAAAATTAATGTAAAGTAGTGATTAGGTTTAGCTGAAAAAGGTCAGAAATTAGCACTTCGGAAGCTGTCAAAAGATTTCAAGACCCCCTTAACACAAAATTGTCCATATTTTGAGTTAGAGCTGATGAAGTTTTCTATAATTTTGATATAATTTGTCCCAAAAGTAGTACAACACACTGTAAAAATATTATTGAGAAAGCGCAGGTGGGATTTTTTTAATTTTCATTTATTGTCTAAAGAAATGCACTACGAAATAACTGTGTACTCGACCTCTTTTATTAGGTCCGAGTACACAGTTATCGTCTTTGATTTTCGTTGTCCACGAATATAGTCCTTAGTTGACAGTGTGTTACTTGCCAATTTTGTTACCCCTTCCAAATTTATTTCTCCATGTTTTATGCCATATAGCAAGTTGGGGGTGAAAGACACTGTAAAAAATTTGGGTCATAAAATTAATGTAAAGTAGTGATTAGTTTAGCTGAAAAAGTCAAATTAGCACTTCGGAAGCTGTCAAAAGATTTCAAGACCCCTTAACACAAATTGTCCATATTTTGAGTTAGAGCTGATAAGTTTTCTATAATTTGATATAATTTGTCCCAAAAGTAGTACACACACTGTAAAAATATTATTGAAAAGCGCAGGGATTTTTTTATTTCATTTATTGTCTAAAGAAATGCACTACGAAATAACTGTGTACTCGACCTAAAGGTGAATTAGGAAATATATATCTGTACTTGGCAATTCTTGAATGATTGATGGTGTCAATTTGTCAATAGCATAAAACTAAAGGATTAAACTTTATTTGATAGAATTCTGCAAAAATGACCAATTTTGGCATTATATGGTCAAAATAAGCATTTCATAGCTTTTTCAATTTTGATGCATAAGTGGCATTCTGACTTTCTATCTGACATGTTTTCATGTGTCAATTTTTGTGTTTCTATGCTTTAATCCAGTTTTATTACTCATGTGTGAACTCTGAATCTACAGAAAAGTAGATTATCTCAGACAATATGAGCAAAATGTGTTGTATAAATGACCCTCGCCTAACGCCCTGTTTGGATCAAGTTAAATGTGAGGAGCATGGCACATAAAAGTTGAAGTCCATAATAAAGACCTCACTAAATTTGTATAAAAAGCACTTAACAATGTCTTTTGTACCTGTTTCATTTCACATAATATCTTTCTTTACTTCTGTAGGATAGCATGGGGTTCAAATATAAGCCTGTTGAGACTAAAATTGCATGCAAGTTTTTCACTAAAAAGTGAAAAATCTTTGTATCAGACCATACTGTCTACTAAAAAGTTGAATGTAAGAGCCTTTTTGTGCTCAGATTTATTGTATCATGTCACCTGAGTATAGAAATGATAGAAAAGACACAAATTTTTATTTCCTATAGCTTTAATATGCATTTTTTAATGTAAATATGTGCTACGGCCTAAATTGACCCTAAATTATTTTTAATCTTACTTGGCCTAAGACCCTTTTAAACTAATATGATATGTTATTTGTAAGTTTTCTTTCCATTTAAAGTACATTAAATACATATGTAAGGATTATTTATAATCAAAAAGCTTCACAAATTTAAAATTGCTGGAAAATATTACATCTTCATGTAAGGCCCCCCTTCATTGGAAAACCTCCATTTTTAGGCACAGGCTCATATAAATTTGACTTTTGAATAATTATGCTAAGTCTGATATATCAAATGAGTACTCTATTGCTTTAAATACATGATATATTATATATTAAGGCATTTTAAAAGTATTTTTTTGCAATATTTAAATTTTAAAAGCCCCAAATGTTGATAGTTGAAATTTCTCAATTTTAACGTCTAAATTTAACACGCAAAGTTGAATATAGAATTAATCATATTGTCTATAATATATATCCTATTGCTATGAAACTTTGTAAGCAGTCTTATAATATATTAAGCTTTAGTCATACTAAGTTTTATTAAGATTGGTCAACTTATTCTATCCTATTAGGTCCGAGTACACAGTTATCGTCCTTTGATTTTCGTTGTCCACGAATATAGTCCTTAGTGTGGACAGTGTGTTACTTGCCAATTTTTGTTATACCCCTTCCAAATTTATTTCTCCATGTTTTATGCCTCATATAGCAAGTTGGGGGTGAAATGACACTGTAAAAAAATTTGGGTCATAAAATTAATGTAAAGTAGTGATTAGGTTTAGCTGAAAAAGGTCAGAAATTAGCACTTCGGAAGCTGTCAAAAGATTTCAAGACCCCCTTAACACAAAATTGTCCATATTTGAGTTAGAGCTGATGAAGTTTTCTATAATTTTGATATAATTTGTCCCAAAAGTAGTACAACACACTGTAAAAATATTATTGAGAAAGCGCAGTGGGATTTTTTTAATTTTCATTTATTGTCTAAAAGAAATGCACTACGAAATAACTGTGTACTCGGACCTCTTTTTATTAGGTCCGAGTACACAGTTATCGTCCTTTGATTTTCGTTGTCCACGAATATAGTCCTTAGTGTGGACAGTGTGTTACTTGCCAATTTTGTTATACCCCTTCCAAATTTATTTCTCCATGTTTTATGCCTCATATAGCAAGTTGGGGGTGAAATGACACTGTAAAAAAATTTGGGTCATAAAATTAATGTAAAGTAGTGATTAGGTTTAGCTGAAAAAGGTCAGAAATTAGCACTTCGGAAGCTGTCAAAAGATTTCAAGACCCCCTTAACACAAAATTGTCCATATTTTGAGTTAGAGCTGATGAAGTTTTCTATAATTTTGATATATTTGTCCCAAAAGTAGTACAACACACTGTAAAAATATTATTGAGAAAGCGCAGGTGGATTTTTTTAATTTTCATTTATTGTCTAAAAGAAATGCACTACGAAATAACTGTGTACTCGGACCTCTTTTTATTAGGTCCGAGTACACAGTTATCGTCCTTTGATTTTCGTTGTCCACGAATATAGTCCTTAGTGTGGACAGTGTGTTACTTGCCAATTTTTGTTATACCCCTTCCAAATTTATTTCTCCATGTTTTATGCCTCATATAGCAAGTTGGGGGTGAAATGACACTGTAAAAAAATTTGGGTCATAAAATTAATGTAAAGTAGTGATTAGGTTTAGCTGAAAAGGTCAGAAATTAGCACTTCGGAAGCTGTCAAAAGATTTCAAGACCCCTTAACACAAAATTGTCCATATTTTGAGTTAGAGCTGATGAAGTTTTCTATAATTTTGATATAATTTGTCCCAAAAGTAGTACAACACACTGTAAAAATATTATTGAGAAAGCGCAGGTGGGATTTTTTAATTTTCATTTATTGTCTAAAGAAATGCACTACGAAATAACTGTGTACTCGGACCTAAGAGGTGAAATTAGGAAATATATAATCTGTACTTTGGCAACTTCCTTGAATGATTTGATGGTGTCAATTTGTCAAATAGCATAAAACTAAAGGATTTAAACTTTTATTTGATAGAATTTCTGCAAAAATGACCAATTTTGGCATTATATGGTCAAAATAAGCATTTCATAGCTTTTTCAATTTTGATGCATAAGTGGCATTCTGACTTTCTATCTGACATGTTTTCATGTGTCAATTTTTGTGTTTCTATGCTTTAATCCAGTTTTATTACTCATGTGTGAACTCTGAATCTACAGAAAAGTAGATTATCTCAGACAATATGAGCAAAATGTGTTGTATAAATGACCCTCGCCTAACGCCCTGTTTGGATCAAGTTAAATGTGAGGAGCATGGCACATAAAAGTTGAAGTCCATAATAAAGACCTCACTAAATTTGTATAAAAAGCACTTAACAATGTCTTTTGTACCTGTTTCATTTCACATAATATCTTTCTTTACTTCTGTAGGATAGCATGGGGTTCAAATATAAGCCTGTTGAGACTAAAATTGCATGCAAGTTTTTCACTAAAAAGTGAAAAATCTTTGTATCAGACCATACTGTCTACTAAAAAAGTTGAATGTAAGAGCCTTTTTGTGCTCAGATTTATTGTATCATGTCACCTGAGTATAGAAATGATAGAAAAGACACAAATTTTTATTTCCTATAGCTTTAATATGCATTTTTTAATGTAAATATGTGCTACGGCCTAAATTGACCCTAAATTATTTTTAATCTTACTTGGCCTAAGACCCTTTTAAACTAATATGATATGTTATTTGTAAGTTTTCTTTCCATTTAAAGTACATTAAATACATATGTAAGGATTATTTATAATCAAAAAGCTTCACAAATTTAAAATTGCTGGAAAATATTACATCTTCATGTAAGGCCCCCCTTCATTGGAAAACCTCCATTTTTAGGCACAGGCTCATATAAATTTGACTTTTGAATAATTATGCTAAGTCTGATATATCAAATGAGTACTCTATTGCTTTAAATACATGATATATTATATATTAAGGCATTTTAAAAGTATTTTTTTGCAATATTTAAATTTTAAAAGCCCCAAATGTTGATAGTTGAAATTTCTCAATTTTAACGTCTAAATTTAACACGCAAAGTTGAATATAGAATTAATCATATTGTCTATAATATATATCCTATTGCTATGAAACTTTGTAAGCAGTCTTATAATATATTAAGCTTTAGTCATACTAAGTTTTATTAAGATTGGTCAACTTATTCTATCCTATTAGGTCCGAGTACACAGTTATCGTCCTTTGATTTTCGTTGTCCACGAATATAGTCCTTAGTGTGGACAGTGTGTTACTTGCCAATTTTTGTTAACCCTTCCAAATTTATTTCTCCATGTTTTATGCCTCATATAGCAAGTTGGGGGGTGAAATGACACTGTAAAAAAATTTGGGTCATAAAATTAATGTAAGTAGTGATTAGGTTTAGCTGAAAAAGGTCAGAAATTAGCACTTCGGAAGCTGTCAAAGATTTCAAGACCCCCTTAACACAAATTGTCCATATTTTGAGTTAGAGCTGATGAAGTTTTCTATAATTTTGATATAATTTGTCCAAAGTAGTACAACACACTGTAAAATATTATTGAGAAGCGCAGTGGATTTTTTTAATTTTCATTTATTGTCTAAAGAATTGCACTACGAAACTGGTACTTCGGACCTCTTTTATTAGGTCCGAGTACACAGTTATCGTCCTTTGATTTTCGTTGTCCACGAATATAGTCCTTAGTGTGGACAGTGTGTTACTTGCCAATTTTTGTTATACCCCTTCCAAATTTATTTCTCCATGTTTTATGCCTCATATAGCAAGTTGGGGGGTGAAATGACACTGTAAAAAAATTTGGGTCATAAAATTAATGTAAAGTAGTGATTAGGTTTAGCTGAAAAAGGTCAGAAATTAGCACTTCGGAAGCTGTCAAAAGATTTCAAGACCCCCTTAACACAAAATTGTCCATATTTTGAGTTAGGCTGATGAAGTTTTCTATAATTTTGATATAATTTGTCCCAAAAGTAGTACAACACACTGTAAAATATTATTGAGAAAGCGCAGGTGGATTTTTTTAATTTTCATTTATTGTCTAAAAGAAATGCACTACGAAATAACTGTGCGGACCTCTTTTTATTAGGTCGAGTACACAGTTATCGTCCTTTGATTTTCGTTGTCCACGAATATAGTCCTTAGTGTGGACGTGTGTTACTTGCCAATTTTTGTTATACCCCTTCCAAATTATTTCTCCATGTTTTATGCCTCATATAGCAAGTTGGGGGTGAAATGACACTGTAAAATAAATTTGGGTCATAAAATTAATGTAAATAGTGATTAGGTTTAGCTGAAAAAGGTCAGAATTAGCACTTCGGAAGCTGTCAAAAGATTTCAAGACCCCCTTAACACAAAATTGTCCATATTTTGAGTTAGTGATGAAGTTTTCTATAATTTTGATATAATTGTCCAAAAGTAGTACAACACACTGTAAAATATTATTGAGAAAGCGCAGGTGGATTTTTTTAATTTTCATTTATTGTCTAAAAGAAATGCACTACGAAATAACTGTGTACTAGGACCTAAGAGGTGAAATTAGGAAATATATAATCTGTACTTTGGCAACTTCCTTGAATGATTTGATGGTGTCAATTTGTCAAATAGCATTAAAACTAAAGATTTAAACTTTTATTTGATAGAATTTCTGCAAAAATGACCAATTTTGGCATTATATGGTCAAAATAAGCATTTCATAGCTTTTTCAATTTTGATGCATAAGTGGCATTCTGACTTTCTATCGACATGTTTTCATGTGTCAATTTTTGTGTTTCTATGCTTTAATCCAGTTTTATTACTCATGTGTGAACTCTGAATCTACAGAAAAGTAGATTATCTCAGACAATATGAGCAAAATGTGTTGTATAAATGACCCTCGCCTAACGCCCTGTTTGGATCAAGTTAAATGTGAGGAGCATGGCACATAAAAGTTGAAGTCCATAATAAAGACCTCACTAAATTTGTATAAAAAGCACTTAACAATGTCTTTTGTACCTGTTTCATTTCACATAATATCTTTCTTTACTTCTGTAGGATAGCATGGGGTTCAAATATAAGCCTGTTGAGACTAAAATTGCATGCAAGTTTTTCACTAAAAAGTGAAAAATCTTTGTATCAGACCATACTGTCACTAAAAAAGTTGAATGTAAGAGCCTTTTTGTGCTCAGATTTATTGTATCATGTCACCTGAGTATAGAAATGATAGAAAAGACACAAATTTTTATTTCCTATAGCTTTAATATGCATTTTTTAATGTAAATATGTGCTACGGCCTAAATTGACCCTAAATTATTTTTAATCTTACTTGGCCTAAGACCCTTTTAAACTAATATGATATGTTATTTGTAAGTTTTCTTTCCATTTAAAGTACATTAAATACATATGTAAGGATTATTTATAATCAAAAAGCTTCACAAATTTAAAATTGCTGGAAAATTATTACATCTTCATGTAAGGCCCCCTTCATTGGAAAACCTCCATTTTTAGGCACAGGCTCATATAAATTTGACTTTTGAATAATTATGCTAAGTCTGATATATCAAATGAGTACTCTATTGCTTTAAATACATGATATTATATATTAAGGCATTTTAAAAGTATTTTTTGCAATATTTAAATTTAAAAGCCCCAAATGTTGATAGTTGAAATTTCTCAATTTTAACGTCTAAATTTAACACGCAAAGTTGAATATAGAATAATCATATTGTCTATAATATATATCCTATTGCTATGAAACTTTGTAAGCAGTCTTATAATATATTAAGCTTTAGTCATACTAAGTTTTATTAAGATTGGTCAACTTATTCTATCCTATTAGTCCGAGTACACAGTTATCGTCCTTTGATTTTCGTTGTCCACGAATATAGTCCTTAGTGTGGACAGTGTGTTACTTGCCAATTTTTGTTATACCCCTTCCAAATTTATTTCTCCATGTTTTATGCCTCATATAGCAAGTTGGGGGGTGAAATGACACTGTAAAAAAATTTGGTCATAAAATTAATGTAAAGTAGTGATTAGGTTTAGCTGAAAAAGGTCAGAAATTAGCACTTCGAAGCTGTCAAAAGATTTCAAGACCCCTTAACACAATTGTCCATATTTTGAGTTAGAGCTGATGAAGTTTTCTATAATTTTGATATAATTTGTCACAAAAGTAGTACAACACACTGTAAAAATATTATTGAGAAAGGCAGGTGGGATTTTTTTAATTTTCATTTATTGTCTAAAGAAATGCACTACGAATAACTGTGTACTCGGACCTTTTTTATTAGGTCCGAGTACACAGTTATCGTCTTTGATTTTCGTTGTCACGAATATAGTCTTAGTGTGGACAGTGTGTTACTTGCATTTTTGTTATACCCTTCCAAATTTATTTCTCCATGTTTTATGCCCCATATAGCAGTTGGGGGTAAATGACACTGTAAAAATTTGGGTCATAAAATTAAAGTAGTACAACACACTGTAAAAATATTATTGAGAAAGCGCAGGTGGGATTTTTTTAATTTTCATTTATTGTCTAAAAGAATGCACTACGAAATAATGTGTACTGGACCTCTTTTTATTAGGTCCGAGTACACAGTTATCGTCCTTTGATTTTGTGTCCACAATATAGTCCTTAGTGTGGACAGTGTGTTACTTGCCAATTTTTGTTATACCCCTTCCAAATTTATTTCTCCATGTTTTATGCTCATATAGCAAGTTGGGGGGTGAAATGACACTGTAAAAAATTTGGGTCATAAAATTAATGTAAAGTAGTGATTAGGTTTAGCTGAAAAAGGTCAGAAATTAGCACTTCGGAAGCTGTCAAAAGATTTCAAGACCCCCTTAACACAAAATTGTCCATATTTTGAGTTAGAGCTGATGAAGTTTTCTATAATTTTGATATAATTTGTCCCAAAAGTAGTACAACACACTGTAAAAATATTATTGAGAAAGCGCAGGTGGGATTTTTTTAATTTTCATTTATTGTCTAAAAGAAATGCACTACGAAATAACTGTGTACTCGGACCTAAGAGGTGAAATTAGGAAATATATAATCTGTACTTTGGCAACTTCCTTGAATGATTTGATGGTGTCAATTTGTCAAATAGCATAAAACTAAAGGATTTAAACTTTTATTTGATAGAATTTCTGCAAAAATGACCAATTTTGGCATTATATGGTCAAAATAAGCATTTCATAGCTTTTTCAATTTTGATGCATAAGTGGCATTCTGACTTTCTATCTGACATGTTTTCATGTGTCAATTTTTGTGTTTCTATGCTTTAATCCAGTTTTATTACTCATGTGTGAACTCTGAATCTACAGAAAAGTAGATTATCTCAGACAATATGAGCAAAATGTGTTGTATAAATGACCCTCGCCTAACGCCCTGTTTGGATCAAGTTAAATGTGAGGAGCATGGCACATAAAAGTTGAAGTCCATAATAAAGACCTCACTAAATTTGTATAAAAAGCACTTAACAATGTCTTTTGTACCTGTTTCATTTCACATAATATCTTTCTTTACTTCTGTAGGATAGCATGGGGTTCAAATATAAGCCTGTTGAGACTAAAATTGCATGCAAGTTTTTCACTAAAAAGTGAAAAATCTTTGTATCAGACCATACTGTCTACTAAAAAAGTTGAATGTAAGAGCCTTTTTGTGCTCAGATTTATTGTATCATGTCACCTGAGTATAGAAATGATAGAAAAGACACAAATTTTTATTTCCTATAGCTTTAATATGCATTTTTTAATGTAAATATGTGCTACGGCCTAAATTGACCCTAAATTATTTTTAATCTTACTTGGCCTAAGACCCTTTTAAACTAATATGATATGTTATTTGTAAGTTTTCTTTCCATTTAAAGTACATTAAATACATATGTAAGGATTATTTATAATCAAAAAGCTTCACAAATTTAAAATTGCTGGAAAATATTACATCTTCATGTAAGGCCCCCCTTCATTGGAAAACCTCCATTTTTAGGCACAGGCTCATATAAATTTGACTTTTGAATAATTATGCTAAGTCTGATATATCAAATGAGTACTCTATTGCTTTAAATACATGATATATTATATATTAAGGCATTTTAAAAGTATTTTTTTGCAATATTTAAATTTTAAAAGCCCCAAATGTTGATAGTTGAAATTTCTCAATTTTAACGTCTAAATTTAACACGCAAAGTTGAATATAGAATTAATCATATTGTCTATAATATATATCCTATTGCTATGAAACTTTGTAAGCAGTCTTATAATATATTAAGCTTTAGTCATACTAAGTTTTATTAAGATTGGTCAACTTATTCTATCCTATTAGGTCCGAGTACACAGTTATCGTCCTTTGATTTTCGTTGTCCACGAATATAGTCCTTAGTGTGGACAGTGTGTTACTTGCCAATTTTTGTTATACCCCTTCCAAATTTATTTCTCCATGTTTTATGCCTCATATAGCAAGTTGGGGGGTGAAATGACACTGTAAAAAAATTTGGGTCATAAAATTAATGTAAAGTAGTGATTAGGTTTAGCTGAAAAAGGTCAGAAATTAGCACTTCGGAAGCTGTCAAAAGATTTCAAGACCCCCTTAACACAAAATTGTCCATATTTTGAGTTAGAGCTGATGAAGTTTTCTATAATTTTGATATAATTTGTCCCAAAAGTAGTACAACACACTGTAAAAATATTATTGAGAAAGCGCAGGTGGGATTTTTTTAATTTTCATTTATTGTCTAAAAGAAATGCACTACGAAATAACTGTGTACTCGGACCTCTTTTTATTAGGTCCGAGTACACAGTTATCGTCCTTTGATTTTCGTTGTCCACGAATATAGTCCTTAGTGTGGACAGTGTGTTACTTGCCAATTTTTGTTATACCCCTTCCAAATTTATTTCTCCATGTTTTATGCCTCATATAGCAAGTTGGGGGGTGAAATGACACTGTAAAAAAATTTGGGTCATAAAATTAATGTAAAGTAGTGATTAGGTTTAGCTGAAAAAGGTCAGAAATTAGCACTTCGGAAGCTGTCAAAAGATTTCAAGACCCCCTTAACACAAAATTGTCCATATTTTGAGTTAGAGCTGATGAAGTTTTCTATAATTTTGATATAATTTGTCCCAAAAGTAGTACAACACACTGTAAAAATATTATTGAGAAAGCGCAGGTGGGATTTTTTTAATTTTCATTTATTGTCTAAAAGAAATGCACTACGAAATAACTGTGTACTCGGACCTAAGAGGTGAAATTAGGAAATATATAATCTGTACTTTGGCAACTTCCTTGAATGATTTGATGGTGTCAATTTGTCAAATAGCATAAAACTAAAGGATTTAAACTTTTATTTGATAGAATTTCTGCAAAAATGACCAATTTTGGCATATATATGGTCAAAATAAGCATTTCATAGCTTTTTCAATTTTGATGCATAAGTGGCATTCTGACTTTCTATCTGACATGTTTTCATGTGTCAATTTTTGTGTTTCTATGCTTTAATCCAGTTTTATTACTCATGTGTGAACTCTGAATCTACAGAAAAGTAGATTATCTCAGACAATATGAGCAAAATGTGTTGTATAAATGACCCTCGCCTAACGCCCTGTTTGGATCAAGTTAAATGTGAGGAGCATGGCACATAAAAGTTGAAGTCCATAATAAAGACCTCACTAAATTTGTATAAAAAGCACTTAACAATGTCTTTTGTACCTGTTTCATTTCACATAATATCTTTCTTTACTTCTGTAGGATAGCATGGGGTTCAAATATAAGCCTGTTGAGACTAAAATTGCATGCAAGTTTTTCACTAAAAAGTGAAAAATCTTTGTATCAGACCATACTGTCTACTAAAAAAGTTGAATGTAAGAGCCTTTTTGTGCTCAGATTTATTGTATCATGTCACCTGAGTATAGAAATGATAGAAAAGACACAAATTTTTATTTCCTATAGCTTTAATATGCATTTTTTAATGTAAATATGTGCTACGGCCTAAATTGACCCTAAATTATTTTTAATCTTACTTGGCCTAAGACCCTTTTAAACTAATATGATATGTTATTTGTAAGTTTTCTTTCCATTTAAAGTACATTAAATACATATGTAAGGATTATTTATAATCAAAAAGCTTCACAAATTTAAAATTGCTGGAAAATATTACATCTTCATGTAAGGCCCCCCTTCATTGGAAAACCTCCATTTTTAGGCACAGGCTCATATAAATTTGACTTTTGAATAATTATGCTAAGTCTGATATATCAAATGAGTACTCTATTGCTTTAAATACATGATATATTATATATTAAGGCATTTTAAAAGTATTTTTTTGCAATATTTAAATTTTAAAAGCCCCAAATGTTGATAGTTGAAATTTCTCAATTTTAACGTCTAAATTTAACACGCAAAGTTGAATATAGAATTAATCATATTGTCTATAATATATATCCTATTGCTATGAAACTTTGTAAGCAGTCTTATAATATATTAAGCTTTAGTCATACTAAGTTTTATTAAGATTGGTCAACTTATTCTATCCTATTAGGTCCGAGTACACAGTTATCGTCCTTTGATTTTCGTTGTCCACGAATATAGTCCTTAGTGTGGACAGTGTGTTACTTGCCAATTTTTGTTATACCCCTTCCAAATTTATTTCTCCATGTTTTATGCCTCATATAGCAAGTTGGGGGGTGAAATGACACTGTAAAAAAATTTGGGTCATAAAATTAATGTAAAGTAGTGATTAGGTTTAGCTGAAAAAGGTCAGAAATTAGCACTTCGGAAGCTGTCAAAAGATTTCAAGACCCCCTTAACACAAAATTGTCCATATTTTGAGTTAGAGCTGATGAAGTTTTCTATAATTTTGATATAATTTGTCCCAAAAGTAGTACAACACACTGTAAAAATATTATTGAGAAAGCGCAGGTGGGATTTTTTTAATTTTCATTTATTGTCTAAAAGAAATGCACTAAAGAAATAACTGTGTACTCGGACCTCTTTTTATTAGGTCCGAGTACACAGTTATCGTCCTTTGATTTTCGTTGTCCACGAATATAGTCCTTAGTGTGGACAGTGTGTTACTTGCCAATTTTTGTTATACCCCTTCCAAATTTATTTCTCCATGTTTTATGCCTCATATAGCAATTGGGGGTGAAATGACACTGTAAAAAAATTTGGGTCATAAAATTAATGTAAATTAGTGATTAGTTTAGCTGAAAAAGGTCAGAAATTATCACTTCGGAAGCTGTCAAAGAATTTCAAGACCCCCTTACCGTCCTAGGATTTTCATGATTCATGGAATTTCATGGCAAAATTGTTGCCATTGAAAACGATGGAGTATTGAAACGAGCTTTTCATGGTTTTCATGAATTCCATGGCATTGAAAAAAAGAGTGACAGGGATTGTATACTCAGTATTTCCATCGTTGCCATTAAATCATAAAAGGATGGAAAGCATGGCATCGATGGCAAATTGCCATGATTTCCATGAAAAGTATGGCATCAATGGCAGGTTGACATGGCCTCTATGGCATCTATGGCAGGTTGCCATGAAAATGATGGCAACAATTACAGATTGCCATGGAAAGTATGGCATCCATGGCATATCCCTGGTATTCACTCACAAATGGACATGCAGACCTGCAATATTACCTTGTATAGTTCTGTATAGTTTAATAACATATTCTTGTCCTTGGTCCTTTTCAAAATAGGACATCGGGAAAGTGAATATCTGCAGGAGTTCTCATCAGATTGAATTAACCTGATTACTTTCAAAATAAAGCTTCACCGTTTAAATTTCATTGCCATATATTGCTAGCAAAATAGATAAAAAAAATAAAAACTATTAAAATTAGACTATGTTTTAATGTAAAGTTAAACATTTTGGAAATGTTCAAAGTTCATTATTGCTATCTGACGTCTATCTTGTCTTGTGTTCCTTACTTGGCTTCGGCAGATGGACAACTTTCCATTTCTTTCGTATGATGCCTAAAAAAAAGTTATCATATATATTAATTTTTATTCTGAAAAATATCATATATATACTTAAGTGAAATAAAACAAGTAGGTGGGGTTTTCCTTCATTTTGACAAATATTGACTTGATTGGCTTTTCTCATTGTTGAAGGCTGTATGGTGAACTATAGTTGTTAATGTCTGTGTCATTTTGGTCTTTGATAGTTGTCTCATTGGCAATCATTCCACATCTTCTTTTTTATATTGAATTTACTATTTTTACCATATATCATTCAATATACAACAGAACATCTAAAACTCGAAATTATAAGATTAAACTATGAAAAATAAGATGTTAAGCATGTTTTAAAGAGTAATTACATTTTAAGAAAAGAATCCTTGTAAAATCAAGGGCAGATAATTATAATGAATTTACTATAACCTGTTTTGGGGATTTTTTCAATAAAATAAGACCTGTGGGCTGTAACCCCCAATTTTCAAAGATATATATCATGTTTATATAAAAATTAATATTACAGATGGTTTTACAACTTTTGATTTTTTTCCAAAATGTTTTGAAAGTCCAATATGTGAAAAAATTACTTAAAAAGCATTAATAAAAATTTCTTTCATATAAAACTACTTACTCCAAGTCTGATTGAATGTGTCCATTCTTCAGTCCTATCAGAAAACAATTTTCTTTTGTTTCACCATGCAGTTCTGAAATATAAAACATATTACAATTAAAATATAAGAAATATTACAATTAAACAAAATAATTATTACATATTTTGTGTAAGTTGTATAGGTTATTCTATACTGTGATTAGTATTGGTCTTTTATTTCACTTTAACATCATAGGCCCATATTTACATGTATGTCTTGTCAATTCTAAAATCTTAAATTTGATCTATAATCATGAAAATTCAGAACATATGAGACTCGCACTTCTCTTGAACTGAATTTTAATGTGCGTATTGTTATGCGTTTACTTTTCTACATTAATTAGATGTATAGGGGAGGGTTGAGATCTCACAAACATGTTTAACCCCTCCGCATTTTTGCGCCTGTCCCAAGTCAGGAGCCTCTGGCCTTTGTTAGACTTGTATTATTTTAATTTTAGTTTCTTGTGTACAATTTGGAAATTAGTATGGCGTTCATTATCACTGAACTAGTATATATTTGTTTAGGGGCCAGCTGAAGGACGCCTCCGGGTGCGGGAACTTCTCGCTACATTGAAGACCTGTTGGTGACCTTCTGCTGTTGTTTTTTTATTTGGTCGGGTTATTGTCTCTTTGACACATTCCCCATTTCCATTCTCAATTCTAATTTTAAAAGATAATACTTTTTGATTTTTCAGAATAGATGTCTATATATATAATTATTACAGTCATACTACAGATCTCCAATTTTGCCAAAACTACTATTGAATAATATTTTATAAAAGAGATTGTCATAAAGATATAAGTCTTGTCATAATACCACAGTAATTATGTACATGATGTAATTATGCAAAAATTGCTTGGTCTTTTATAGTTATTCTCTTGATCCTATATGGTACTTATATATGTCACAATTTATTTGAAGGAAATATCAGTTTCATAATATTCAAAAAGGTTGAAATACTTATTCAT
Source organism: Mytilus edulis (assembly GCA_019925275.1). Lineage (NCBI taxonomy): Eukaryota > Metazoa > Mollusca > Bivalvia > Mytilida > Mytilidae > Mytilus > Mytilus edulis. Next base: position 89,764,062 of record CM034350.1, read on the forward strand.
AATTTGTACTTACCAGAAGATTTAATCCAAAATATATGAAAACATCAATCTTCACAAATCCAATAGTCATGTCATCAGAATAATACATCTGCACTTTTTAATGTTAATAGAATACTTTGGCTCTTTTTAGGCCACAACTCTACCATTCTACATCCATGGTAAAATTCATATTTTGGTCAAGATAAATAAGGCATCTTTTCTTGTAATGTCTGCAAGTTCAAATTTTGAATCTGACCAGTGTTGAGGTTGTTTGGGGAGTTGTTTGATTCCTTAAAATGTTTCCCTAATCATACTAGTAATTACCTAAATCTTAAATATTTGATATATATAATAAAAAATAAAAAATATTCACCAATTTTTATCTATTATTTTTATATTTTGGACTGTAGAAATTTAAGAGAAATGTACAAAGCCATATGGTCTCCTTCATTGGGCCCCAACTCTTGTCAATAAATGTGTACATATCATTTCCTGTCCATTTCACAGAGGCAAATGGATTTAACAGATGGGGAATCTACATAACATTTTTATCACTAATTGTTAAGAAAGAGACTGCATGGAAATAATATTTGTGTATTATCCACACTGTATCATGATTGTTACTTAATTAAAAAGAGATACACTTAATAATTAATTGTACTTGAAAATAAATTGATTTAACCTGCATTTCCTATGTTGGAAAATTAAAAAATAACGTATTGTCCTAATTACTGTTAGTGAAATAAGTATATATATTCTAGTCACTTTTTATTTGTTTAAATGTATATATAAATAGCAACACATAACATAAAGTTATGAATTACCTAACAATGCTATCACATTTTATATTTAATTGATTTTATATGCAATCTTTAAGACTCTTCAAAGATATGTTTGATTTCAGGGTGGTACAGATACTGGCTTTATGGCACAAATAATCATCATGCACACTCTCATCAGTATTGATATATTTTTCATTTGAAAAAAATTAAAGGAACAATTCTGCCTTATTAGTTAGAAAAAATTTCTAAGTACAATTCCCGCCTGATAAATTTGAACAAAATCTTTAAAGTCCAATTTCCTCTGAAGAAATTTGAACAAATATACTAAGTCCAGCATTCCTTCTTATATATAATGATATATCTTTTACAACAGAAATCCTGTCAACTCAACAGGAAAGTAGTAAATATTTTTGCCTAAGGTCTTTGATAGTTCAGGCGGATTTTTTTCAATATTCCATGTCCGCCTTTAAATTCCGTCTATAAGTCTTAATTTTTAGGTTGATTCCGCCTGGGATCCTGCTATTTTTAAGCGGAATCCTCCTAATATTCTCATACGGGAGTATTGATAATGTTAACTTTTAATGTTTCAAATTATCAAAATATTCTAAGTCGCCTTCGTTTTTATCTTAGAAAATTTCTAAGTGTTGCTTTTCCATCGTTTGCCTTCCTTGAAAATTTCAAAGTCCAAGTTTGCCATCGTTTCCATCCCCCCAAAAAGTTAATGTCCAAACATTGCCATCGATTGCCAAAGATTTTCATCCTTTCCATGTAATTTCTTTTATACAAAATATGAAAACGATGGCAATTTTTGCCATGGAAATTTTTTGCCATGAATTTCATGGAATTTCATCAAATTTTACATTGTTTCCATCCTTTTTCCATGAAAAATCGATGGCATAGATGGAATGCCATGAAAATCCTAGGGACGGGTTAAACACAAAATTGTCCATATTTTGAGTTAGAGCTGATGAAGTTTTCTATAATTTTGATATAATTTGTCCCAAAAGTAGTACAACACACTGTAAAAATATTATTGAGAAAGCGCAGGTGGGATTTTTTTAATTTTCATTTATTGTCTAAAAGAAATGCACTACGAAATAACTGTGTACTCGGACCTAAGAGGTGAAATTAGGAAATATATAATCTGTACTTTGGCAACTTCCTTGAATGATTTGATGGTGTCAATTTGTCAAATAGCATAAAACTAAAGGATTTAAACTTTTATTTGATAGAATTTCTGCAAAAATGACCAATTTTGGCATTATATGGTCAAAATAAGCATTTCATAGCTTTTTCAATTTTGATGCATAAGTGGCATTCTGACTTTCTATCTGACATGTTTTCATGTGTCAATTTTTGTGTTTCTATGCTTTAATCCAGTTTTATTACTCATGTGTGAACTCTGAATCTACAGAAAAGTAGATTATCTCAGACAATATGAGCAAAATGTGTTGTATAAATGACCCTCGCCTAACACCCTGTTTGGATCAAGTTAAATGTGAGGAGCATGGCACATAAAAGTTGAAGTCCATAATAAAGACCTCACTAAATTTGTATAAAAAGCACTTAACAATGTCTTTTGTACCTGTTTCATTTCACATAATATCTTTCTTTACTTCTGTAGGATAGCATGGGGTTCAAATATAAGCCTGTTGAGACTAAAATTGCATGCAAGTTTTTCACTAAAAAGTGAAAAATCTTTGTATCAGACCATACTGTCTACTAAAAAAGTTGAATGTAAGAGCCTTTTTGTGCTCAGATTTATTGTATCATGTCACCTGAGTATAGAAATGATAGAAAAGACACAAATTTTTATTTCCTATAGCTTTAATATGCATTTTTTAATGTAAATATGTGCTACGGCCTAAATTGACCCTAAATTATTTTTAATCTTACTTGGCCTAAGACCCTTTTAAACTAATATGATATGTTATTTGTAAGTTTTCTTTCCATTTAAAGTACATTAAATACATATGTAAGGATTATTTATAATCAAAAAGCTTCACAAATTTAAAATTGCTGGAAAATATTACATCTTCATGTAAGGCCCCCCTTCATTGGAAAACCTCCATTTTTAGGCACAGGCTCATATAAATTTGACTTTTGAATAATTATGCTAAGTCTGATATATCAAATGAGTACTCTATTGCTTTAAATACATGATATATTATATATTAAGGCATTTTAAAAGTATTTTTTTGCAATATTTAAATTTTAAAAGCCCCAAATGTTGATAGTTGAAATTTCTCAATTTTAACGTCTAAATTTAACACGCAAAGTTGAATATAGAATTAATCATATTGTCTATAATATATATCCTATTGCTATGAAACTTTGTAAGCAGTCTTATAATATATTAAGCTTTAGTCATACTAAGTTTTATTAAGATTGGTCAACTTATTCTATCCTATTAGGTCCGAGTACACAGTTATCGTCCTTTGATTTTCGTTGTCCACGAATATAGTCCTTAGTGTGGACAGTGTGTTACTTGCCAATTTTTGTTATACCCCTTCCAAATTTATTTCTCCATGTTTTATGCCTCATATAGCAAGTTGGGGGGTGAAATGACACTGTAAAAAAATTTGGGTCATAAAATTAATGTAAAGTAGTGATTAGGTTTAGCTGAAAAAGGTCAGAAATTAGCACTTCGGAAGCTGTCAAAAGATTTCAAGACCCCCTTAACACAAAATTGTCCATATTTTGAGTTAGAGCTGATGAAGTTTTCTATAATTTTGATATAATTTGTCCCAAAAGTAGTACAACACACTGTAAAAATATTATTGAGAAAGCGCAGGTGGGATTTTTTTAATTTTCATTTATTGTCTAAAAGAAATGCACTACGAAATAACTGTGTACTCGGACCTCTTTTTATTAGGTCCGAGTACACAGTTATCGTCCTTTGATTTTCGTTGTCCACGAATATAGTCCTTAGTGTGGACAGTGTGTTACTTGCCAATTTTTGTTATACCCCTTCCAAATTTATTTCTCCATGTTTTATGCCTCATATAGCAAGTTGGGGGGTGAAATGACACTGTAAAAAAAATTTGGGTCATAAAATTAATGTAAAGTAGTGATTAGGTTTAGCTGAAAAAGGTCAGAAATTAGCACTTCGGAAGCTGTCAAAAGATTTCAAGACCCCCTTTATAAACACAAAATTGTCCATATTTTGAGTTAGAGCTGATGAAGTTTTCTATAATTTTGATATAATTTGTCCCAAAAGTAGTACAACACACTGTAAAAATATTATTGAGAAAGCGCAGGTGGGATTTTTTTTAATTTTCATTTATTGTCTAAAAGAAATGCACTACGAAATAACTGTGTACTCGGACCTAAGAGGTGAAATTAGGAAATATATAATCTGTTATTTGGCAACTTCCTTGAATGATTTGATGGTGTCAATTTGTCAAATAGCATAAAACTAAAGGATTTAAACTTTTATTTGATAGAATTTCTGCAAAAATGACCAATTTTGGCATTATATGGTCAAAATAAGCATTTCATAGCTTTTTCAATTTTGATGCATAAGTGGCATTCTGACTTTCTATCTGACATGTTTTCATGTGTCAATTTTTGTGTTTCTATGCTTTAATCCAGTTTTATTACTCATGTGTGAACTCTGAATCTACAGAAAAGTAGATTATCTCAGACAATATGAGCAAAATGTGTTGTATAAATGACCCTCGCCTAACGCCCTGTTTGGATCAAGTTAAATGTGAGGAGCATGGCACATAAAAGTTGAAGTCCATAATAAAGACCTCACTAAATTTGTATAAAAAGCACTTAACAATGTCTTTTGTACCTGTTTCATTTCACATAATATCTTTCTTTACTTCTGTAGGATAGCATGGGGTTCAAATATAAGCCTGTTGAGACTAAAATTGCATGCAAGTTTTTCACTAAAAAGTGAAAAATCTTTGTATCAGACCATACTGTCTACTAAAAAAGTTGAATGTAAGAGCCTTTTTGTGCTCAGATTTATTGTATCATGTCACCTGAGTATAGAAATGATAGAAAAGACACAAATTTTTATTTCCTATAGCTTTAATATGCATTTTTTAATGTAAATATGTGCTACGGCCTAAATTGACCCTAAATTATTTTTAATCTTACTTGGCCTAAGACCCTTTTAAACTAATATGATATGTTATTTGTAAGTTTTCTTTCCATTTAAAGTACATTAAATACATATGTAAGGATTATTTATAATCAAAAAGCTTCACAAATTTAAAATTGCTGGAAAATATTACATCTTCATGTAAGGCCCCCCTTCATTGGAAAACCTCCATTTTTAGGCACAGGCTCATATAAATTTGACTTTTGAATAATTATGCTAAGTCTGATATATCAAATGAGTACTCTATTGCTTTAAATACATGATATATTATATATTAAGGCATTTTAAAAGTATTTTTTTGCAATATTTAAATTTTAAAAGCCCCAAATGTTGATAGTTGAAATTTCTCAATTTTAACGTCTAAATTTAACACGCAAAGTTGAATATAGAATTAATCATATTGTCTATAATATATATCCTATTGCTATGAAACTTTGTAAGCAGTCTTATAATATATTAAGCTTTAGTCATACTAAGTTTTATTAAGATTGGTCAACTTATTCTATCCTATTAGGTCCGAGTACACAGTTATCGTCCTTTGATTTTCGTTGTCCACGAATATAGTCCTTAGTGTGGACAGTGTGTTACTTGCCAATTTTTGTTATACCCCTTCCAAATTTATTTCTCCATGTTTTATGCCTCATATAGCAAGTTGGGGGGTGAAATGACACTGTAAAAAAATTTGGGTCATAAAATTAATGTAAAGTAGTGATTAGGTTTAGCTGAAAAAGGTCAGAAATTAGCACTTCGGAAGCTGTCAAAAGATTTCAAGACCCCCTTAACACAAAATTGTCCATATTTTGAGTTAGAGCTGATGAAGTTTTCTATAATTTTGATATAATTTGTCCCAAAAGTAGTACAACACACTGTAAAAATATTATTGAGAAAGCGCAGGTGGGATTTTTTTAATTTTCATTTATTGTCTAAAAGAAATGCACTACGAAATAACTGTGTACTCGGACCTCTTTTTATTAGGTCCGAGTACACAGTTATCGTCCTTTGATTTTCGTTGTCCACGAATATAGTCCTTAGTGTGGACAGTGTGTTACTTGCCAATTTTTGTTATACCCCTTCCAAATTTATTTCTCCATGTTTTATGCCTCATATAGCAAGTTGGGGGGTGAAATGACACTGTAAAAAAATTTGGGTCATAAAATTAATGTAAAGTAGTGATTAGGTTTAGCTGAAAAAGGTCAGAAATTAGCACTTCGGAAGCTGTCAAAAGATTTCAAGACCCCCTTAACACAAAATTGTCCATATTTTGAGTTAGAGCTGATGAAGTTTTCTATAATTTTGATATAATTTGTCCCAAAAGTAGTACAACACACTGTAAAAATATTATTGAGAAAGCGCAGGTGGGATTTTTTTAATTTTCATTTATTGTCTAAAAGAAATGCACTACGAAATAACTGTGTACTCGGACCTCTTTTTATTAGGTCCGAGTACACAGTTATCGTCCTTTGATTTTCGTTGTCCACGAATATAGTCCTTAGTGTGGACAGTGTGTTACTTGCCAATTTTTGTTATACCCCTTCCAAATTTATTTCTCCATGTTTTATGCCTCATATAGCAAGTTGGGGGGTGAAATGACACTGTAAAAAAATTTGGGTCATAAAATTAATGTAAAGTAGTGATTAGGTTTAGCTGAAAAAGGTCAGAAATTAGCACTTCGGAAGCTGTCAAAAGATTTCAAGACCCCCTTAACACAAAATTGTCCATATTTTGAGTTAGAGCTGATGAAGTTTTCTATAATTTTGATATAATTTGTCCCAAAAGTAGTACAACACACTGTAAAAATATTATTGAGAAAGCGCAGGTGGGATTTTTTTAATTTTCATTTATTGTCTAAAAGAAATGCACTACGAAATAACTGTGTACTCGGACCTAAGAGGTGAAATTAGGAAATATATAATCTGTACTTTGGCAACTTCCTTGAATGATTTGATGGTGTCAATTTGTCAAATAGCATAAAACTAAAGGATTTAAACTTTTATTTGATAGAATTTCTGCAAAAATTACCAATTTTGGCATTATATGGTCAAAATAAGCATTTCATAGCTTTTTCAATTTTGATGCATAAGTGGCATTCTGACTTTCTATCTGACATGTTTTCATGTGTCAATTTTTGTGTTTCTATGCTTTAATCCAGTTTTATTACTCATGTGTGAACTCTGAATCTACAGAAAAGTAGATTATCTCAGACAATATGAGCAAAATGTGTTGTATAAATGACCCTCGCCTAACGCCCTGTTTGGATCAAGTTAAATGTGAGGAGCATGGCACATAAAAGTTGAAGTCCATAATAAAGACCTCACTAAATTTGTATAAAAAGCACTTAACAATGTCTTTTGTACCTGTTTTTATTTCACATAATATCTTTCTTTACTTCTGTAGGATAGCATGGGGTTCAAATATAAGCCTGTTGAGACTAAAATTGCATGCAAGTTTTTCACTAAAAAGTGAAAAATCTTTGTATCAGACCATACTGTCTACTAAAAAAGTTGAATGTAAGAGCCTTTTTGTGCTCAGATTTATTGTATCATGTCACCTGAGTATAGAAATGATAGAAAAGACACAAATTTTTATTTCCTATAGCTTTAATATGCATTTTTTAATGTAAATATGTGCTACGGCCTAAATTGACCCTAAATTATTTTTAATCTTACTTGGCCTAAGACCCTTTTAAACTAATATGATATGTTATTTGTAAGTTTTCTTTCCATTTAAAGTACATTAAATACATATGTAAGGATTATTTATAATCAAAAAGCTTCACAAATTTAAAATTGCTGGAAAATATTACATCTTCATGTAAGGCCCCCCTTCATTGGAAAACCTCCATTTTTAGGCACAGGCTCATATAAATTTGACTTTTGAATAATTATGCTAAGTCTGATATATCAAATGAGTACTCTATTGCTTTAAATACATGATATATTATATATTAAGGCATTTTAAAAGTATTTTTTTGCAATATTTAAATTTTAAAAGCCCCAAATGTTGATAGTTGAAATTTCTCAATTTTAACGTCTAAATTTAACACGCAAAGTTGAATATAGAATTAATCATATTGTCTATAATATATATCCTATTGCTATGAAACTTTGTAAGCAGTCTTATAATATATTAAGCTTTAGTCATACTAAGTTTTATTAAGATTGGTCAACTTATTCTATCCTATTAGGTCCGAGTACACAGTTATCGTCCTTTGATTTTCGTTGTCCACGAATATAGTCCTTAGTGTGGACAGTGTGTTACTTGCCAATTTTTGTTATACCCCTTCCAAATTTATTTCTCCATGTTTTATGCCTCATATAGCAAGTTGGGGGGTGAAATGACACTGTAAAAAAATTTGGGTCATAAAATTAATGTAAAGTAGTGATTAGGTTTAGCTGAAAAAGGTCAGAAATTAGCACTTCGGAAGCTGTCAAAAGATTTCAAGACCCCCTTAACACAAAATTGTCCATATTTTGAGTTAGAGCTGATGAAGTTTTCTATAATTTTGATATAATTTGTCCCAAAAGTAGTACAACACACTGTAAAAATATTATTGAGAAAGCGCAGGTGGGATTTTTTTAATTTTCATTTATTGTCTAAAAGAAATGCACTACGAAATAACTGTGTACTCGGACCTCTTTTTATTAGGTCCGAGTACACAGTTATCGTCCTTTGATTTTCGTTGTCCACGAATATAGTCCTTAGTGTGGACAGTGTGTTACTTGCCAATTTTTGTTATACCCCTTCCAAATTTATTTCTCCATGTTTTATGCCTCATATAGCAAGTTGGGGGTGAAATGACACTGTAAAAAAATTTGGGTCATAAAATTAATGTAAAGTAGTGATTAGGTTTAGCTGAAAAAGGTCAGAAATTAGCACTTCGGAAGCTGTCAAAAGATTTCAAGACCCCCTTAACACAAAATTGTCCATATTTTGAGTTAGAGCTGATGAAGTTTTCTATAATTTTGATATAATTTGTCCCAAAAGTAGTACAACACACTGTAAAAATATTATTGAGAAAGCGCAGGTGGATTTTTTTAATTTTCATTTATTGTCTAAAAGAAATGCACTACGAAATAACTGTGTACTCGGACCTCTTTTTATTAGGTCCGAGTACACAGTTATCGTCCTTTGATTTTCGTTGTCCACGAATATAGTCCTTAGTGTGGACAGTGTGTTACTTGCCAATTTTTGTTATACCCCTTCCAAATTTATTTCTCCATGTTTTATGCCTCATATAGCAAGTTGGGGGGTGAAATGACACTGTAAAAAAATTTGGGTCATAAAATTAATGTAAAGTAGTGATTAGGTTTAGCTGAAAAAGGTCAGAAATTAGCACTTCGGAAGCTGTCAAAAGATTTCAAGACCCCCTTAACACAAAATTGTCCATATTTTGAGTTAGAGCTGATGAAGTTTTCTATAATTTTGATATAATTTGTCCCAAAAGTAGTACAACACACTGTAAAAATATTATTGAGAAAGCGCAGGTGGGATTTTTTTAATTTTCATTTATTGTCTAAAAGAAATGCACTACGAAATAACTGTGTACTCGGACCTAAGAGGTGAAATTAGGAAATATATAATCTGTACTTTGGCAACTTCCTTGAATGATTTGATGGTGTCAATTTGTCAAATAGCATAAAACTAAAGGATTTAAACTTTTATTTGATAGAATTTCTGCAAAAATTACCAATTTTGGCATTATATGGTCAAAATAAGCATTTCATAGCTTTTTCAATTTTGATGCATAAGTGGCATTCTGACTTTCTATCTGACATGTTTTCATGTGTCAATTTTTGTGTTTCTATGCTTTAATCCAGTTTTATTACTCATGTGTGAACTCTGAATCTACAGAAAAGTAGATTATCTCAGACAATATGAGCAAAATGTGTTGTATAAATGACCCTCGCCTAACGCCCTGTTTGGATCAAGTTAAATGTGAGGAGCATGGCACATAAAAGTTGAAGTCCATAATAAAGACCTCACTAAATTTGTATAAAAAGCACTTAACAATGTCTTTTGTACCTGTTTCATTTCACATAATATCTTTCTTTACTTCTGTAGGATAGCATGGGGTTCAAATATAAGCCTGTTGAGACTAAAATTGCATGCAAGTTTTTCACTAAAAAGTGAAAAATCTTTGTATCAGACCATACTGTCTACTAAAAAAGTTGAATGTAAGAGCCTTTTTGTGCTCAGATTTATTGTATCATGTCACCTGAGTATAGAAATGATAGAAAAGACACAAATTTTTATTTCCTATAGCTTTAATATGCATTTTTTAATGTAAATATGTGCTACGGCCTAAATTGACCCTAAATTATTTTTAATCTTACTTGGCCTAAGACCCTTTTAAACTAATATGATATGTTATTTGTAAGTTTTCTTTCCATTTAAAGTACATTAAATACATATGTAAGGATTATTTATAATCAAAAAGCTTCACAAATTTAAAATTGCTGGAAAATATTACATCTTCATGTAAGGCCCCCCTTCATTGGAAAACCTCCATTTTTAGGCACAGGCTCATATAAATTTGACTTTTGAATAATTATGCTAAGTCTGATATATCAAATGAGTACTCTATTGCTTTAAATACATGATATATTATATATTAAGGCATTTTAAAAGTATTTTTTTGCAATATTTAAATTTTAAAAGCCCCAAATGTTGATAGTTGAAATTTCTCAATTTTAACGTCTAAATTTAACACGCAAAGTTGAATATAGAATTAATCATATTGTCTATAATATATATCCTATTGCTATGAAACTTTGTAAGCAGTCTTATAATATATTAAGCTTTAGTCATACTAAGTTTTATTAAGATTGGTCAACTTATTCTATCCTATTAGGTCCGAGTACACAGTTATCGTCCTTTGATTTTCGTTGTCCACGAATATAGTCCTTAGTGTGGACAGTGTGTTACTTGCCAATTTTTGTTATACCCCTTCCAAATTTATTTCTCCATGTTTTATGCCTCATATAGCAAGTTGGGGGTGAAATGACACTGTAAAAAAATTTGGGTCATAAAATTAATGTAAAGTAGTGATTAGGTTTAGCTGAAAAAGGTCAGAAATTAGCACTTCGGAAGCTGTCAAAAGATTTCAAGACCCCCTTAACACAAAATTGTCCATATTTTGAGTTAGAGCTGATGAAGTTTTCTATAATTTTGATATAATTTGTCCCAAAAGTAGTACAACACACTGTAAAAATATTATTGAGAAAGCGCAGGTGGGATTTTTTTAATTTTCATTTATTGTCTAAAAGAAATGCACTACGAAATAACTGTGTACTCGGACCTCTTTTTATTAGGTCCGAGTACACAGTTATCGTCCTTTGATTTTCGTTGTCCACGAATATAGTCCTTAGTGTGGACAGTGTGTTACTTGCCAATTTTTGTTATACCCCTTCCAAATTTATTTCTCCATGTTTTATGCCTCATATAGCAAGTTGGGGGGTGAAATGACACTGTAAAAAAATTTGGGTCATAAAATTAATGTAAAGTAGTGATTAGGTTTAGCTGAAAAAGGTCAGAAATTAGCACTTCGGAAGCTGTCAAAAGATTTCAAGACCCCCTTAACACAAAATTGTCCATATTTTGAGTTAGAGCTGATGAAGTTTTCTATAATTTTGATATAATTTGTCCCAAAAGTAGTACAACACACTGTAAAAATATTATTGAGAAAGCGCAGGTGGGATTTTTTTAATTTTCATTTATTGTCTAAAAGAAATGCACTACGAAATAACTGTGTACTCGGACCTCTTTTTATTAGGTCCGAGTACACAGTTATCGTCCTTTGATTTTCGTTGTCCACGAATATAGTCCTTAGTGTGGACAGTGTGTTACTTGCCAATTTTTGTTATACCCCTTCCAAATTTATTTCTCCATGTTTTATGCCTCATATAGCAAGTTGGGGGGTGAAATGACACTGTAAAAAAATTTGGGTCATAAAATTAATGTAAAGTAGTGATTAGGTTTAGCTGAAAAAGGTCAAAATTAGCACTTCGGAAGCTGTCAAAAGATTTCAAGACCCCCTTAACACAAAATTGTCCATATTTTGAGTTAGAGCTGATGAAGTTTTCTATAATTTTGATATAATTTGTCCCAAAAGTAGTACAACACACTGTAAAAATATTATTGAGAAAGCGCAGGTGGGATTTTTTTAATTTTCATTTATTGTCTAAAAGAAATGCACTACGAAATAACTGTGTACTCGGACCTAAGAGGTGAAATTAGGAAATATATAATCTGTACTTTGGCAACTTCCTTGAATGATTTGATGGTGTCAATTTGTCAAATAGCATAAAACTAAAGGATTTAAACTTTTATTTGATAGAATTTCTGCAAAAATGACCAATTTTGGCATTATATGGTCAAAATAAGCATTTCATAGCTTTTTCAATTTTGATGCATAAGTGGCATTCTGACTTTCTATCTGACATGTTTTCATGTGTCAATTTTTGTGTTTCTATGCTTTAATCCAGTTTTATTACTCATGTGTGAACTCTGAATCTACAGAAAAGTAGATTATCTCAGACAATATGAGCAAAATGTGTTGTATAAATGACCCTCGCCTAACGCCCTGTTTGGATCAAGTTAAATGTGAGGAGCATGGCACATAAAAGTTGAAGTCCATAATAAAGACCTCACTAAATTTGTATAAAAAGCACTTAACAATGTCTTTTGTACCTGTTTCATTTCACATAATATCTTTCTTTACTTCTGTAGGATAGCATGGGGTTCAAATATAAGCCTGTTGAGACTAAAATTGCATGCAAGTTTTTCACTAAAAAGTGAAAAATCTTTGTATCAGACCATACTGTCTACTAAAAAAGTTGAATGTAAGAGCCTTTTTGTGCTCAGATTTATTGTATCATGTCACCTGAGTATAGAAATGATAGAAAAGACACAAATTTTTATTTCCTATAGCTTTAATATGCATTTTTTAATGTAAATATGTGCTACGGCCTAAATTGACCCTAAATTATTTTTAATCTTACTTGGCCTAAGACCCTTTTAAACTAATATGATATGTTATTTGTAAGTTTTCTTTCCATTTAAAGTACATTAAATACATATGTAAGGATTATTTATAATCAAAAAGCTTCACAAATTTAAAATTGCTGGAAAATATTACATCTTCATGTAAGGCCCCCCTTCATTGGAAAACCTCCATTTTTAGGCACAGGCTCATATAAATTTGACTTTTGAATAATTATGCTAAGTCTGATATATCAAATGAGTACTCTATTGCTTTAAATACATGATATATTATATATTAAGGCATTTTAAAAGTATTTTTTTGCAATATTTAAATTTTAAAAGCCCCAAATGTTGATAGTTGAAATTTCTCAATTTTAACGTCTAAATTTAACACGCAAAGTTGAATATAGAATTAATCATATTGTCTATAATATATATCCTATTGCTATGAAACTTTGTAAGCAGTCTTATAATATATTAAGCTTTAGTCATACTAAGTTTTATTAAGATTGGTCAACTTATTCTATCCTATTAGGTCCGAGTACACAGTTATCGTCCTTTGATTTTCGTTGTCCACGAATATAGTCCTTAGTGTGGACAGTGTGTTACTTGCCAATTTTTGTTATACCCCTTCCAAATTTATTTCTCCATGTTTTATGCCTCATATAGCAAGTTGGGGGGTGAAATGACACTGTAAAAAAATTTGGGTCATAAAATTAATGTAAAGTAGTGATTAGGTTTAGCTGAAAAAGGTCAGAAATTAGCACTTCGGAAGCTGTCAAAAGATTTCAAGACCCCCTTAACACAAAATTGTCCATATTTTGAGTTAGAGCTGATGAAGTTTTCTATAATTTTGATATAATTTGTCCCAAAAGTAGTACAACACACTGTAAAAATATTATTGAGAAAGCGCAGGTGGGATTTTTTTAATTTTCATTTATTGTCTAAAAGAAATGCACTACGAAATAACTGTGTACTCGGACCTCTTTTATTAGGTCGAGTACACAGTTATCGTCCTTTGATTTTCGTTGTCCACGAATAGTCCTTGTGTGGACAGTGTGTTACTTGCAATTTTTGTTATACCTTCCAAATTATTTCTCCATGTTTTAATGCTATTATAGCAAGTTGGGGTGAAAGACACTGTAAAAAAATTTGGGTCATAAATTAATGTAAAGTAGTGATTAGGTTTAGCTGAAAAGGTCAGAAATTAGCACTTCGGAAGCTGTCAAAGATTTCAAGACCACCTTAACCAAATTGTCCATATTTTGAGTTAGAGTGATGAGTTTTCTATAATTTTGATTATATTTGTCCAAAGTAGTACAAACACTGTAAAAATATTATTGAGAAAGGCAGGATGGGATTTTTTTAATTTTCATTTATTGTCTAAAAGAAATGCACTACGAAATAACTGTGTACTCGGACCTAAGAGGTGAAATTAGGAAATATATAATCTGTACTTTGGCAACTTCCTTGAATGATTTGATGTGTCAATTTGTCAAATAGCATAAAACTAAAGGATTTAAACTTTTATTTGATAGAATTTCTGCAAAAATGACCAATTTTGGCATTATATGGTCAAAATAAGCATTTCATAGCTTTTTCAATTTTGATGCATAAGTGGCATTCTGACTTTCTATCTGACATGTTTTCATGTGTCAATTTTTGTGTTTCTATGCTTTAATCCAGTTTTATTACTCATGTGTGAACTCTGAATCTACAGAAAAGTAGATTATCTCAGACAATATGAGCAAAATGTGTTGTATAAATGACCCTCGCCTAACGCCCTGTTTGGATCAAGTTAAATGTGAGGAGCATGGCACATAAAAGTTGAAGTCCATAATAAAGACCTCACTAAATTTGTATAAAAAGCACTTAACAATGTCTTTTGTACCTGTTTCATTTCACATAATATCTTTCTTTACTTCTGTAGGATAGCATGGGGTTCAAATATAAGCCTGTTGAGACTAAAATTGCATGCAAGTTTTTCACTAAAAAGTGAAAAATCTTTGTATCAGACCATACTGTCTACTAAAAAAGTTGAATGTAAGAGCCTTTTTGTGCTCAGATTTATTGTATCATGTCACCTGAGTATAGAAATGATAGAAAAGACACAAATTTTTATTTCCTATAGCTTTAATATGCATTTTTTAATGTAAATATGTGCTACGGCCTAAATTGACCCTAAATTATTTTTAATCTTACTTGGCCTAAGACCCTTTTAAACTAATATGATATGTTATTTGTAAGTTTTCTTTCCATTTAAAGTACATTAAATACATATGTAAGGATTATTTATAATCAAAAAGCTTCACAAATTTAAAATTGCTGGAAAATATTACATCTTCATGTAAGGCCCCCCTTCATTGGAAAACCTCCATTTTTAGGCACAGGCTCATATAAATTTGACTTTTGAATAATTATGCTAAGTCTGATATATCAAATGAGTACTCTATTGCTTTAAATACATGATATATTATATATTAAGGCATTTTAAAAGTATTTTTTTGCAATATTTAAATTTTAAAAGCCCCAAATGTTGATAGTTGAAATTTCTCAATTTTAACGTCTAAATTTAACACGCAAAGTTGAATATAGAATTAATCATATTGTCTATAATATATATCCTATTGCTATGAAACTTTGTAAGCAGTCTTATAATATATTAAGCTTTAGTCATACTAAGTTTTATTAAGATTGGTCAACTTATTCTATCCTATTAGGTCCGAGTACACAGTTATCGTCCTTTGATTTTCGTTGTCCACGAATATAGTCCTTAGTGTGGACAGTGTGTTACTTGCCAATTTTTGTTATACCCCTTCCAAATTTATTTCTCCATGTTTTATGCCTCATATAGCAAGTTGGGGGGTGAAATGACACTGTAAAAAAATTTGGGTCATAAAATTAATGCTAAAGTAGTTGATAGTTTGCGAAAATGGTCAAAATGCACTTTAAGCTGTCTAAATTTCAAGACCCTACACCAAATGTCCATGATTTGAGATTAACTGATGAAGTTTCTATAATTTATGATATAATTTGTCCTAGAAATTAGTCAACATCACTGTAAAATATATTGAAAGCCAGTGGTTTTTTAAGTTTTCTTTATTAAAGAAATGGCATACGAAATACTGTTACTCGATCCTATTTAGGTCCGAGTACACAGTTATCGTCCTTTGATTTTCGTTGTCCACGAATATAGTCCTTAGTGTGGACAGTGTGTTACTTGCCAATTTTTGTTATACCCCTTCCAAATTTATTTCTCCATGTTTTTATGCCTCATATAGCAAGTTGGGGGGTGAAATGACACTGTAAAAAAATTTGGGTCATAAAATTAATGTAAAGTAGTGATTAGGTTTAGCTGAAAAAGGTCAGAAATTAGCACTTCGGAAGCTGTCAAAAGATTTCAAGACCCCCTTAACACAAAATTGTCCATATTTTGAGTTAGAGCTGATGAAGTTTTCTATAATTTTGATATAATTTGTCCCAAAAGTAGTACAACACACTGTAAAAATATTATTGAGAAAGCGCAGGTGGGATTTTTTTAATTTTCATTTATTGTCTAAAAGAAATGCACTACGAAATAACTGTGTACTCGGACCTCTTTTTATTAGGTCCGAGTACACAGTTATCGTCCTTTGATTTTCGTTGTCCACGAATATAGTCCTTAGTGTGGACAGTGTGTTACTTGCCAATTTTTGTTATACCCCTTCCAAATTTATTTCTCCATGTTTTATGCCTCATATAGCAAGTTGGGGGGTGAAATGACACTGTAAAAAAATTTGGGTCATAAAATTAATGTAAAGTAGTGATTAGGTTTAGCTGAAAAAGGTCAGAAATTAGCACTTCGGAAGCTGTCAAAAGATTTCAAGACCCCCTTAACACAAAATTGTCCATATTTTGAGTTAGAGCTGATGAAGTTTTCTATAATTTTGATATAATTTGTCCCAAAAGTAGTACAACACACTGTAAAAATATTATTGAGAAAGCGCAGGTGGGATTTTTTTAATTTTCATTTATTGTCTAAAAGAAATGCACTACGAAATAACTGTGTACTCGGACCTAAGAGGTGAAATTAGGAAATATATAATCTGTACTTTGGCAACTTCCTTGAATGATTTGATGGTGTCAATTTGTCAAATAGCATAAAACTAAGGATTTAAACTTTTATTGATAGAATTTCTGCAAAAATTACCAATTTTGGCATTATATGGTCAAAATAGCATTTCATAGCTTTTTCAATTTTGATGCATAAGTGGCATTCTGACTTTCTATCTGACATGTTTTCATGTGTCAATTTTTGTGTTTCTATGCTTTAATCCAGTTTTATTACTCATGTGTGAACTCTGAATCTACAGAAAAGTAGATTATCTCAGACAATATGAGCAAAAATGTGTTGTATAAATGACCCTCGCCTAACGCCCTGTTTGGATCAAGTTAAATGTGAGGAGCATGGCACATAAAAGTTGAAGTCCATAATAAAGACCTCACTAAATTTGTATAAAAAGCACTTAACAATGTCTTTTGTACCTGTTTCATTTCACATAATATCTTTCTTTACTTCTGTAGGATAGCATGGGGTTCAAATAAAGCCTGTTGAGACTAAAATTGCATGCAAGTTTTTCACTAAAAAGTGAAAAATCTTTGTATCAGACCATACTGTCTACTAAAAAAGTTGAATGTAAGAGCCTTTTGTGCTCAGATTTATTGTATCATGTCACCTGAGTATAGAAATGATAGAAAAGACACAAATTTTTATTTCCTATAGCTTTAAATATGCATTTTTTAATGTAAATATGTGCTACGGCCTAAATTGACCCTAAATTATTTTTAATCTTACTTGGCCTAAGACCCTTTTAAACTAATATGATATGTTATTTGTAAGTTTTCTTTCCATTTAAAGTACATTAAATACATATGTAAGGATTATTTATAATCAAAAAGCTTCACAAATTTAAAATTGCTGGAAAATATTACATCTTCATGTAAGGCCCCCCTTCATTGGAAAACCTCCATTTTTAGGCACAGGCTCATATAAATTTGACTTTTGAATAATTATGCTAAGTCTGATATATCAAATGAGTACTCTATTGCTTTAAATACATGATATATTATATATTAAGGCATTTAAAAGTATTTTTTTGCAATATTTAAATTTTAAAAGCCCCAAATGTTGATAGTTGAAATTTCTCAATTTTAACGTCTAAATTTAACACGCAAAGTTGAATATAGAATTAATCATATTGTCTATAATATATATCCTATTGCTATGAAACTTTGTAAGCAGTCTTATAATATATTAAGCTTTAGTCATACTAAGTTTATTAAGATTGGTCAACTTATTCTATCCTATTAGGTCCGAGTACACAGTTATCGTCCTTTGATTTTCGTTGTCCACGAATATAGTCCTTAGTGTGGACAGTGTGTTACTTGCCAATTTTTGTTATACCCCTTCCAAATTTATTTCTCCATGTTTTATGCCTCATATAGCAAGTTGGGGGGTGAAATGACACTGTAAAAAAAATTTGGGTCATAAAATTAATGTAAAGTAGTGATTAGGTTTAGCTGAAAAAGGTCAGAAATTAGCACTTCGGAAGCTGTCAAAAGATTTCAAGACCCCCTTAACACAAAATTGTCCATATTTGAGTTAGAGCTGATGAAGTTTTCTATAATTTTGATATAATTTGTCCCAAAAGTAGTACAACACACTGTAAAAATATTATTGAGAAAGCGCAGGTGGATTTTTTTAATTTTCATTTATTGTCTAAAAGAAATGCACTACGAAATAACTGTGTACTCGGACCTCTTTTTAATTAGGTCCAGTACACAGTTAATCGTCCTTTGATTTTCGTTGTCACAATATAGTCCTTAGTGTGGACAGTGTGTTACTTGCCAATTTTGTTATACACTTCATTTTTTCATTTTAATGCTCTGCTTTAATGACATTTTAAATTTGGTCTATTAATTTTAATAGTGTATTACTAAAAAGTAGATAACTCAACTTCAAAAGTTTAAAACCCCCTAACCCTTTGTCATAATTGAGGAGCTGATAAGTTTTCATAATAGATATAATTTTTCCAAAAGTGTACCACACAAAATTTATTGAGAAGCAGGGGTTTTTTTAATTTCATTTTTTCTAAAAATGAAAAATCTTGTATCGACTTTATAAAAAGTTATGTAGATTTTTGTCCGAATATAGTCCTAGTGAATGTGAAGCCATATTTCTTACTTTATATGCATTTTAATGAAATTGCTCGCCTAAATTGACCCTAATTATTTTTAATCTACTTGCCTAAGACTTTAATAATATGATGTTATTTTAATTCTTTCCATTAAGTCATTAATACAATTAAGGATTTTAAATCAAAAGCTCACAAATTAATTGTGAAATATACATTCATGTAGGCCCTTCATGAAAACTCCATTTTAGCAAGCTATATAAATTATTAATAATATCTAGTTGTATAAAATGTACCTATCTTAAATCATGTAATTATAATAAGGCATTTAAAATTTTTTGCATATTAAATTTTAAGCCCCAATGTATATTGAAATTTCTCAATTTTAGTCAAATTTACACGCAAAGTTGATATGAATATCAATTCTATATATATATCTATTGCAGATGTAACATCTTATAATATTTAAGCTTAGTCATCTAAGTTTTATAAGATTGGCATATTCATCTATTAGTCGAGCAGTACTCTTGATTTTCGTGCCACGAATATAGTCTTAGGACAGGTGTTACTGCCAATTTTGTTATACCCCTTCCAAATTTATTTCTCCATGTTTTATGCCTCATATAGCAAGTTGGGGGGTGAAATGACACTGTAAAAAAATTTGGGTCATAAAATTAATGTAAAGTAGTGATTAGGTTTAGCTGAAAAAGGTCAGAAATTAGCACTTCGGAAGCTGTCAAAAGATTTCAAGACCCCCTTAACACAAAATTGTCCATATTTTGAGTTAGAGCTGATGAAGTTTTCTATAATTTTGATATAATTTGTCCCAAAAGTAGTACAACACACTGTAAAAATATTATTGAGAAAGCGCAGGTGGGATTTTTTTAATTTTCATTTATTGTCTAAAAGAAATGCACTACGAAATAACTGTGTACTCGGACCTCTTTTTATTAGGTCCGAGTACACAGTTATCGTCCTTTGATTTTCGTTGTCCACGATATAGTCCTTAGTGTGGACAGTGTGTTACTTGCCAATTTTTGTTATACCCCTTCCAAATTTATTTCTCCATGTTTTATGCCTCATATAGCAAGTTGGGGGTGAAATGACACTGTAAAAAAATTTGGGTCATAAAATTAATGTAAAGTAGTGATTAGGTTTAGCTGAAAAAGGTCAGAAATTAGCACTTCGGAAGCTGTCAAAAGATTTCAAGACCCCCTTAACACAAAATTGTCCATATTTTGAGTTAGAGCTGATGAAGTTTTCTATAATTTTGATATAATTTGTCCCAAAAGTAGTACAACACACTGTAAAAATATTATTGAGAAAGCGCAGGTGGGATTTTTTTAATTTTCATTTATTGTCTAAAAGAAATGCACTACGAAATAACTGTGTACTCGACCTAAGAGGTGAAATTAGGAAATATATAATCTGTACTTTGGCAACTCCTTGAATGATTTGATGTGTCAATTTGTCAAATAGCATAAAACTAAAGGATTTAAACTTTTATTTGATAGAATTTCTGCAAAATACCAATTTTGGCATTATATGGTCAAAATAAGCATTTCATAGCTTTTTCATTTGATGCATAAGTGGCATTCTGACTTTCTATCTGACATGTTTTCATGTGTCAATTTTTGTGTTTCTATGCTTTAATCCAGTTTTATTACTCATGTGTGAACTCTGAATCTACAGAAAAGTAGATTATCTCAGACAATATGAGCAAAATGTGTTGTATAAATGACCCTCGCCTAACGCCCTGTTTGGATCAAGTTAAATGTGAGGAGCATGGCACATAAAAGTTGAAGTCCATAATAAAGACCTCACTAAATTTGTATAAAAAGCACTTAACAATGTCTTTTGTACCTGTTTCATTTCACATAATATCTTTCTTTACTTCTGTAGGATAGCATGGGGTTCAAATATAAGCCTGTTGAGACTAAAATTGCATGCAAGTTTTTCACTAAAAAGTGAAAAATCTTTGTATCAGACCATACTGTCTACTAAAAAAGTTGAATGTAAGAGCCTTTTTGTGCTCAGATTTATTGTATCATGTCACCTGAGTATAGAAATGATAGAAAAGACACAAATTTTTATTTCCTATAGCTTTAATATGCATTTTTTAATGTAAATATGTGCTACGGCCTAAATTGACCCTAAATTATTTTTAATCTTACTTGGCCTAAGACCCTTTTAAACTAATATGATATGTTATTTGTAAGTTTTCTTTCCATTTAAAGTACATTAAATACATATGTAAGGATTATTTATAATCAAAAAGCTTCACAAATTTAAAATTGCTGGAAAATATTACATCTTCATGTAAGGCCCCCTTCATTGGAAAACCTCCATTTTTAGGCACAGGCTCATATAAATTTGACTTTTGAATAATTATGCTAAGTCTGATATATCAAATGAGTACTCTATTGCTTTAATACAGATATAATTATAATTAAGGCATTTAAAAGTATTTTTTTGCATATTTAATTTTAAAAGCCCCAAATGTTGATAGTTGAAATTTCTAAATTTTACGTCTAAATTAACACGCAAAGTTGAATATAGAATTAATCATATTGTCTATAATATATATCTATTGCTATGAAATTTAAGCAGTCTTAAATATATTAAGCTTTAGCCATACTAAGTTTTATTAAGATTGGTCAACTTTTCTATCCTATTAGTCCGAGTACACAGTTTCGTCCTTTGATTTTCGTTGTCCACGAATATAGTCCTTAGTGTGGACAGTGTGTTACTTGCCAATTTTTGTTATACCCTTCCAATTTATTTCTCCATGTTTTATGCCTCATATTAGCAGTTGGGGGTGAAATGACACTGTAAAAAATTTGGGTCATAAAATTAATGTAAAGTAGTGATTAGGTTTAGCTGAAAAAGGTCAGAAATTAGCACTTCGGAAGCTGTCAAAGATTTCAAGACCCTTAACACAAAATTGTCCATATTTTGAGTTAGAGCTGTGAAGTTTTCTATAATTTTGATATAATTGTCCAAAAGTAGTACAACACACTGTAAAAATATTATTTGAGAAAGCGCAGGTGGGATTTTTTTAATTTTCATTTATTGTCTAAAAGAAATGCACTACGAAATAACTGTGTACTCGGACCTCTTTTTATTAGGTCCGAGTACACAGTTATCGTCCTTTGATTTTCGTTGTCCACGAATATAGTCCTTAGTGTGGACAGTGTGTTACTTGCCAATTTTTGTTATACCCCTTCCAAATTTATTTCTCCATGTTTTTATGCCTCATATAGCAAGTTGGGGGGTGAAATGACACTGTAAAAAATTTGGGTCATAAAATTAATGTAAAGTAGTGATTAGGTTTAGCTGAAAAAGGTCAGAAATTAGCACTTCGGAAGCTGTCAAAAGATTTCAAGACCCCCTTAACACAAAATTGTCCATATTTTGAGTTAGAGCTGATGAAGTTTTCTATAATTTTGATATAATTTGTCCCAAAAGTAGTACAACACACTGTAAAAATATTATTGAGAAAGCGCAGGTGGGATTTTTTTAATTTTCATTTATTGTCTAAAAGAAATGCACTACGAAATAACTGTGTACTCGGACCTAAGAGGTGAAATTAGGAAATATATAATCTGTACTTTGGCAACTTCCTTGAATGATTTGATGGTGTCAATTTGTCAAATAGCATAAAACTAAAGGATTTAAACTTTTATTTGATAGAATTTCTGCAAAAATGACCAATTTTGGCATTATATGGTCAAAATAAGCATTTCATAGCTTTTTCAATTTTGATGCATAAGTGGCATTCTGACTTTCTATCTGACATGTTTTCATGTGTCAATTTTTGTGTTTCTATGCTTTAATCCAGTTTTATTACTCATGTGTGAACTCTGAATCTACAGAAAAGTAGATTATCTCAGACAATATGAGCAAAATGTGTTGTATAAATGACCCTCGCCTAACGCCCTGTTTGGATCAAGTTAAATGTGAGGAGCATGGCACATAAAAGTTGAAGTCCATAATAAAGACCTCACTAAATTTGTATAAAAAGCACTTAACAATGTCTTTTGTACCTGTTTCATTTCACATAATATCTTTCTTTACTTCTGTAGGATAGCATGGGGTTCAAATATAAGCCTGTTGAGACTAAAATTGCATGCAAGTTTTTCACTAAAAAGTGAAAAATCTTTGTATCAGACCATACTGTCTACTAAAAAAGTTGAATGTAAGAGCCTTTTTGTGCTCAGATTTATTGTATCATGTCACCTGAGTATAGAAATGATAGAAAAGACACAAATTTTTATTTCCTATAGCTTTAATATGCATTTTTTAATGTAAATATGTGCTACGGCCTAAATTGACCCTAAATTATTTTTAATCTTACTTGGCCTAAGACCCTTTTAAACTAATATGATATGTTATTTGTAAGTTTTCTTTCCATTTAAAGTACATTAAATACATATGTAAGGATTATTTATAATCAAAAAGCTTCACAAATTTAAAATTGCTGGAAAATATTACATCTTCATGTAAGGCCCCCCTTCATTGGAAAACCTCCATTTTTAGGCACAGGCTCATATAAATTTGACTTTTGAATAATTATGCTAAGTCTGATATATCAAATGAGTACTCTATTGCTTTAAATACATGATATATTATATATTAAGGCATTTTAAAAGTATTTTTTTGCAATATTTAAATTTTAAAAGCCCCAAATGTTGATAGTTGAAATTTCTCAATTTTAACGTCTAAATTTAACACGCAAAGTTGAATATAGAATTAATCATATTGTCTATAATATATATCCTATTGCTATGAAACTTTGTAAGCAGTCTTATAATATATTAAGCTTTAGTCATACTAAGTTTTATTAAGATTGGTCAACTTATTCTATCCTATTAGGTCCGAGTACACAGTTATCGTCCTTTGATTTTCGTTGTCCACGAATATAGTCCTTAGTGTGGACAGTGTGTTACTTGCCAATTTTTGTTATACCCCTTCCAAATTTATTTCTCCATGTTTTATGCCTCATATAGCAAGTTGGGGGGTGAAATGACACTGTAAAAAAATTTGGGTCATAAAATTAATGTAAAGTAGTGATTAGGTTTAGCTGAAAAAGGTCAGAAATTAGCACTTCGGAAGCTGTCAAAAGATTTCAAGACCCCCTTAACACAAAATTGTCCATATTTTGAGTTAGAGCTGATGAAGTTTTCTATAATTTTGATATAATTTGTCCCAAAAGTAGTACAACACACTGTAAAAATATTATTGAGAAAGCGCAGGTGGGATTTTTTTAATTTTCATTTATTGTCTAAAAGAAATGCACTACGAAATAACTGTGTACTCGGACCTCTTTTTATTAGGTCCGAGTACACAGTTATCGTCCTTTGATTTTCGTTGTCCACGAATATAGTCCTTAGTGTGGACAGTGTGTTACTTGCCAATTTTTGTTATACCCCTTCCAAATTTATTTCTCCATGTTTTATGCCTCATATAGCAAGTTGGGGGGTGAAATGACACTGTAAAAAAATTTGGGTCATAAAATTAATGTAAAGTAGTGATTAGGTTTAGCTGAAAAAGGTCAGAAATTAGCACTTCGGAAGCTGTCAAAAGATTTCAAGACCCCTTAACACAAAATTGTCCATATTTGAGTTAGAGCTGATGAAGTTTTCTATAATTTTGATATAATTTGTCCCAAAAGTAGTACAACACACTGTAAAAATATTATTGAGAAAGCGCAGGTGGGATTTTTTTAATTTTCATTTATTGTCTAAAAGAAATGCACTACGAAATAACTGTGTACTCGGACCTCTTTTTATTAGGTCCGAGTACACAGTTATCGTCCTTTGATTTTCGTTGTCCACGAATATAGTCCTTAGTGTGGACAGTGTGTTACTTGCCAATTTTTGTTATACCCCTTCCAAATTTATTTCTCCATGTTTTATGCCTCATATAGCAAGTTGGGGGGTGAAATGACACTGTAAAAAAATTTGGGTCATAAAATTAATGTAAAGTAGTGATTAGGTTTAGCTGAAAAAGGTCAGAAATTAGCACTTCGGAAGCTGTCAAAAGATTTCAAGACCCCCTTAACACAAAATTGTCCATATTTTGAGTTAGAGCTGATGAAGTTTTCTATAATTTTGATATAATTTGTCCCAAAAGTAGTACAACACACTGTAAAAATATTATTGAGAAAGCGCAGGTGGGATTTTTTTAATTTTCATTTATTGTCTAAAAGAAATGCACTACGAAATAACTGTGTACTCGGACCTAAGAGGTGAAATTAGGAAATATATAATCTGTACTTTGGCAACTTCCTTGAATGATTTGATGGTGTCAATTTGTCAAATAGCATAAAACTAAAGGATTTAAACTTTTATTTGATAGAATTTCTGCAAAAATGACCAATTTTGGCATTATATGGTCAAAATAAGCATTTCATAGCTTTTTCAATTTTGATGCATAAGTGGCATTCTGACTTTCTATCTGACATGTTTTCATGTGTCAATTTTTGTGTTTCTATGCTTTAATCCAGTTTTATTACTCATGTGTGAACTCTGAATCTACAGAAAAGTAGATTATCTCAGACAATATGAGCAAAATGTGTTGTATAAATGACCCTCGCCTAACGCCCTGTTTGGATCAAGTTAAATGTGAGGAGCATGGCACATAAAAGTTGAAGTCCATAATAAAGACCTCACTAAATTTGTATAAAAAGCACTTAACAATGTCTTTTGTACCTGTTTCATTTCACATAATATCTTTCTTTACTTCTGTAGGATAGCATGGGGTTCAAATATAAGCCTGTTGAGACTAAAATTGCATGCAAGTTTTTCACTAAAAAGTGAAAAATCTTTGTATCAGACCATACTGTCTACTAAAAAAGTTGAATGTAAGAGCCTTTTTGTGCTCAGATTTATTGTATCATGTCACCTGAGTATAGAAATGATAGAAAAGACACAAATTTTTATTTCCTATAGCTTTAATATGCATTTTTTAATGTAAATATGTGCTACGGCCTAAATTGACCCTAAATTATTTTTAATCTTACTTGGCCTAAGACCCTTTTAAACTAATATGATATGTTATTTGTAAGTTTTCTTTCCATTTAAAGTACATTAAATACATATGTAAGGATTATTTATAATCAAAAAGCTTCACAAATTTAAAATTGCTGGAAAATATTACATCTTCATGTAAGGCCCCCCTTCATTGGAAAACCTCCATTTTTAGGCACAGGCTCATATAAATTTGACTTTTGAATAATTATGCTAAGTCTGATATATCAAATGAGTACTCTATTGCTTTAAATACATGATATATTATATATTAAGGCATTTTAAAAGTATTTTTTTGCAATATTTAAATTTTAAAAGCCCAAATGTTGATAGTTGAAATTTCTCAATTTTAACGTCTAAATTTAACACGCAAAGTTGAATATAGAATTAATCATATTGTCTATAATATATATCCTATTGCTATGAAACTTTGTAAGCAGTCTTATAATATATTAAGCTTTAGTCATACTAAGTTTTATTAAGATTGGTCAACTTATTCTATCCTATTAGGTCCGAGTACACAGTTATCGTCCTTTGATTTTCGTTGTCCACGAATATAGTCCTTAGTGTGGACAGTGTGTTACTTGCCAATTTTTGTTATACCCCTTCCAAATTTATTTCTCCATGTTTTATGCCTCATATAGCAAGTTGGGGGTGAAATGACACTGTAAAAAAATTTGGGTCATAAAATTAATGTAAAGTAGTGATTAGGTTTAGCTGAAAAAGGTCAGAAATTAGCACTTCGGAAGCTGTCAAAAGATTTCAAGACCCCCTTAACACAAAATTGTCCATATTTTGAGTTAGAGCTGATGAAGTTTTCTATAATTTTGATATAATTTGTCCCAAAAGTAGTACAACACACTGTAAAAATATTATTGAGAAAGCGCAGGTTTTTATTTGATTTTAGAATCTAAAATGACAATTTTTCCATTTTATTTGTCAATAAAAATAAGCATTCTCATGACTTGCAATATGTAAAAGTCATAGTGTAATGGCTGATTTCTACTCTTTCATTGTCAATTTTGGTTCAGCTTAATCCAGTTTTATACTCATTGTGACTCTGAATTACAAGTAGTTCTCAACATAGGCAAATGTTTTAAATGACTCCTAACGTGTTGGACAGTTAATGTTACTTGCCAATGTTTGAAGTCTATAAACCTCCATTTGTATCCAACATTCTTTACCTGTTTCATTTCCATATATTTATGACTCTAGATAGCATTGGGGTCATATGTGTTGAGATAAAATTGCATCAAGTTTCTAAAAGTAAAAATTTGGGTCATAAAATTAATGTAAAGTGTGATTATGTTTTCACTGAAAAAGTATAGAAAAGACACTTCAAGCTTCAAAATGATTTTAAGTAAATATTGCTACGCCTATTGACCCAAATATTTTAGTCTACTTGTAGATTTAAACTAATGATATGTTATTTTAATTTTTCATTTAAATATTAAATAATAGTAGTTATTTATATCAAAGCTTCACAAATTTTAAAATTGCTGGAAATTTACATCTTATTAAGGCTCTTGAAATCCATTTTTAGTCTAAAGAAATGCACTACGAAATACTGTGTATCGGACTCTTTTTATGTAGGTATAAGCATTAAGTCTTTGATTTTATTTGTAACGAATATAGTTTGTGTGAATTGTGTTATTCCAATTTTTGTCTATACCGCTTCAAATTATTTCTCCATGTTTTATGCCTCATTAGCAAGTTGGGGTGAAATACACTGTAAAAAAATTGTCATAATCATGAAATATGATTAGTTTACTGAAAAGTCGAATTAGCACTTGGAAGCTTGTCAAAAGATTTCAAGATTGCACAAATATTGTACCATATTAGTCGAGTACAGTATGTTTTATTTTGTGATAAATTGTCCTAAAGTGTACACCATTGTAAAATATTATTCAGAAGCGCAGGTGGGATTTTTTTAATTTCATTTATTGTCTAAAAGAAATGCACTACGAAATAACTGTGTACTCGGACCTAAGAGGTGAAATTAGGAATAAATCTGTACTTTGGCAACTTCCTTGAATGATTTGATGGTGTCAATTTGTCAAATAGCATAAAACTAAAGGATTTAAACTTTTATTTGATAGAATTTCTGCAAAAATGACCAATTTTGGCATTATATGGTCAAAATAAGCATTTCATAGCTTTTTCAATTTTGATGCATAAGTGCATTCTGACTTTCTATCTGACATGTTTTCATGTGTCAATTTTTGTGTTTCTATGCTTTAATCCAGTTTTATTACTCATGTGTGAACTCTGAATCTACAGAAAAGTAGATTATCTCAGACAATATGAGCAAAATGTGTTGTATAAATGACCCTCGCCTAACGCCCTGTTTGGATCAAGTTAAATGTGAGGAGCATGGCACATAAAAGTTGAAGTCCATAATAAAGACCTCACTAAATTTGTATAAAAAGCACTTAACAATGTCTTTTGTACCTGTTTCATTTCACATAATATCTTTCTTTTACTTCTGTAGGATAGCATGGGGTTCAAATATAAGCCTGTTGAGACTAAAATTGCATGCAAGTTTTTCACTAAAAAGTGAAAAATCTTTGTATCAGACCATACTGTCTACTAAAAAAGTTGAATGTAAGAGCCTTTTTGTGCTCAGATTTATTGTATCATGTCACCTGAGTATAGAAATGATAGAAAAGACACAAATTTTTATTTCCTATAGCTTTAATATGCATTTTTTAATGTAAATATGTGCTACGGCCTAAATTGACCCTAAATTATTTTTAATCTTACTTGGCCTAAGACCCTTTTAAACTAATATGATATGTTATTTGTAAGTTTTCTTTCCATTTAAAGTACATTAAATACATATGTAAGGATTATTTATAATCAAAAAGCTTCACAAATTTAAAATTGCTGGAAAATATTACATCTTCATGTAAGGCCCCCCTTCATTGGAAAACCTCCATTTTTAGGCACAGGCTCATATAAATTTGACTTTTGAATAATTATGCTAAGTCTGATATATCAAATGAGTACTCTATTGCTTTAAATACATGATATATATATATTAAGCATTTTAAAAGTATTTTTTTGCAATATTTAAATTTTAAAAGCCCCAAATGTTGATAGTTGAAATTTCTCAATTTTAACGTCTAAATTTAACACGCAAAGTTGAATATAGATTAATCATATTGTCTATAATATATATCCTATTGCTATGAAACTTTGTAAGCAGTCTTATAATATATTACGCTTTAGTCATACCAAGTTTTATTAAGATTGGTCAATTATTCTATCCTATTAGGTCCGAGTACACAGTTATGTCCTTTGATTTTCGTTGTCCACGAATATAGTCCTTAGTGTGGACAGTGTGTTACTTGCCAATTTTTGTTATACCCCTTCCAAATTTATTCTCCATGTTTTATGCCTCATATAGCAAGTTGGGGGTGAAATGACACTGTAAAAAAATTTGGGTCATAAATATTAATGTAAAGAGTGATTAGGTCAGCTGAAAAAGGTCAGAAATTAGCACTTCGGAAGCTGTCAAAAGTTCAAGACCCTTAACACGAATGTCCTATTTTGAGTTAGAGCTGATGAAGTTTTCTATAATTTGATATAATTTGTCCCAAAAGTAGTACAACACACTGTAAAAATATTATTGAGAAAGCGCAGGTGGGATTTTTTAATTTTCATTTATTGTCTAAAAGAAATGCACTACGAAATAACTGTGTACTCGGACCTAAGAGGTGAAATCAGGAATATAGAATCTGTACTTTGGCAACTTCCCTGAATGATTTGATGGTGTCAATTTGTCAATTAGCATAAAACTAAAGGATTTAAACTTTTATTTGATAGAATTTCTGCAAAACTGACCAATTTTGGCATTATATGGTCAAAATAAGCATTTCATAGCTTTTTCAATTTTGATGCATAAGTGGCATTCTGACTTTCTATCTGACAGTTTTCAGTGTCAATTTGTGTTCTATGCTTTAATCAGTTTTATTACTCATGTGACTCTGAATTTACAGAAAAATTATCTCAGACAATATGAGCAAAAGTGTTGTATAAATGACCTCGCCTAACGCCTGTTTGGATCAGTAAATGTGAGGAGCATGGCACATAAAAGTTGAAGTCCATAATAAAGACCTCACTAAATTTGTATAAAAAGCACTTAACATGTCTTTTGTACCTGTTTCATTTCACATAATACTTCTTACTTCTGTAGGATAGCATGGGTTCAAATATAAGCCTGTTGAGACTAAAATTGCATGCAAGTTTTTCACTAAAAGTGAAAAATCTTTGTATCAACCATACTGTTGCTAAAAAGTTGATGTAAGAGCTTTTTGTGCTCAGATTTATTGTATCATGTCACCTGATATAAAATGATAGAAACACAAATTTTTATTTCCTATACTTCAAAGCATTTTTTAATGTAAATATGTGCTACGGCCTAAATTGACCCTAATTATTTTTAGTCTTCTTGGCCTAGACCCTTTTAAACTAATATATAGTTATTGTAAGTTTCTTTCCATTTAAAGTACATTAAATACATATGTAAGGATTATTTATATCAAAAAGTCACAAATTTAAAATTGCTGGAAAATATTACATCTCATGTAGGCCCCCCTTCATTGGAAACCCATTTTTAGGCACAGGCTCATATAAATTGACTTTGAATAATTATGCTAAGTCTGATATATCAAATGGTACTCTATTGCTTAATACATGATATATTATATATTAAGCATTTAAAAGTATTTTTGCAATATTAATTTTAAAAGCCCCAAATGTGATAGTTGAAATTTCTCAATTTTAACGTCTAAATTTAACACGCAAAGTTGAATATAGAATAATCATATGTCTAATTATATCTATTGCTATGAACTTGTAAGCAGTCTTATAATATATTACGCTTTATCATACAAGTTTTATTAAGATTGGTCAATTTATTCTATCCTATTAGTCGAGTACACAGTTATCGTCTTTGATTTTCGTTGTCCACGAATATAGTCTTATGTGGACAGTGTGTTATTGCCAATTTTTGTTATACCCTTCCAAATTTATTCTCCATTTTTATGCCTCATATAGCAAGTTGGGGTGAAATGACACTGTAAAAAAATTTGGGTCATAAAATTAATGTAAAGTAGTGATAGGTCCAGCTGAAAGGTCAGAAATTAGCACTTCGAAGCTGTCAAAGATTTCAAGACCCCTTAACACGAAATGTCCATATTTTGAGTTAGAGCTGATGAAGTTTTCTATAGTTTTGATTAATTTTCCAAAAGTAGTACAACACACTGTAAAAATATTATTGAGAAAGCGCAGGTGGGATTTTTTTAATTTTCATTTATTGTCTAAAAGAAATGCACTACGAAATAACTGTGTACTCGGACCTAAGAGGTGAAATCAGGAAAATTTAAATCTGTAACTTTGGCAACTTCCTGAATGATTTGATGGTGTCAATTTGTCAATTAGCATAAACTAAAGGATTTAAACTTTTATTGATAGAATTTCTGCAAAACTGACCAATTTTTGGCATAATGGTCAAAATAAGCATTTCATAGCTTTTTTCAATTTTGATGCATAAGTGGCATTCTGACTTTCTATTGACATGTTTTCATGTGTCAATTTTTGTGTTTCTATGCTTTAATCCAGTTTTATTACCATGTGGAACTCTGAATTTACAGAAAAGAAGATTATCTCAGACAATATGAGCAAAATGTGTTGTATAAATGACTCCTCGCCTAACGCCCTGTTTGGATCAAGTTAAATGTGAGGAGCATGGCACATAAAAGTTGAAGTCCATAATAAAGACCTCACTAAATTTGTATAAAAAGCACTTAACAATGTCTTTTGTACCTGTTTCATTTCACAAATATCTTTCTTTACTTCTGTAGGATAGCATGGGTTCAAATATAAGCCTGTTGAGACTAAAATTGCATGCAATTTTTCACTAAAAATGAAAAATCTTTGTATCAACCATACTGTCTCTAAAAAGTTGAATGTAAGAGCCTTTTTGTGCTCAGATTTATTGTATCATGTCACCTGAGTATAAAATGATAGAAAAGACACAAATTTTTATTTCCTAAGCTTAATATGCATTTTTTTAATGTAAATATTGCTACGGCCTAAATTGACCCTAAATTATTTTTAGTCTTACTTGGCCTAAGACCCTTTTAAACTAATATGATATGTTATTTGTAAGTTTTTTCTTTCCATTTAAGTACATTAAATACATATGTAAGGATTATTTATAATTCAAAAAGCTTCACAAATTTAAAATTGCTGGAAAATATTACATCTTCATGTAAGGCCCCCCTTCATTGAAAACCTCCATTTTTAGGCACAGGCTCATATAAATTTGACTTTTGAATAATTATGCTAAGTCTGATATATCAAATGAGTACTCTATTGCTTTAAATACATGATATATTATATATTAAGGCATTTTAAAAGTATTTTTTTGCAATATTTAAATTTTAAAAGCCCCAAATGTTGATAGTTGAAATTTCTCAATTTTAACGTCTAAATTTAACACGCAAAGTGAATATAAATTAATCATATTGTCTATAATATATATCCTATTGCTATGAAACTTTGTAAGCAGTCTTATAATATATTACGCTTTAGTCATACCAAGTTTTATTAAGATTGGTCAATTTATTCTATCCTATTAGGTCCGAGTACACAGTTATCGTCCTTTGATTTTCGTTGTCCACGAATATAGTCCTTAGTGTGGACAGTGTGTTACTTGCCAATTTTGTTATACCCCTTCCAAATTTATTTCTCCATGTTTTATGCCTCATATAGCAAGTTGGGGGGTGAAATGACACTGTAAAAAAATTTGGGTCATAAATATTAATGTAAAGTATGATTAGGTCCAGCTGAAAAAGGTCAGAAATTAGCACTTCGGAAGCTGTCAAAAGATTTCAAACCCCTTAACACGAAATTGTCCATATTTTGAGTTAGAGCTGATGAAGTTTTCTATATTTTGATATAATTTGTCCCAAAAGTAGTACAACACACTGTAAAAATATATGAGAAAGCGCAGGTGGGATTTTTTTAATTTTCATTTATTGTCTAAAAGAAATGCACTACGAAATAACTGTGTACTCGGACCTAAGAGGTGAAATCAGGAAATATAGAATCTGTACTTTGGCAACTTCCCTGAATGATTTGATGGTGTCAATTTGTCAATTAGCATAAAACTAAAGGATTTAAACTTTTATTTGATAGAATTTCTGCAAAACTGACCAATTTTGGCATTATATGGTCAAAATAAGCATTCATAGCTTTTTCAATTTGATGCATAAGTGGCATTCTGACTTTCTATCTGACATGTTTTCATGTGTCAATTTTTGTGTTTCTATGCTTTAATCCAGTTTTATTACTCATGTGAGAACTCTGAATTTACAGAAAAGAAGATTATCTCAGACAATATGAGCAAAATGTGTTGTATAAATGACCCTCGCCTAACGCCCTGTTTGGATCAAGTTAAATGTGAGGAGCATGGCACATAAAAGTTGAAGTCCATAATAAAGACCTCACTAAATTTGTATAAAAAGCACTTAACAATGTCTTTTGTACCTGTTTCATTTCACATAATATCTTTCTTTACTTCTGTAGGATAGCATGGGTTCAAATATAAGCCTGTTGAGACTAAAATTGCATGCAAGTTTTTCACTAAAAAGTGAAAAATCTTTGTATCAGACCATACTGTCTGCTAAAAAAGTTGAATGTAAGAGCCTTTTTGTGCTCAATTTATTGTATCATGTCACCTGAGTATAGAAATGATAGAAAAGACACAAATTTTTATTTCCTATAGCTTCAATATGCATTTTTTAATGTAAATATGTGCTACGGCCTAAATTGACCCTAAATATTTTTAGTCTTACTTGGCCTAAGACCCTTTTAAACTAATATGATATGTTATTTGTAAGTTTTCTTTCCATTTAAAGTACATTAATACATATGTAAGGATTATTTATATTCAAAAAGCTTCACAAATTTAAAATTGCTGGAAAATATTACATCTTCATGTAAGGCCCCCCTTCATTGGAAAACCTCCATTTTTAGGCACAGGCTCATATAAATTTGACTTTTGAATAATTATGCTAAGTCTGATATATCAAATGAGTACTCTATTGCTTTAAATACATGATATATTATATATTAAGGCATTTTAAAAGTATTTTTTTGCAATATTTAAATTTTAAAAGCCCCAAATGTTGATAGTTGAAATTTCTCAATTTTAACGTCTAAATTTAACACGCAAAGTTGAATATAGAATAAATCATATTGTCTATAATATATATCCTATTGCTATGAAACTTTGTAAGCAGTCTTATAATATATTACGCTTTAGTCATACCAAGTTTTATTAAGATTGGTCAATTTATTCTATCCTATTAGGTCCGAGTACACAGTTATCGTCCTTTGATTTTCGTTGTCCACGAATATAGTCCTTAGTGTGGACAGTGTGTTACTTGCCAATTTTTGTTATACCCCTTCCAAATTTATTTCTCCATGTTTTATGCCTCATATAGCAAGTTGGGGGGTGAAATGACACTGTAAAAAAATTTGGGTCATAAATATTAATGTAAAGTAGTGATTAGGTCCAGCTGAAAAAGGTCAGAATTAGCACTTTGGAAGCTGTCAAAAGATTTCAAGACCCCCTTAACACGAAATTGTCCATATTTTGAGTTAGAGCTGATGAAGTTTTCTATAATTTTGATATAATTTGTCCCAAAGTAGTACAACACACTGTAAAAATATTATTGAGAAAGCGCAGGTGGGATTTTTTTAATTTTCATTTATTGTCTAAAAGAAATGCACTACGAAATAACTGTGTACTCGGACCATGTGAGCCACGGCTCCGTGTTGTAACCGTATTTTTACCTTTAATGGTATAATATTTGGTGCACTGTATAGCTTGCTGTTCTATGTGAGCCACGGCTCCGTGTTGTAACCGTATTTTTACCTCTAATGGTATAATATTTGGTGCACTGTATAGCTTGCTGTTCTATGTGAGCCACGGCTCCGTGTTGTAACCGTATTTTTACCTTTAATGGTATAATATTTGTTGCAATGTATAGCTTGCTGTTCTATGTGAGCCACGGCTCCGTGTTGTAACCGTATTTTTACCTTTAATGGTATAATATTTGGTGCACTGTATAGCTTGCTGTTCTATGTGAGCCACGGCTCCGTGCTGTAACCGTATTTTTACCTCTAATGGTATAATATTTGGTGCACTGTATAGCTTGCTGTTCTATGTGAGCCACGGCTCCATGTTGTAACCGTATTTTTACCTTTAATGGTATAATATTTGGTGCACTGTATAGCTTGCTGTTCTATGTGAGCCACGGCTCCGTGTTGTAACCGTATTTTTACCTTTAATGGTATAATATTTGGTGCACTGTATAGCTTGCTGTTCTATGTGAGCCACGGCTCCGTGTTGTAACCGTATTTTTACCTTTAATGGTATAATATTTGGTGCACTGTATAGCTTGCTGTTCTATGTGAGCCACGGCTCCGTGTTGTAACCGTATTTTTACCTCTAATGGTATAATATTTGGTGCACTGTATAGCTTGCTGTTCTATGTGAGCCACGGCTCCGTGTTGTAACCGTATTTTTACCTTTAATGGTATAATATTTGGTGCACTGTATAGCTTGCTGTTCTATGTGAGCCACGGCTCCGTGTTGTAACCGTATTTTTACCTTTAATGGCTTTTACAAATTGCGACTTGCATTGGGTGACGAGTTGTCTCATATCCCATCTTCTAATATTTATATAATAGAGCAATGGCATTTACTTTTGGTAAGATATATATGTAGTAGTACTGACAGATACAATATGCTCTGTTTCTTTGTTGTACTATAAGCAAGTTTTACTTACTGGTACTATAGCAATGATTTTGTTTTTAATTAATTTAAAATTTATTTGCAGTATATGTATTGCTTAAAAATTATAAGCATTTATTGGCCTATATGTTGGTAATTGATGCTTAAAATTAGGTATTGGGCAATGTAACTCATTTTCAGTTGACCTTGCACCAATTTATAATGACCTGTCGTTCTAAAAGAAAATAACTCCATAAAGGTATATAAGTTCTTCTCATTTTATGATGGTACTTGAACACAACCGTGATATCGCGGGTCCGTGACTGAATTAAAGTATATAACTATGCGCAAGCCTTATCTTAGTATTAGTACTGTCATCTGATAAAGTCATGCCGATTATAAGATACACAATTTTCTCTGCTTTCAAATCTTACTGTTTGAACCCGTCGAACTGGAACTTATCAATTATTGGTAATATTAAATATTTGGAAAACAAAAGGTCCTGGAATGGAGTATTTTTTAATCAACAACATTGTCCTATATTAGTTATAAATAAAGTGGAATTCTTTGATTTGCTGTTTTACGTCATGCCCGCTAACAAATTGAAACTTATTTTTAGTCCAGATTTTTAGTATTCGTATTGTTATCTTAGAAAGTCTTACGGATTAAAATACTACAATAGGTAACAATTTGACAATTTAGTAGTGTCAACCCTGTGATTATGACCCGTTTATATAGCATATTAATCCTGAATACATCGTTTGGTGGTGCGCCTGTCAGATGCGGAACGTACAGATAAGGTAATAGGTAACCGGTGATTATACTATTGGTATCGATATCGGACTCGACCCGGAACTTCCTAATTATTGGCGATATTAATTACGTGGAAAACAAAAGGGCCTGGAGTGGTGTAATTTTTAATCTACACCTTTGTACTATATTAGTTGTATATAAAGTTGAATTCTTTGATTCGTCGTTTTTACGTGATGACGGCTGACAAATTGGACCTCGTAATTTTAGTATTATAGATATAACAAAATTACCGAACTCCGAGGAACATCCTTATCGGAAAGTCCCTATGCACATGGCAAAACCAAAGCTCAAACACATCAAACGAATGGATAACAACTGTCACATTCCTGACATGTTACAGACATTTTTTATGTAGAAAATGGTGAATTAAACCTAGTTTTATATCTAGCTTAACCACTCATTGGTATGACAGACACATAAAAATCCATTATACTGACAACTATGAGTAAAATAATCAAACAGACAAAATAGGTAAAAAGGTAAAAAAAAATAGGGGTTCAGCCATAAAAATTGGAATATAACCTAAATAACGAAAAAACAAACAAATATGTCAACAAAGAAAACAAAAAGGCATATAGACAATGGCGACATCGCATCAAAACAAATTGTGAATAGTATCAAAAATATAGTTTCTTACTTTTTCTATTTAATATCACGAGAAAGTCATTTGACAATGTAATGATAAGAATTGCTAATAAAAAAACTCAAATATCGAAAAATATTTAATTCATGACCGAACAACACTGATAATAAACTAATGCGCTACGTGCATTCGTTAATCAATGTGTTGTTTTATCACTCATTGAATATGTTTCTCCATTTGATTTCTTCGATTACGTATTCTATGATAATTTACAAAGATTAAAAAATGAATACTATAACGCGTTATCGCAACGCGGGTAAATAACGAAGTTGTGCTTGGTTAAACGCAGTCACGTAGTGACCCTCTGTAAATATGTAGGGGTTAAGTAAAATCTAAGATTTTAGTTGTAAATTCCAATATTAAAGTTGATAATTTCAAGATTAAAGTTGATAATTCCAAGATTAAACTAGATAATTTCCAAGGTTAAAGTTGGAAATTCCAAGAATAAATTTGATAATTCCAAATTAAAGTCGACGATTTGAAAAATGAATTTTTACAGATGACCCTAATACGTTTTCGTATTAAATGAAGTTTACGATACAGATTATTTCATTACGTTGAGAACAATTTTCTTTGATTGATGAAAATCATTAAATACAAGTTCTCATCAGTCATGTCAGCAGTCTTCTACAAATTTGTGACCAATTTAATTTGTGGTTCAACTTAACTAAAAACAAAATTAATGTCTTAATAATGACACGATTTTAATAAATAATAAAAAGAAAAACGAATTATTAATCTTTAAGTTTAAAAAAATGTCTAATGACAAGTAGACTATTTCCTATGCTGTAACTCAAGAACTATTTAATTAATATACACTACAAAAGTGTCACTTATTTGGTAAAAAGGAAGTTTTCCACAAGAATCAGTTTCAATATTAAACATACCTGTAGATCCAAACTACTAATAAATAAAAGGCATCCAATTTTGTTTTTGCATAATGGTTCTGTGGTAAAAGATAGAGGTCACATCTATTTTAATGAAGCAAAGAAGTTCGTTTTCTTTTTCTGGATTGTTTACAACTTCTCTAATGCATATAATGTCTGCAGTCACTTCAACTGATGATCCATGCAAAGACACAGTGGACAACTGTTTCGCTAATGAGAAAAAACTTTTGTTCTTCCTTTGCTCCATGGGCGAAGATCTACTGTCAGAGATATTGTCAGTTCTGTGCACGTAAGTAGAATTGAAGTAAATTCACTTTAAAACGATTTAGAGTTTGAAATATCATATACAAACCTGTCCATTTTTGAAAACTTTTCGTCGATAAAGATGTATTTTGGTTATATTAGTTGTTGGTTTCCGTTTGAACATGAACATGGCTCATTGACGTGCATGTAATAAGTTCAAGTAAAAGTAAATGGGTTATGTCACATATTTTTCTAAAGTGTGCATGCAACCTTGGCTCGTTGAGTTACAACTGCTAATCGGAAAAATAATGCATTTATCTCTTGGATTATCTGAAATATTACAGATTGATTTCTTTCAATATGGGTGAATATTTGTATTGCAAGCACATAAAATCGACCAAAACCTTATAAAATTTGTCTTCAAATCGTAAAATCTCTTGTTCTACTTCATATGTTTTTTCTTAAAAAAATTGTATGTTGTTGATTCCTAAATTACTGTTATAATGATATAAAATAATCCTATGGTAACCGACTTCGTTTTTTGTCTAATGATCAATTTGATACCTCTTTTGTAGTGAAAAACGTCAAAAATCAACGTTTTACGGCCAGCAACGCGATGACGTTACGATTATTTTCACGTTTTATTGGATTTTGTTCCACAAAATACACCACTAGGAATGATGTTTACCTAAAAAACGAAGTCGATGACGCTATCTTTATTTTGTATCGTTATAAAGGAATTAATGTATCAACAACATCTTTTTTTTTTTGAAGAAAAATCTATTGAGTCGAATAAGAGATTTTACTATTTTAAGAAAAAAATTAGAGGGTTTTTCGACGATTTTCTGTCCTTTCTTTACAAATGTCCACCCATTTTGTAAGAATTCAATCAGTTATATCTTAAATGATAAATGAGATAAATTCATTTTTTTTTTCGATTTTAAGTTAAAGTTCATCAATCCAGAGTTGTATGCAAAATTTTACTGAAATCTGTGACATAGCCTATTAACTGTTACTTGACCTTTAACGTAAATTAAGTGATGAAATATATTTAAACGTTTCAAACATTTTCTGCTATGTAATTATAGGTATGTTGTATGCTTTTTATAAACAAAAGCAATATAATTCCAAACATGGATGTGATTTTTTTCTCTACATTATTAAAGTTATATGAAACGAATTTCTTGTAATTTAATGTATACGAAACCATATCAATCTAATTCCTGTGGGCATTGCAACCTTAGTTTTTTTATAATTTCAAAATTTATAAAAAAGCAAAGAATTTAAGAAAGGTTTGTTATAAATCATTCCAGTGCTGAAGAACCGACTACTAAGCTGATAATACCATAAATGTCTCTAAGCACCGCTTAAACGACGTGCAGCCGATGAGTTTTTTACTGGAACTAACTTCACAAGGAATGTTAGAAGCCAAAAATGTGAAAGCTGATGATGTATAAGAACCGAAACAGTTAACGAGCTATATAATCAATACGGACTTTAAATTTCGAGAATTGGTTTTTTTTTTCGGACAGGGGAAATAATTTTTTGCAACAGAAAATCAAGATTTGAATTGAAATATTCAATATAAAAAATTGAATATGAAACTAAATATATGCTCGGAGATTGTTTCTCTATCCATTGTTCTAGATCATATACAGATGAAATCATACTTCAGAGTAAAATGTTGTATATGTTTTATTAAGGGTTTTTAAACATAACTATTTCAATGACGTTTACTAACTAAAATTTTGAAAACAATTCTATTCAGTTAAGTTTTCAAAATATAATTAAAAAAGCAACACAGTAGTAAGGAAGCAATACACCAAATGTAATACGCAAACTTTTGTGTGCAAATCATTTCTCCGAGGAAAGGTTCATCTGGTGTTCTCAAAAACACCAAAAAATCTGCAATGTTAAACATACAAAAAAAAAAAAAAAATAGGAACAAATAAAAAGTTTAGTTTAGAAATGAAACGGAAAAAAATAGCAGCAAAAGAGGCGAATAAAGAGTGAGGCCATGTTAATAGTATCAAAACGGAACAACACGTACCCAACACAAAACTTTTTTTATGGTTTAAAGCAAGACTCGAAGGTCCTTTTTTTTAATATATGACAATTCTGTGTATTATTGGCATTGAATAAGCTTTTGCCTGTATGTACGGGTTATGATTTTGTTGTATGAAAATGAACTATAAATTTGAGCTACAGATATAAGAATGTAGAATGGCATTATATCATATATATATATATATACATGAGACGATGTTTTATTCCGTTATTTGTACTTGTGTTCTTGATTATTTTTTTTGGTGTCATAATTATATTGCTTAGGGAATAACTTGTACTATTATTGTTCCTCATTTTTATTTTTTATTTATCCACTAATCTAGATAGAACAGGATATTGAAATTTAGATATAACACTATTTTAACTCGACCAAATGTTCATGTGCAGCTCTTAAAAGAGGGGAAAGATACCAAAAAGATATCCAAAAGTTTTTTAATAGGATTATATTTGATTACTGATAACAAGATACCACGTAAATGGACAAGGGTCTAAGTTGGGCTAGTAATTTAGGTATGAGGCAATTCAAGACGACTTTCGATATATATATATGAATCTGTTATATTTTGCAGGTGATGCTGGATTCTGTAAGTAAATCATCTTTAGTTTAAGTGCATCCCTTATTGTTGTCCTTGATGTATAGATTTTAACAACCCTTCCTTAGACTGTGCGGCTAGTATACATATACAGTAAAATCATCTTGCTGGAACTTGAAATGAATGTCAGACAAAAGAAATGTCAATTATGTCCACTGTATGTAAAAGTAAACGATGGTTGATCTCGCCATAAAATATTTTATTTTTCAAAGGTATCTGTACTGTTAGGACTATAACAATTACCATTTTCCACAATGATTACTGTTTAAATGTTCATATGGGTTTACATCTATACAGGGGTAAAACATTTTTTTTTATTAAAACGTCATTAAACGATGAAATTGGTTAAAACTCAATGAGAGAATTGCTTTTTTATCAATGAAAAGAGACTTTTTTCTTGAAATATAAAAAAATAAAACTGAAATTGTCCTATCAAATTCAATATAATTATCTTTCATTTGTTTTAACTTAGATTAACTTAAACGATCTACACTTAATGCGACTGTCATATAAGTGAGAGGTTTAGCTAGCCATATAACCAAGTTCAATCCGCCATTTTCTACATCGGAAAATGTCTGTGCCAAGTCAGGAGTATAGCAAGTGTTGTTCATTCGTTTTATGTTATGAGCTTTTGATTTTGCCATTTGACTATAGACTTTCCGTTTTGAACTTTCCTCAAAGATCAGTATTTTTGTGTATTTACTTTTTAATAACAAAAAGGACTGGATTTTGGTAACGACAACTGAAACATATCCGTGGTCATTAATTACTTAACGACAACTAGCGATGGAGTCGTAAAACTTTCAAAATGATGACTTCAACATCATTTGGAACCTATGATTAAATAGCTTCTGTGTTAGCAGTGCCCTTCATCGAGAAATTTGTGATGGGGAAAGTGTACAATTTATTTCTTTTTTTTTTAGATGGAAAATACCGTTTTAAAGGAGTCACGTACCAACAGGGTGAAAAATGGACTGACGGGTGTGATTACAACTGTGAATATGTAGATAGACATACTGGAAGATATGCATGTACTAATAGGTAAATTACATTTGCATTTTGGTTAATTTTTTAAAATTCAGTATGAGATACATGAGTATATATTGTACAGTTCCCATGTGAATTAATATTAGGAGATTAAAGAAAATGATCCCTTACAAGTGCTCTTGTTTACACACTCTACGATCCATTTTCCTCAAATAAGATAATCGATATGGCAGTAACAACTATTTGATTTTCCTGCGGGATGAGGATTTTTTGAAATTGAGGATAAGCTGGCAAAATGAGAACTGAAATAGATATGAATATTTTTACGTCCAGTTTAGATTTATTATTGTATGTCAAAATTTGAAGCTATTAAACCAAGAGTTCCAAATGCTGAAGTTTAAATCATCTTTTCGTAAATTTTACGTACGCCATCCATGTTGATTGAATGTTATGGAATAACCGTTTCAAAGATGATATCGGATATGTTCCTTATGTCGTAACTTCGATACCCTTCCCTTTTTCACGAATGTGACCTACCGAATAAGACTATTTACTTGATTTGTAATAACTTAGCATCACGATTGGGGCCACATATTGAGCAGGATCTGCTTACCCTTCCGGGGCACCGGAGATCACCCCCAGTTTCTGGTGGGGTTCGTGTTGCTTAGTCTTTAGTTTTCTATGTTGTGTCTTCTGTACTCCCTCTTTTAAGAATTATCTTTTAATCATTCGTTATGTCCGTAATGTATTTTCATTATGGTGTGACTAATTGCTCGAGTGTAAACAATATTGTTTTTTTTTTTAAAAAGGAAAGAATTAAATTCTTGCATTTTGAAAATGAAAAAAATACACCGAAATATCCTTTTCTTTAGGTGCCGAATATATTTTGGTTTACCAGATCGTTGTTCTTTGATTCAAAAAATCAAACGAATGCTGCAAGCAGCCACAATTGTAGCATAAATCGACATACTCGAACAAATAGCAAGTTCATTTGCTGGATCAGGATCCATAAGTGGAAACGGAATAGGTATGAAGAAAATCAGTCGTTTTCTTAATTATCCCATAATGATTAGTGTCACCATTGTGTCATCTGTAATATCAATAAACGAATATACTGAACTTTCAGGAAAATGCATCACTCAAACTGAAAAAGATACACTTAAGATATAACAAATTGTTCCCATGTTAGCATTATATGTCATCTTAATTTTAATGAAAGGCAATAGTTTTCTTTGCGTTTATTATCAAATGCATTGTCATGCACTTTTGCAAATTAAATATTCCTAACCTTATTTGTTTGAGATAAAAAAAAAAAAAAAGTTCATAAAATGGGCTTCCATCGATGCAAAAATGTATTCTTTAGACAGATGATGATTAAGTGTAGCACGTTTCTTGTCTAAAAATTTCTATGTTTCTGATATTTTTGTATACGTGTATTCAAAAATTTATACAGAATATAAAATGTGCACTGGTGTTTATAGATTTAATTTGTCTCCTTTTGCCATTAAAGGCGTGGAGTTTAATATAATAATACAAATCGACTTGTTGAAAAAATAACAAAATTAGCGCCACACCATTACTTTTTTGTATTTATATTTTTTCTTATGGTTGCGTTATACCGCAAACATTTATTTAACTTTTGAACTACTCACTACGTACAAATCAAGATATGCTAGTTCTGTATCACGTATGTTTCACTTATATCAAATACAAAAGGGGAAATAACTCTCATATTGATTCTGTGTATTGCTTCCCTCCAAATAAACCGAAGCATCCTGAGGGTTCAATGAGCCTTTTTGAAAAATAAATTCATCTTTTTCTTTTCTGGTTGCGAACGAGATGCACAAACAAGAAAAACAGGTTTGACGATATATAACTGTTAAAAGAACATTTAATCGATATGTTGTAAATATTTGGTGTTGTAACATTGCATGTGATTCAAATAGTGCCATTTTCGGGTTTGCATTACAGAAATGTTTAAAAGATACCGAGAGTCTCTTAA
This sequence comes from Mytilus edulis, assembly GCA_019925275.1. NCBI lineage: Eukaryota > Metazoa > Mollusca > Bivalvia > Mytilida > Mytilidae > Mytilus > Mytilus edulis. The sequence continues at coordinate 89,808,170 of CM034350.1, forward strand.
ACCGAAAAAAAACCTAACAAACAATATATACCAAGGGAAAAAGAGAAAAGTGTGACCTTCAATGCTTCGAAAACTGATTAGCGTATAACAAATAACATTTGAACAAAAAAACCTATGTCAAACATTATTTACAGGAAATAACACTTGATCCCTGATGATATATAATTCCAGCTTTAATGATGCATATTTCATTTTGTAAAGGAAAAACTAAACATAGCATTTAATGATTAATTACAATTATATGTTTCGCTTTAGAAAAAGCTGGAGAGGCCACTCTTCCTCCATGTGTGGATAACGTTCAAAACTGCGATGCATATAAAAATGATCTTTGTACATCCTTCTTTGGCTGTTTAGCAGATAACTGCAGACAATACTGCTAATTGTGTAGTAAGTATACGTCTGGTGCTCTATTCTTTACCGGTGTTTCGTATTGCTCTTGTTTTTCTTTTCAGTGTTGTTCTCTCTACTTTTGAATTTTTAAATGCCTGTGTATAAGAGTACAACGACGGGTGTCATATGTGGAGCAGGATGTACATACCTTTCCTGAGCACATGAACGTACTATCCTACTTCCTTGTTCATGGAAATAAGTTTGTTGTTTTCTAATCAGGTACATGTTTATCTGATAAAAAGAAACGTTCATAACGAAACAGCGGGTTTTAGCATCTTAAATTTTAAATGTGTATTGTAAAAAAAAACCATTTCTTTAATTCTTACACAATTTAGCCTTTTTTCGACCTTTGTTATTATTCAATCAACTTGTGGTTCGTTTGTCATCAGTTCTTAATTGGTCAAAACTCGATTATGATGTCAAATGTTCTTGCTTTTCTTCTAAATTTTCTATTGTGACGTCAAGAAAAAAGTGATCATACCAGATGACGTCACATATAAAGAACTTATCTGTTTGCAAATCATTCGAAAGGAAGGATAACATTTATTTGTCTACATCGTTTAAAAGTCATAAGAGAAACATAATCCACAAAATATTTTGGAATACAATAATTATCAACTCTCGATAATAAAATTTAAAGTTTAAAGTAATTAGATGGCTCGGCAAGCCTTGTGTTTTACGTTTGAAGTTTAATTGTCTCGAGTGGATACATATTACATTCGATACAGTGTTAGAATCTATATGTATATCTCAGTTTTTGTGGTTGGGGTCATCGCATATTTATAAATACACATTTATACTTTTCAAATTATTGCGTTTCAAAGAAAATTTTACTATCTTTTGCAGATTTAAAACCAACTCTTGAAGAGATAGGTGCGTAATATAGTTAAATTATGATTTTTATGTTGTGTATTCTTATCCTCTTCTTTAATCCTAACTAGTGGAAATTAAGAGCCTGTGTCGCTCACCTTGGTGTATGTGCATATTAAACAAAGGACACAGATTGATTCATGACAAAATTGTGTTTTGATGATGTCTGTAGATCTTACTTTACTGAACATTCTTGCTACTTACAATTTTCTCTATCCATAATAAACTTGACCCTTTACAATTTACAAAAATTTACCAAATTAATGAAAATTGTTTAAAATGGACTATAAAGGGCAATAACTCCTTAAGGGGTCAACCGACCATTTTGCCTATTATAGCTGACTATGCGGTATGGGCTTTGCTCATTGTTGAAGGCCGTACGGTGACCTATAGTTGTTAATGTCTGTGTCATTTTGGTCTTTTGTGGATAGTTGTCTCATTGGCAATCATACCACATCTTCTTTTTATATTATTTGTAAATCTTACTTTGCTTAACATTATTGCTGTTTACAGTTTATCTCTATCTATAATAGTATTCAAGATGATAACGAAAAACAGTAAAATTTCTTAAAAAAATTACCCAATTAGAGGGGCAGCAACCCAACAACCAATTGTCCAATTCATCTTGATAAAGAATGTTACACCAGTCAGAATTGCTCTAAAAGCTTTGTTTCAGAGTTATAAGCCAAAATCTACATTTTACCCCTATGTTCTATTTTAAGCAATGGTGGCCATCTTGGTTGGTTGGCCGGGTCAACGGACACATTTTTTATACTACATGTAGATACACCAATGATGATTGTGGCCATGTTTGGTTAAATTTGGCCCAGTAGTTTATGAGAAGATTTTTGTAAAAGATTACAAAAATTTAAGAAAAACTGGTAAAAAATGACTATAAAGGGCAATAACTCCTTAAGGGATCAACTGACAATTTTGGTCATGAAACTTATTTGTAGATCTTACTTTGCTGAACCTTAATGCTCTTTACAGTTTATCTCTATCTTTTAATACTATTCAGGATAATAACCCTTCGGGCTAGGTGAGCTAAAAATAAGGGGAAGCATACAATCGCCTATCTGTCCATCTGGGACAAGCCAATAAGTATGTCGTAGAAGTAGTTTGTTTATCAACATCAATATATACATCTACACTGCACATTGAACTGTCAATCTTGACCAATACTCAATGCTTCTGGTACATCTATAAGATAAGCAAAACATATATAAAGAAAGTATATATAGTTCCGTTAGCAAATAATAAAGAAAGACATAATCATTTGCTTTTTGTTCATCTGGCCTGAACCAATCCTACATCATTGGAGGTACCAGGGAAAACATTTTGTTCCTCGTTATTGCCTATAAACATAATGTTTTGGTCATATGAAAATCGAGCTTAATCCCTCCCGTTAGGGGTTTAGTATCATACCATCATAAAATGTATGAGCAGAACATAACATGAATTTTACTTTTATATTAGCTAGATAATAAAGTTGAAACTATAGAAAAAGACGATGATGCTGAGATTTCAATTTTTGTACTCGTTCTTGTTTTCAAATATATGGTATGTTTTACTCTCCTTATTTTGCGTTAGACGCACAATATGAAGATATTTTGTGAAACATGTATTATGCGCACGGATAATAATGTTTTTTTGGTTAAATATTGTATTTTGTGGACGTTTTATGCAGATCGGTTATTATTCAAGAAAGGTTCACATCAACGTTGTCATTGTTTATGATTTATGATTTACAGATAAAGGTATCTTTAATGGGGAAAAACTTCAGTCAAGGTGATAAATGGCTGGTTTGTTGTAATACTGAATGTGTTTGTGAGGATGCTAGTATGAATACTAAAGATGCATTTCTATGTAAGTTTACATTTACAAATGATGAAATTTAGAAACGGACACTGTTTAATAACAGGGAAAATACATTTTAAACAAATGAGAGGATAAGAAAAGTCAGCCGAATAGAAAGTTTATTTTGGAGAAACATAAACATAGTTTTCTCGGGTTCCTACATTTATTCGTGGTGAATTATCTTTTAACGATACAGTACTAGTGTCTTGCATTTGCACAATTGAAACTTATCTATAGCAAATAAACTCATCATAAATACCAGGACAAAATTTAGTATATACGCCAGACGCGCGTTTCGTCTACAAAAGACTCATCAGTGACGCTCGAATCCAAAAAAGTTAAAAAGGCCAAATAAATTACGAAGTTGAAGAGCATTGAGAACCAAAATTCCTAAAAGTTTTGCCAAATACAGCTAAGGTAATCTATGCCTGAGGTAGAAAAGCCTTAGTATTTCAAAAAATTCAAACATTTGTAAACAGTAAAGTTATAAATATAACCATATCAATGACAATTCATGTCAGCACAAAAAGTGCTGACTACTGGGCTTGTGATACCCTCGGGGAAATAAATCTCTACCAGCAGTGGCATCGACCCAGTGGTAATGAGTATGAAGAAGCCAAAAAAAAAATGCAAATATTTAGTTTTCGAATTAAAACTCTGTTATTTTTTAGGGAGAGAGGTGACTATTGTCGTCTGTATTTTGCTGGATTGTTGATTTCAATGCGAAATAATTTTTTTAAAATATTTTTTTGACATGATAAATTATTTAATGTTAAACGCTATAATAATTGGTAATAGCCTACAATAATTATAAATATTATGAAAACTGTCTTTAAATAGAATAATTGGTTGTGTTTTTATTATGTATATATTCAGTTTTAAATTTCACACTACACATTAATCAAACAGCACTTGTTTGTTGATGATTCAATGTATGGCATAAATCTGCAATTGTGTTAAATTTTGGTATATTTATAGTTAAGAAAATAAAGTCTGATTCCTAAAGGCAAAAGTTTGTATAACTTATGTAGTTTAGTTTTATTGACATTACGAGTATGATCCTTTGAAAATATAAGATACAGACGATAAACTTGGTTAGACGGATACTTAACATCCAGTGATATATAATATGATATAATATTTATGGCATATTCAGGAAGAAAACAAATAAACAATACAAACAAAAGGCTGGGTGGAAAGGTCGCAAATTTTAACTGCAATTGAAAGTGAAATACTATTGAAAGGGAAAGCTAGCTACAAAATTAAAGAAAAGATTATTAACCACCCAGTTCATATATATTATTTTAGTTTGAAGCAACTATGTGTTCATGATTTAATTGTTTTACAGTTTGATTTAGAATAAATACCGACATAGTTAAATAATATAAATAATTGCACAATTTCTAACACAATTTTATATTAGTATACTTGTAATTGCTATAAAATACATCGAACAATTTTGTAAGTTGTATACCGTAATACATTAATTAAAACCCTTCTCTCGATTTATATCGATGTTTTTCACTTTGTGTTGTGTTGTTACAGTCGTGTGACACATAGTTCGTTATTTTATTAGGCTGTTTTTGTGTACTGTCCTAAATTATTTTAGGTATTCTTTGTCATTCGGTGGTAAACATGTCGAAAAAAAAATTCACAAAAATACTGAACTTCGAGTTAAATTCAAACGGAAAGTCGATAATCAAACGGCAAAATCAAATGATAAAACATATTAAACAGATGGACAACAACTGTCGTATTCCTGACTTGGTACATTTTCATATGTAGAAAATGGTGGATTGAACCTGGTTTTATAGCGTTACTCATCTTTCTTGTATGACAGTCGCATCAAATTCTGTTATATTTACAACGATGCGTGAACAAAACAGACAGTATAGGTAAAATAGTCAAAATATGGGTACACCAGTCATCACTGTGTAACAATCTCAAAACAAACAAATATTTACAAAAAAGCACAAAAAGTATCTATCAAATTAAAAATCACATTCATTGCTTCGCGTGTTTGACGTCAGAAAATGTAATCGTCATATAGGAAGAAATTTTGTCGTTCAATGTATATTCAAAAAATATAATTTCACATGAGGAATGGGGGTGTACAGGGTTGAAAAATCAAAAGTTATGTTATATTTAGTTTCAGAAACAGACCGAGATTTAAAATTATCCAGAAGTTCTTTAGAATTTTGTTGAATCCACATATGGTTAATACCACTACGTGAGTAAACTGATTTTGTCGTTTGTCGTTCAAAGTATTTTCAAATTATTGATTGAACATTAACATAATGACATATAATTGAACAATAACATAATGACATATAATTGAACAATAACATAATGAAAAATGTACTATTATTTTATTTATTTATGTAATTCTCTGTCCTGATTGTACTTGCATTTATTTGTACTGTTTTTCTGTAATGCAATGTTTTCAGGTTAGCGGTATATTTAACATTGCCATAAAGTGCGATATTTGGCTAGTCACAAAATTAGGTTCAACCCACCAAGTTTTCTTTAAATGTCCTTTACCGAGAAGAAATATGACAGGTCTTATCTTATAGTCCGTTTATGTATGTGTTGCGTTATCGTTTGTTTATTTGTTGCAATTCACTGTTTCTATTGTTTCGCTGTTTTTTCCTTATAGTTGACGCGTTTCCTTCGGTATTATTTTTTTACCCGGATTTGCTTTCTCTCAATCGATTTATGACTTTAGCAACATGACAACTGTTTTCAAGTATTTTGATCTGTTTGCGCTTTTGATTTAGCTATTTGATGATGGACATTCCGTTTTTGATTTCCATTGGAGTTCGGCATATTTTCATTTGACTTTACGTAAAACCGCATAGTAGAATTTTTTTTTTTTGAATTATATGAAACTAAAAATGTATTTCCCTGGTTCTTTAAGACAACACATGTATTTTTTTTAATCACAAGGTTTTAATTGACCATGGTATCTTGTTAATTTATATTTTTTGGATATTTTAAATTTGATTTCTAGTCATTATAGTTTTGGTTTTGTCAAGTTTTTCTAGATGAAATCAAAGCAAAGTTGAACAATTAAATCAACGGATATAACTACTAATGAGTCACTAACTATATCTTAAAAAAGCTCTGACTCTGTTAAAGATACTGCCCGCAGACTATTGTCTTCTTTTTTGGGTTTAAAGATCTTTAGAATCTGGTTTGTTTGTTTTTCTATTTTTTTTTAGTTCCTAATGAGGATTGATCAAGAAATTAATCTTAGCTCAAAATAAATTTGCAGGCTTAATTATCTTTCCAAATATAAAAAGTGAAATGAAAAGTATTTTTAGGTAATTGTAGAATTGTTTTCATCCTAACAGCTGTCCTACCTATACAACCCTGCCATGCCATCAGGAGACTGCTGTCAATCAATAACTTGCGATACTGGATATTTGCAGAATTCATCTATAAATACTAAATCCGGAAACACACTATCCGTCCAAAATGTTACACAATTATATATCACAACTACGGGTTTGTGTATATATATTTTGATTTATTCAAAAATAAATATATTGTATAAAACCAGAAATATCAATGCTGAAAAAAATTGAGTATGGAAATGGGGAATATGTCAAAGAGACAACAACCATACCAAAAAGAAGATAACAACCGGGGGTCACCAGTGCTGGTAAATTATTAAACCAGGGATATCGTTTCCATAAATTACTGAAAACATTTAATAACATTTTCCATAAATATAAAGATTTGGTTTTGAAGTTTGGTTGTACCTGTAGAATACAAATACTCAATGACACATAATGCAAATATTCTCTAGGTTGTAGGTTTGCAAATTCCAATCATATAAAAATGTACTAGAAACAAAATAACAACATGTGAACAAACATTTATGATGGCAGGTGTTATGCCAAACCTAGTTATACATTCTATTCACGATAAGTATGATGAGCAGCCTGTAACATCTATACCATTACATCATATAAGTGTTGGATACTTCTATTTCACGGGTATTTCTGGTAACCGGAAATGAAGAACATAATTTAACCCGTTCTATGCTATTTTACGGGACTGAATACCTTTCTTATGTTTGTCGACAGAAGATTACAATAACAAATTAGTAAAAGCGTGACTTCAATCTAAGATATAAAAAAGAAGATATAGTATGATTGCCAGTGAGACAACTGTCCACAAGAGACCAAAATGACACAGACATGAACAACTATAGGTCACCGTACGGCCTTCAACAATGAGCAAAGCCCATACCGCATAGTCAGCTATAATAGGCCCCGATAAGACAATGTAAAACAATTTAAACGAGAAAACTAACGGCCTTATTTATATAAGAAAATGAACGAAAAACAAATATGTAACACATAAACAAACGACAACCACTGAATTACAGGCTACTGACTTGGGACAGGCACATACATAAATAATGTGGCGGGGTTAAACATGTTAGCGGGATCCCATCCCTCCCCTCACCTGGGACAGTGGTATAACAGTACAACATAAAAACGAACTATAAAAATCAGTTGAAAAAGGCTTAATCCGTCAGATGGACAAAAATACAAGTGGACGTGGCCGGGTACTTATACATCCCGACACAAAAAGACACAGTGAACAGATCTGAGAGTACTCGCAGTTACCTGACAGCTAGTTCAAAGCCAAAAACAACTAATAAAAAAATCATGCATCTAAGACTAAACTATCAATCCGAACACATCCAACATCAAATGGATTTAGTGTAAAGACGTCATAAACAGCCAGAGAAAAACATGACCTTGTGCAATGCCAAGTTACAGGTATCGACAGATTGTAGATTCATGAATATGTATATGTATATAACATACTAGTAATATTAAGTTTGCTTTTAATTTACTGATAACAAAATCAATATTTATACCAATAAAAACAATATTCAATGATCTTATTACAGTGTTGAATAGGTAACTTTTTAGAATAAGTGTATTTAAAGGAGCGACAAGTTTACATGGATCATTTCTTAATTTCCGGGCACGGTTAACAACATTTCCGTAAAAATGAGGATGTGCTATCCCGTTTGAAATAAGTTTTCTACAGGTACAACCAAACTTCAAAACCAAATCTTTATATTTATGGAAAATTTTATTAAATGTTTTAAGTAATTTATGGAAACGATATCCCTGGTTTAATAATTTACCAGTAATACATAGATTGCGTTTGTTTAAATCAAAAACGTCACAACAGACACGGGCATAACGAACGAGCTGTGAAATATAAACACCGTAAGATGGTGCCAAAGGAACATCACCATCTAAAAATGGAAAATTAACAATAGGGAACGAAAAATCGTCTCTTTTATCGTAAATTTTAGTGTGGAGAAATATCTAAATCCGGAAAAGGACAGTTATTACCGATTTAATTTGATTTATTCAATCTAAGAGTCCCCCTTATAACAAAAGGAATGAGACCCACGACATCAGAATCAATTCACAATTATATGAAATAAGAGTATTAAAAAAATATGAAAACTGTCAATTGGACATCGTATATGTGCATCTATTCAATTGTACAATTCCATACAAACAGTTGAAAAACCTGGTAAAAGAAAGTACACATAGAAATGATTTTAACTGTAGACTGGTAGTCTAGATCGTCTTGCAGGCAGTCAAATAGAGTACACTGGTTGAAACAAACCCTCGAACCATCGAATATCTTTTAAGTCATGCTTATAATTCTCAAATTAATATCCACTCTTGTAAAATTCTATGCATAACGGTAATCATTCAGTACTTTAAACTTGCTAGATGATGCAAGAAATTATACTAGTGTTTCTTAGTATTTAAATACAAATGTTTCTAACTTTTATAAAATTTAAAAAAACAAACTATCTTAAGTATCAAAAACTTATGTTTTATAACGTTCAAATGAGGTTCATAATACTAAGTATTTTCTAGTGAATTAGTAAATCTAACTTAAGTTATCAGTTATGTTCTCGTACGATTTCAGCACACTCCTGAACAACAATTATCAATAAATGAAGTTTCTCATAATGCAACATAAAAATCTCATAAAAATTTATTGTCATCATCTTAGACAGAAGAAATAATTTATATCTGAAGTATAAAGTCATGCTTATGTTTTTTTATAGCACAAACTACGACAAAACCAAATCCGTTGACACAGTGTATTGATTCTACATGTATCAAATGCAGTGACAGCCATGTCTGTAAAGACATTTACTAAAGAAGTGTTTTGGGACTATATTTACATAAAGGAAGGACACAAGTAAAGGCTAACACGGTAGCAGTTATAACTAGAGGCTTATATATTGACAACATATATTGATATACAAGATGTGGAGTGCGTACCACTGAGACAACTTTCCATCAAAGTCACAATTTTTAAAAGTGAACCATTAATGGTCACAGTACAGTCTTTAACACAGACGAACAGCAAGTAACAAAGGGTCTAAAACAAATCCCAGTTTAAAACAATTCTAACGGGAAAACCAACGGTCAAGTCTATAGTAAAGAGAAAAAAAACCTGAACAGTTTCAACCAAATGCAACGGGTTAAAACGATCCAATAGGTACATGTATCAACTTTACCCTTACCTGAAATAATATTGTAACATCACAACATAAAAAGACACACTTTTAAATATTGATTAAAATTGCTTAACTAAATAAAAGAAAACAAATTAACACAAACAAGTGAATATACACTGACCACACTCATTTGATCTATGACAAATGTAAATACAAAATCAATATAATAATAATATTATTCAGTTCAGTAGTTGTCTCATCACTTGGCGTCCGTCGTCCGTCGTCTTCTGTTAACTAATTTTCCTGCAATTTTTAGATGAATCGTACAACGGGTTGTTTGGTTGCTGCCCCTAAATTGGTCATTTTAAAGAAATTTTGCTGTTTTTGGTTATTATCTTGAATATTATTATAGATAGAGATAAACTGTAATCAGTCAAGTTTATTATAGATAGAGAAAATTGTAAGTAGCGAGAATGTTCAGTAAAGTAGGACCTACAAACACATCACCATCACCAAAACACAATTTTGTCATGAATCTATCTGTGTAATTTGTTTAATATGCACATAGACCAAGGTGAGCGACACAGGCTCTTAAGAGCTTCTAGTTTCATATAGATGTGACCATTGTTTTTCCCCGTTTGATTGAATTTACACCTGTAAATTTTGTAGCCCTTTATAGCTTGCTGTTTGGGTAATGGTTAATCTTATGAATTGTAACTTGGATGGAGAGTTGACTCATTGGCACTCATGCAACATATTTGTATGTCTATTTAGGAAATAACTTTCTTCTTATATTGAGCGAGCAGTTTAAAAAATATTATGATTTTTTTTACTAATTAAATTTATTATTGATAACCAGCACTGCTGCCTTTAGGATGTAATGATAAAGTACTTACGGAACATTCAGTATTTCTAGATTGTAACCTGCATAATGACGATCACAAAGACTTGATGAACTTTAATAGTGCAAGGACATATATGTAAAGTGGTCTATTCCCGTCACGGTCCATTCGATGGTTCAAGAAAATAATGAGTTTTTATCTCATCAAACTCCGTCAAAGTTGTCTTTGACTACTGTTCATCAACTTTAAATGATCATTCCAAATTGTTTACCTAGTTTTCTTGAACAAAGAATTCTCGTGAAAGTGTCAATGGTCCTTTATTCAATTGTAACCATTGCGGCGTTTTAGTTCATAGACATTATTTGATTTCAACAATTAATCGTTAAATTTTTGGCGTTTCGTGTACAGAAACATGTTTGGACATTGCACATTGTACTAAACGATGGTCATAGCAATGATATTTCAAATATGAACAGGCATGTATTTTACTTAAAACTTTTTGCAGTTCAAACTACGACTCCGCCGTGTGTCGATGTTACTTACATAGATTGCGATGACGGTCATGTTTGTAGCGATGCATATCTTCGACAAAAATGTCCAATGACATGTGGCATATGTGGTAAGTATGTTGACTTATTGCTTCTAGGATAAGCAATAGTGGTGTCAAAACTTATGAGACTAATTTAACTTTGATATTATGCTTAGTACGTAGTTCCTAAAAACCTTCATATGAATTCACAATTTAGGAGGTACGGACACCAGTAGAAAACCACTTAGCACAAGTAATAAAGCCATGCTGACATATAAAAAGCAAAAGCGTCTGAATTTCATTAGTATTAGAATTTAATTCTGCAGATAAGAAGTACAGTATTGATTTTTATTTAGTAAATTAGATGTGGATGTTCTTCAAGCGACTACGTCTATAATTTATGTAATAGTTTGGAAATTTAAACCAATTACAACTAACGATATTGTAGTTGTTAATATTACACTAATGCCATAGTATATATATTTTAACATTTTGTAATTACTGTAAAATCTCTTAAATATAAGTTCATTTCTAATAAGCTTGTTATCTATAACGAGATATGACAAATTCAAAAACGCTTTTTCTGTGTCATTTTGGTCTCTTGTTGAGAGTTGTTTCATTGGCAATCATACCACATCATCTTTTTTTTATATTTATCAAAATTTTAAAAATTATTACATTGAAGTTTTCGATATCACGAATTAGTCAAAACATTTACCAAATTTTATCATCGTCACACGGACATCATTCGTAAATATAAATCAACATACGAATATCTTATAAGTTCAGGTATTCACATTCAATATTGTAAGGAAATATTCTATACAAAGCCAACACATCGTCATTTACTTAAAAATCCAACCTAAACTTTACACAGACTTATTCAAAGTCGTTATATAGTTACGATACTGTTGTCATCAAGATGACCATGACCTAACCGTCAGTTATTGCGAGTACTCTCAGATCAATACTCCGTGTATTTTTGTTGTTGGGATACACAAGTACCCGGCCATGTCCACTCTGTGTAATATTTGTATTTGTATCCATCTGACGAATTAAGCCTTTTACAACTGCTTTTTATGCCCCACCTACGATAGTAAAGGGCATTATGTTTTCTGGTCTGTGCGTCCGTTTGTTCGTCTGTTCATTCGTTCGTCTGTTCGTTCGTCTGTCCGTCCGTTCGTCCCACTCCGGGTTAAAGTGTTTGTTCAAAGTAGTTTTTGATGAAGCTGAAGTCTAATCAATTTGAAACTTAGTACACATGTTCCTTACGATATGATCTTTTTAATTTTGAAGCCAAATTAGACTATTGACCCCATATGTTACGGTCCATAAATAATGAAAATTAAAGTGCGAGTTTCAGGTTAAAGTTTTTGGTTAAGGTAGTTTTTGATGAGGTTAAAGTCCAATCAACTTAAAACTTAGTACACATGTTCCCTACTTTTAATGCAAAATTAGATTTTTTACCCAATTTCACGGTCCATTGAACATGGAAAATGATAATGCGAATGGGGCATCCGTGTTCTTTGGACACATTCTTGTTATAGTTCGTTCTTATGTTGTACAGTAACACAACTGTTCCAATCGCGTTAACATTTTTAACCCCTCAACAATCTGTATGTATGTGCCTGTCCAAAATCATGAGCATGTAATTCAGTGGTTGTTGTTTATTTACGTGTTGTATGACGTATTTGTTTTTCGTTCATTTTATATTTTTTGTACATAATTTAGGCCGTTAGTTTTCAAATTTGATTTTTTTTTCATTGTCATTTCGGCCCCTTTATAGCTGACTATGCGGTATAGGCTTTGTCTCATCGTTGTTAATTTCTGTGTCATTTGGTCTCTTGTGGACAGTTGTCTCATTGGAAATCATACCACATCTTCTTTTAATATATATATTTTTGCTTAACTCACAGAGTCTTTGCATCAGAATTTAACACATTTATTCCAAAATCAGATTTTGGTATGCTACGGTTTATGTTCTCTTCATATATTAATGGATGGTATGATACCACATCCCTAACGGGAGGGATTGTGCTTCATTTACATATGATAAAGACATAATCTTTCAATCAGTTTAATTGAGGTCTGGAGCTGGCATGTCAGTAACTGCTAGTAGAAGTTTTTTTCAATTATTTATCATTGTCATTTTGTTTTTCTTCTTGTATTCTGATATCGAACTAGGTGTTGTTTACAATAAGTTTTACTGTGCAAGCTTTTCCCAAGTGTGAAAACTCTGTCTTTTTAAATTTTATTTGATTCATATATTTTGGAGTCTAGTGTGTCGTCCACTTTTACTGACATTTTTGGTTTGGGGCAAGCTGAAGCCCGCCTCCGGATGAGAGATTTTCTTGCTGTGTTGAAGACTCATATGTGGTTTTGGGCACATTTCCCTTTACCATTTTTGATTTGATTACATTTCAAATTTTCAAATGAAAAAACAGACAATTTATATTAATCATATACATATAAACAAAGACCGTTTTTGTTGATAGAAACATACAAAACTGGTGCTCGACTAAAATACTGTTGCTTTACTACTACTTATCAACAGCAATTGTAGTGTCATTAAATAAAAATATTAAATAAAATGTTAAAAATATGTGTTTTATACAAGGTCCTAGATACAAAAAAACATTTTATAATTCCAAAGACAATGTTTGACCGTTAATAAAGTGTGGTTATTGATGAATAAAACAATTTAAACGCATTAAATCTTTGTGTGTTTAACTTTCGAACACACAATTCTATACGTTGATTATGTTCATAATAACTTTTATGTCTATGAATTTCTGATTATTTATTTTACACTTAAACACATGTTTATTTTCTGTAACAGCCGGATCATTAAAAATTACAACTCCTAGATGGATCCACATCATTGGAAAATGAAATATAGGTTCCTTATATATCTAATTGCATTGACTGGATATTTTTCGAAAATGAGGAAAGAGGGGGTTCTTGATTTTGATGCGATCTATTTCTATGTTTTTGGAAGCTTGGCATGATATTCCATGCAGATAAATAGCAAAAGTTTTAGTTTTTGTAATTTTTTTTTCAATAGTGAACATTTGGTAAGACAACTTGATTGGTTTTTTTTCTTAATGTACACTATCAAACTATTACATGCACAATAAGTTCGATAAGTACTTTAATACGATATGAGTTTAGATAGTTTTGTAATAGACTGACACACTGAGTTGGATTAATTTTTTTGTGGGGTGGGGTAATAAAGTGTTAAAGTCAGTAATTACTTGAAATAAAAAGATCATCGACATTTAATATGCCTTTCGGTATTGAAATACAGCCGCATTGTAGAACACTTGAAATGTAATAACATTGAGAATGGAAATGGGGAATGTGTCAAAGAGACAACAACCCGACCATAGAACAGACAACAGCAGAAGGTCAACAATAGGTCGTCAATGCAACGAGAAACTCCCGTGTACTGTTTGTTTGTTTAAAAAAAAAAATCAAAAATCAAAAATAAATCATCAAAATGAAACGTAAAATCTGTAAAAGCAACCACCGTTAAAAAGGCTATTTTACAATTCCTTTCTCAATTTTATTTAACAAACATTGGTAATTTAATGACCAATTGTTTTACTGTAACACTGTCTTTCAGTTTTAAAAGAGAATTCGTGCTCGTGGGAAAAAGGTCATATGTCTGACGATATTAAATGCATCCCGGTTATTATAAGGGTTCTTGTTGGTCAGTCTTTAGTTTTCTATTTTGTGTTTTGTATAATTTTGTTTAATTCTTGTTGGGATCAATTTTCGTTTTTACCAGTGCATTGTTAGTTAGTTTTCTACTTTACATCAGTTTGACCATCCCTTTCGGATCTTCCGCCTCTCTTTTGTAAATAACATCTTTACTCTATGCGATACTTATGTTTAACACGTGGTACATTTGATCTCTCTCAATCCTACCTGTTTTGCACATTTTGTCCGTGAATGCCAACGGAAACTACGCCTCTGACTTATGAGAAGTCAATGAAATTATAGGAACCAAATAAGTACATGCTTTTTATTAATTTTTTAAGGTCTTTTATGAGTAAATCCAGTAATTGGGATAGAAATTAGAAGCACTGAGATCTTAATCAGAAATGAACTCCACACAATTTTAGTGGTCCTGTCACAACCTTTTTTTGGATGCCTTTTGTCATAAGTCAATGTATGCTTGTCATTGATGGAATGTGTGCTTTATTTCGGGGCTTTTTACAGCTGACTATGCGGTATGGGCTTTGCTCATTGTGGAATGCCGTGCGGTTAACTATAGTTGTTATTCTTGTGTTTCTTGTGAAGAGTTGTGTCACTGGCAATCATACCACATCTTTTCTTTTATATTGAATGTCAGATACTTGTTCATTTCTATTAAACTAACTATATGTTTAAATGAATTATTCATCCTGTCCCACAACGGCACATTCAATATGGTAAATTTCCCGCTTACATGTTTAACATTATTTATGTATGTGCCTGTCCCAAGTCAGGAGCCTGTAATTCAGTGGTTGTCGTTAGTTTATGTGTTACATATTTGTTTTCCGTTCATTTTTTCATATAAATAAGGCCGTTAGTTTTCTCGTTTGAATTATTTTACATTGTCATATCGGGGCCCTTTTATAGCTGACTATGTGGTATGGTATTTGCTCATTGTTGAAGGCCGTACGGTTACCTATAGTTGTTAATGTCTGTGTCATTTTGGTCTCTTGTGGATAGTTGTCTAATTGGCAATCATACCACATCTTCTTTTTTATATTTGTTTAGTTTTATATATATATTAATTACTTACTGCAGTTTTTTTCTACCAATGTACAAGGACCCTTTTAATTCAAACAAATAAAGGCTATAGGTTCACAACAACGACGTTATTATAGGATTTAACGCCTTTTTAAAGGTATTTATTATAGGATTAAACGCCTTTTTTAAAGGAATTTATTGGTGTATAAACTCGACCAATTCACTCACAAAGAAATAAAAGCCCGAAAATGTATGTGGTTGACTCGGTCCAGTTTATACACCAATAAATTCCTTTAAAAAGGCGTTTAATCCTTATAATTCTTTAAAACTGGAGACTAGGACAATATTTTTCCACACTCGTAATCTATCGCACGTAAACTGTATATTTGTGTCATTGAATAGGCCTGGCGCATGAATTTATTTGTTGGCTTACGCAAAAATATATACTCCATGAAATTTCCAATCTGATAAAAAATAAACTACAAAAACTCTTATCATTCAAACGAATGTTTTTTTTTTTTTATTATTTTATTTAAAGATTAACGATTAACGTGCAATAACGTCGGTGTTATTATCCCCGCCATCTTGTTTACATTGGTAACGAAAAGAAGTTCGGTCAACGTCTTATTTTATTTTTAACGATTAACGTGCAGTAAAAATAAATTTGGTAACGTCGGTGTTATTATCGCCATCATCTTGAATACATTGGTAACGAAAAGAAGTTCGGTCAATGTCGTCTATCGAAAAATAGCCAACGTCAATATCAACTACAGGAAGTTCTCTCGACCAATCATATCAACATATTCCCTTATATGCAAATCATATGAGAATAATTATTTCAAATAATCTTTTCACAAAAATCTGACAGATACTACGCATAGCGCAACGTTCATTTTAGAATGTACCAGGTTAAAAAATGTGGAGAAGATACCAAACAGCACCCTAAAACCATAAGATAAAAAAGATAGAATTAGTAAACGAAAGATATGATTAGATAAAGAGCAGGAAACAATGAAAATAACAAGATTTTAAAAAGTTGGTGGGTTTAATTTATTATTAAAGTTTATTGGATATTTATCAGGTAATGATAGAGCAAGGAATAGTTTGTAAATGAAAGCGCTCAAACTATTTTTAAACTTAAACATAACTTTAAATGATTTAACTGGAGAATTTGACAAATAACGTAATTTGAGTATGAATAAGCGGTTTTATTCTAAAAGGCACAGCTTAATTATATTTCCTTTTCTATTTTTTTAATTCGAGAGATGTACATTATCAACCAATCTTTAGGCTGACTATAAAGGGTCGCATCATTTGAAAAAAGCAAGATGACAAACAATATATAAAAAAATCAGATGGAACATTCATATTCATTTTCACCTATTGTTAGTACGGCATACTATTTCCTACATTGTTCTGAATTCATTTTGGTTCTGTCTATGTCAGTAATGAGAAAATTATTAATTTTTAGTTATTACCAAGTTGGTTATTGACAAATTTAATTAAAAAAAAAAGAAGGTAGAGACTGCCATAGTTCCCCATGGTTCAAAACTCTCAGAGCCATTTTTATTCTAGAAATAAAGATTATATATTTTTAAAACAAGGAAGAACACAGAAAAAGATACTTTTGATACATCAGTAACGTACTTTGATAAAGGCAACAGTAGAATGCAGCTGTTCAAAAGTCATCAATCGATTTAGAAAAAAAAAATCCGGGTTACAAACTAAAACTGAAGGAAGCACAACAAATATAAGACGAAAACAACAGAATAACAGAAACACTGTACTGCAACAAAAACAAAAACAAAAACGCATAGAAACGGACTATTTGATAACAACTGCCATATTCCTGAGCCCGTACAGGCATTTCAAGAGAAATGGCGGGGTGAACATGGTTTATGGCTAGCTTAACGTTCTGCTTATATGACAATGTTAAAAAAAAATCGCTCAAATTAAAATACTACGTGACAGGAAAACAGTTCAAACAAACGCAAGAGTCATCAATGAGTCATACTATTCTAACCGTTGCGCGCAATTACATTTGGTTGATCACCAAAACCTGTATAAATTGTAAAGTTGTTATGATGACCAACAAGTAACACAAGAGGCGCTGTGCATCGTTTGAATTGTTTGTCTATTGAAGTATTTACGAAATATATGTCATATAACAGTAAACTCTTAATCCTGTAAAACACTCTTGCTTTTCTCTCTAATGTTTAAATTCCTAGTCAAACCAGGAGATAAATGAAATAAAAGGTCTTATACCTTTTGTATGCGTTTCTTGAAGCTGTATTTTACTAAATAGAAAAAAAGAAACCGATATATGCTTCTTGTGCTATCACAAAACACTTAAAGCAAATTTGAAATTCAGGATATTTTTCAGGGTTTAAATTTTCGTGCTTTTGAAGGGTCTCCTTCGGAGAAGAGGCAAACAATGGTAGCGTCAATTGGAGCATGACCTTTTTTAAGTTAAAATAAAAGTGCAGTTCCGAAAATTTTAAAATGAGCTCGGTACTACACGATTGGTCATTTTAAAAAATAGTTTATATAATAAAAACAGGAGCTAGCTCCCTCCATCCCAAGTCCCATGCTATACTTCAACCCTTTAACCTTCCCCAAAATTATATTAAAACCATATTTCATCTCCGTACAAGATAATGGGATGCAACTATATTTTATTAATATAAATATATTTTTCACACTTTTTTTACCTATTATGTATAAAAATAAAACTGAGAAAGGAAATGGGGAATGTGTCAAAGCGACAACAACCCGACCATAGAGCAGTCAACAGCCGAAGGCCACCAATGGGTCTTAAATGTAGCGAGAAACTCCCGTTTTGTTCACACTTCGTTGTCAATATAATGGAACTTTCTGCAACTGTTGTGTGATAATCTTAATCACTGTACAAACAAATATATCTACAAAGAAGCACAAAAAGGCAAATAGACAAGAATACTAATAATAATAAAACACAAAAATACACAACTCCAACATAGCGTAATAACGAATACGAATACGAATTTGTGTATTATTGTGACATTGTGTATATTTACAATATAATAATAATATTTGTCAATGTAATATTTGTACATCTGGCCCATGTATGGAACGCCACAGCTGCCTTATGATAACAATAACCATATCATTAAAGGTAGAGATAAATCATGAAGGAAATGTTCTATACCATAACGACATTTGACTATTATACTCTGTCAATTTGCTATATCACTAAGGTAAATTTATATGCTATAACGGCATTATACTATAATACTCTGTCAATTTGCTATATCACTATGGTAAATTTATATACTATAACGGCATTTGACAATAATACTCTGCTAATTCGCTATATCACTAAGGTAAATGTATATACTATAAAGGCATTTGACTATAATACTCTGTCAATTTGCTATATCACTAAGATACATTTATATACTTTAACGGTATTTGACGATAATACTCTGTAAATTCTCTATATCACTAAGGTAAATTTATATACTATAACGGCATTTGACTATAATACTCTGTCAATTTGCTATATCACTAAGATACATTTATATACTATAAAGGCATTTGACGATAATACTCTGTTAATTCGCTATATCACTAAGGTAAATTTATATACTATAACGGAATTTGACTATTAAGTTCTGTCAATTCGCTATATCACTAACTAAAGGTAAATTTATATACTATAACGACATTTGACTATAATACTCTTGTCAATTTGCTATATCACTAAGATAAATTAATATACTACATACAGACACTTTGATACAACATGTAGTTAGCTTTTCATGTTATTCTGTTATTTCACTTTGTTATGAAGATAATATTTCATACTATGGAGACTATAGTATTAATGAATGGGTGTTTTTATAATGGCCCTGTTATATGTCCAAGGTCTGTTATAATGGTCGAGGAAGTCTGTAATGGCCCGAGGCAACGCCGAGGGCCTTTACAGACTTCCGAGGCCATTATTACGGAACGAGGACATATAACAGAGTCATTATAAAAACACTCATTTCTTAATACATTTATTAACCAACTAAATAAAAGTGTATGTGTTAATATACCAAATATCTAAGATATTAAGTTGACAGAAGTTATGTGTTGAAAAACAGGAGGAACAGTGATCCCTATATATGGTTCTTTAATGTTGATTGTTGGTTACTAAATTAAATAAAATACAAAAAAAAATATACTCTTTACAACTTAATTTTATTAACTTTATTAAAAACCCTAACTGTGCTTTATACAGACAAACCGGGCATTAATACAGGGCCATTACAGAAAAACAGGGCCATTACAGAAAAAACAGGGCCATTACAGAAAAACAGGGCCATTACAGAAAAACTGGGCCATTACAGAAAGACTGGGCCATTACAGAAAAAAACAAGGCCATTACAGAAAAACAGGGCCATTACAGAAAATATGTTATTTTTAATAACCAGTCATTTTTGGCAATAATGTACTTAGTTGGTTAATAAATCTTGATATAACATTGAGCTACATTTTCATATTGATTTGTCATTTTAATAAACTATTATGTGATATTGCTACGTTATAAAGATACATTTCAAACTATAAAGACATTATAATATAACATTAAGCAACTTTATCATACTTCTTTGTCACATCAGTATATTATAACAATACATTTGTTTACTATACAATCACCTCGATTTATTAACCAACTAAGTGCATTATTGCCAAAAGTGACTGTTTATTAAAAATACATATTTTCTGTAATGGCCCTGTTTTTCTGTAATGGCCCTGATTTTTCTGTAATGGCCCTGTTTTTCTGTAATGGCCCTGTTTTTTCTGTAATGGCCCTGTTTTTCTGTAATGGCCCTGTTTTTTTCTGTAATGGCCCTGTTTTTCTGTAATGGCCCTGTATTAATGCCCAGTTTGTCTGTATTAAGCCCTGTTAGGGTTTTTGATAAAGTTAATAAAACTAAGTTGTAAAGAGTATAATACCTTTTTGTATTTTATTTAATTTAGTAACCAGCATCCAACATTAAAGAACCATATAAAGGGATCACTGTTCATCATGTTTTTAACACATATATCTTTCAACTTAATATCTTGGATATTTGGTATATTTAAAGCTTTATAATGGTGAAGTACAAATTATTTTGTTTAAACTAAACTGTTATTAAAAGAGTAAGACAGTACATCAAGTTAGCAGCAACACATACACTTTTGTTCAGTTGGTTAATAAATGTATTAAGAAATGGGTGCTTTTATAATTGCCCTGTTATATGTCCTCGGTCAGTAATAATGGCCTCGGATGTCTGTAATAGCCCTCGGCGTTGCCTCGAGCCATTACAGACTTCCTCGACCATTATTACAGACCTTGGACATATAACAGGGCCATTATAAAAACACCCATTCATTAATACTATAATAAAATGGAACAATTTTGTCATACTATTATGTCGATTGTAATTATAAAAAAAGACCGTGAAGGAAATCGTTTAGCGGACCTTATGGAATCACTTTCAAGATGAAGGAATTAATCGACTCTAATGTTGCATTTGCCATGATAGTCGGGCGGGGGCTTTTTTGTTGAAAAAAAAATGGTTGCTTATACAGGGAACTTGTACCAATTTTCCCTGTACCCATAATAATTTAGCCGTATTCTTGAATATTATTATTAACTAAAAGCTGAGAGATAGTCCAGATCGGTAGATGTTTGAAATGACATTATTGTTGAGTCATTATGATCTGTAAAAACATGAAGTAAACAAATCAATGCTGAAAGTCGATTATTCTTTACTTTTCTATCTACATTTTACGAATTTTCCTAGCGTTTTACAAAGACATCGTCGGACCAGAAAGGGGGTGGGTGCACTTCAATACTCAATTAATAAGGGGTACCGCTGGGGTTCGTGTACGCTACCCATTCCGTATAATCATGGTTTTTAAAATGTATAGCATTTAAACATTTGCGTATGTGAAAGTGTAACCTTTTTACATTTTGGTTGGTTTTATCTGGTGTGTTAAAAAATTACTACCAAAGTGTCGAAGAGGGACTATTTGTGATAGAAACATAGCCATGCAATTTCGGCTGTGAAAAAATACCGGTCTTTTTAAATAACAAGTAATGGGAACTTTTTTGTGTCATATCATATATTTCTGATAATATCTACCTATTCACATACTATTAAGTTGAAAAAATGAAACCTTTTTCAGCTTAAATAAAATTGAGGATGAAAATAGGGAATGTGTCCGAGACAACAACCCGACCATAGAGCAGACAATAACCGAAAGCCACTAATGGGTCTTTGTGTTAATCTTTGATTTACGTACCCAAACCGAACGACAATCCCCGCACCAACATCAGAGCGGAACGATACTATCGGGAACCTGTAAAAGTTGAAACGAAATAGAAACGAACGAAAGAAACCGAAATAAACGAAACAAAATAAAAGTTAAACAAATATATAATACTAAACATCGCTGAGAAATATATATATACTATATCCCGTTGAATTTTAAGTTTTAGACTGGATTGTTAATTGAAACAAAAATGGATGAAAATGATGAGCTACTGTTTATGGTCCAGTAACAAATATTACATTCATATCGGAAAAGGAGTAAGTTATGGTGGTTTGAATATGAGCATGTTTCATACAAGGCATACATGCTTACAGTTGGATTTTATACGTTTCAAGTGCACAAAAAGCAGTCTGCAAAGACGACATTTCATCCTTCCAGGACGCATTTTTCCTACTCATATCAGACATGCTCTCCCTGCTTAACTGCACTGACACGTATATAATAAGTAACATTTCAAGTTGATTATTAATTATTTTTTTCTGGCGACAGCACAAATCCATTAACATTAGAGAAAATGTAAAAGCGACCTGAACAACAGAAGAGGTAGGCGAAAATATCAGAAATATATAAGATTAAAAATAAATGTCATTTCTTGTTCAATAAAAAGCCAAAAATCTGGGTGTTCATGGCTGTGTTTCTGTCCTCAAGTTTTCCCTCTTGTCACTTTGGTAGTCAATTTTTCAACACACCTTATGAAACCAAACCCAAATGGAAAAAAATCACACTTTCGCATGCACGAATTTTGACACAAATTTTGAAATATTATGCATTTTAAGAATCTTAATTTTACGAAAAGGGTAAGGTACCGGAACCCCAGCGGCACCCCTATCAATTTAGTATTGAAATGCACCCTCCCTCTTTGACCCGAAGGTATCTATAAAACGCTATAATAAATAGAAAAGTAAATATTCATCAACTTTCAGCATTGATTTGTTTACTTCATTCTACAGATCATTATGATTTTAACAATACTGTCATTTTAAACATATACCAATCTGGCTCTCAGCTTTTTGTTAATACTAATATAAAAAATACAGCTAAATTGTATTGAGTACGGAGAAAGTTGGAACACTTTTATACATTTTGCACCGTACCTGTCAATAATTTACAAACACGTGCTTTAAGTTAACTATCTAAAAAATACAGGTTGCTTTCATGTTAAAATTTGGGGAAAAAAATATAGGTCATTTTTTTGTTTTAAGCTTGTATGTTATTCATTTTTTAGTTTGTTTATTTGTTAGGGATACCAGCCTGTAAATTAACTATATGTAAATATCTGAGTTTGATTGTATAGTAACTTGTATGTGAGGGCCTCAGGGAAGATTCCCTTATTGTAACTATTTGATATAAAGAAGTCGGAGATGTGGTGTGATTGTCAATGAGACAACTTTCCACTAGAAACCAAATAACACAGAAATTATAGGTCACCGTACGGCCTTCAACAATGAGCAAATCACATACCGCATAGTCAGATATAAAAACGCAGAAATGGTCAAAATGACAATGTAAAACAATTCAAACGAGAAAACTAACGGCCCAATTTATGTACAAAAAAAATGAACGAAAAATAAATATGTAACACATAAACACGCGACAACTACTGAAATGCGGGCCCCTGAGTTGGGACAGAAACAAACATAAAACATATGGAACTGTTAAACATGTTAGCGGGATCTCAACCTTCCACCTTGGACAGTGGTATAACAGTGCAATTCACTACAATATAAGAACGAATTATAAAAAAAACCAGTTGAAAAAGTCTTAACTCATTAGATGGATTGAAGAAATACAAATACAAGCGGACGTGACCGGGTACTTGTACATCCCAACAACAAAAAGACGCTAAGCAAAGATCTGAGAGTACTCGTAGTTACTGAGAGCTAGGCCAAAAGTCACTAATAACTAATAAAAAAATCATGCATCTTAGACTAAATTATCAACCAGTACACATCCAACATCCAATGGATTAAGTCGGTGTAAAGACGTCATACACAGTCAGAGAAAACATGACCTTGTACAATGATAGTTTATGACATAATAGTATGACAAACTGTTCCATGCTATATCGAGATGATTGTATAGTATACAAATGTATTGTTATAACATACTGAGGTGACAAAGTAGTATGAAAAATTGCTTTATGCTATATTATAATGTCATTATAGTTTGAAATGTATCATTATGACGTAGCAATATCACATAATAGTTTATTAAAATGACAAATCAATATGAAAATGTAGCTCAATTTTATACCAAGATGTCTCCATAGTATGAAATATTATCTTCATAACAAAATGAAATGACAGAATAATATGAAAGTTAACTACCTGTTGTATCAAAGTGTCTGTATATAGTATATTGATTTATCTTAGTGATATAGCAAATTGACAGAGTATTATAGTCAAATGCCGTTATAGTATATAAATTTATCTTAGTGATATAGCAAATTGAAAGAGTATTACAGTCAAATGCCGTTATAGTATATACATTTATCTGAATGATATAGCGAATTGACAGAGTGTTAAAGTCAAAAATGCCGTAATAGTATATAAATTTATCTTAGTGATATAGCAAATTGAAAGAGTATTATAGTCAAATGCCGTTATAGTATATAAATTTATCTTAATGATATAGAGAATTGACAGAGTATTATAGTCAAATGTCGCTATAGTATATAAATCAATCTTAGTGATATAGCAAATTGACAGAGTATTATAGTCAAATGCCGTTATAGTATATAAATGTATCTTAGTGATATAGCGAATTGACAGAGTATTATAGTCAAATGCCGTTATAGTATAGAACATTTACCTTAGTGATATAGCAAATTGACAGAGTATTATAGTCAAATGCCTTTATAGTTTAGAACATTTTCTTCATGATATATCTTTACCTTTAATGATATGGTTGTTGTTATCATAAGGCAGCTGAGGCGTTCCATACCCATGGGACCCAGAAGATACGTAAACATATAAATCTTAAAACATAATAACACAATGATGGGATGCATAAGTACGGACCAACGTCAAATGGATTACCACAGAACGATTACACAGTAAAAGTAATATTCACAAAACCAACATAGCTTCTTTTGTTGTCTAAAAGGGTAGAATTTCACAGCTTGTCAAGTTTGGAAAATACTAGACGAGTTTTGTTGCATAAACAAATCTTACTAGGTTCTTATAATCAAGAATCAATGATAAGAACAAAAGTTTTAAAAAGTAAAATGTACCTGAATTAGTTTAACAGTTTATGTTTACAATGCATTGTTATTTTATTTAATTGAATATTTGAAAGACACAATTGATTGTAGACGTCTGTGTCAGAAACATGTGTTTTCGTTTGCAGACATGTTGATAAGAAGGTTGCAACCAAGTCTTAAGATGTTCTATTTTTGTAATTGTTTCTTATTAAGCAAACAGATCAATGTCATGCTTAAAATTGATTGCGCAAAGGATATTTTTAAAATTCATGATAATTAAACCGTTGCATGCAAGACCTAAACATGTAAAAAGCATATTTGATGTATGTATCTTACTTATAAGACAGACATGTGTGGTCGACTGGGGTATCTTGTTTTACTTTTTATTCTACACCAAGAAGACAAACTAATCGTGCATGGTATCGGTGAGTGATTTATGAAATATTCTATCATTCCTGTTGATCGACATGGCTACATCTAATGATCTACGACTTTTCTGACATTGGTAGCTCCATTTTGGCTTCATTTTGAAATTGATATTTGTTTTAACCTTTCTAACAAACAAACTAAACAACTCTTTTTTCTGAATTTTTTAAAGGATTTTCGTAATTGTTTTCATACC
Organism: Mytilus edulis; assembly: GCA_019925275.1. Classification (NCBI taxonomy): domain Eukaryota; kingdom Metazoa; phylum Mollusca; class Bivalvia; order Mytilida; family Mytilidae; genus Mytilus; species Mytilus edulis. The sequence continues at coordinate 89,834,093 of CM034350.1, forward strand.
CTTTCTTCATAATATTTATTTTTCGCCATCACCATTACTGTGTGATATATCTTCTTTTCTTTTCTTTTTTTTATTAATGACGATACCATTCTAACAAAATACGTGCTTTAGAATATTACAATTTATATAAACTCATTTTGGGGCGAAAGCAGAAGATTCGTTAAAAATAAAATTGTGACTATCTGCTTGCTGGATGTCTTATAAGTCATTTTTTAATGTAAAATCTAGAAAGGCATTTGAATAGATGATTTAGGTTGCCTTATTGTAAATGTTTTAAAATATGGGCCTTCTTAATTAATGACATCGCAGTAACTGGCGCCCATGATTATCTACAACAACATAATTGCACTTCTAACTGTCAACGTTGAAGTCTTCCAGTACATACAAAAATGCCTGTACCAAGTCAGGAATATGACAGTAGTTGTCCATTCGTTTAATGTGTTATAGCTTTTAATTTTGCCATTGGATTATGTCTTTGAATTTTCCTCGGAGTTCAGTATTTTTGTGATTTTACTTTTATCATATTAATTTACATTAAACACGATGTGTGATGATTCCAGTTGATTTTATTTATTTTTCATGCCGCAAAACACAAGTTACCTATTACGAATTAGAAACAAAGAAACAGAGAAACATGTGTATCCCAGTCTTCGGATGATTGTGATGCACAGTTATCCTTATTTGTATAGGCATCTTTATCGTTATATAAGAAATACTTATAACGGGTAACATGTACAAAGAACTGAACAGTAGAAAAATATAACTAAAATACACATACAGACATACAAGAACACATAGCGTATGGTCTAGATTACTTGACTTGGTACAGACAATGTGTTCTTGTTAATTTTGAACGCATAACCCCCTTCACAAATTTGTTATTAAATCGAAACGCACATTGAAAATAACTAAACAGTGCTGCTACCAACAGGATGACCAATGAGTTGTACAAGAAAAAGAAAGTAAAAATGCACATGCAAGGGCCAATATTTCGCTACTACAGGAAGATAGATATGTTAGCAACAACAGTGTTTGATGGATATCACTGCTTAAGAAAACGAGAAAATACACAGAAACAATATATTTTACCTTTTATCATAAAATTTGCACGTATTTCCGAGAGAAAAGTATAAAAAATAGTCAAATCATTTGGAGAGAGAGATCAATTTGACCCTTTTGCTGCAATTGATTCTTTATAAAATTGAGAATTGAAATGAGGGATATGTCAAAGAAACAATAACCTGACCAAAGAGCAGATACCAGCTGAAGACCACCAATGGGTCTTCAATGCACCGAGAAAATCCCATACAAGGAGCTGGTTCTCGGCTGTCCCATAATTAGAAGTATGTACTAGTTCAGTGAAAATGGACGTCACACAAAAAAAAAATAATGAACTAAAATGAAAAAGAATATACAAAACTAACAAAGGCCAGAGCTTGAGGCTTCTGACTTGGGAGAGGCGCAAAAATGCAGCTGGAGTAAACATCTTTTGTGAGATTTCAACCCTCCCCTATACCTCTAGTCAATGTAGAAAAAAGAAACACATAGCAAAGCGCACAGTATCACACAGTTCAAAAGAAGTCCGAGTCCGATGTCAGGTTAGGTAACACATGCCCAACAATGACCTCAATCGATAAATGACGGCACGTTCTAATAAATTATTTTTTTAACATTAGGGACCAATTTGAAAAAATAAAACACGGTGCCATCTTCGGTATGTTATTTTAAAGGGACACAACAATTAAACTTATTGATATATTTGTCCCTCTTGCTGCAAAAGGCTTAACATAATTTGTGATTATTTTGCACATGGTACCCTTGTTAATATTGAATATCAATAATGTGGTCATTTTTATAAATTTCCTGTTTACAAAACTTTGAAAAACTAAGGATTTTCTTATCCCAGGCATAGATTGATTACCTTAGCCGTATTTGGTACAATTTTTTGGAATTTTGGATCCTCAATGCTATTCAACTTTGTACTTTTTTGACTTTCTAAATATTTTGATATGAGCGTCACTGATGAGTCTTATGTAGACGAAACCCGCGCCTGGCGTACTAAATTATAATCCTGGTACCTTTGATAACTATTGTTAAAAGATGTAAGAAATTTCCCGAGACTTTAAGTGTTTTTGGTTCTATTTAAGGCATACCAGGATATGTAGGATTTTGAATATTATTGTCATATAGTAATTTCTACGACAAACTTATACAATTACTATAACCATGAATAAGATGCATAGATGATGGATTAAAACAATGATAAAATTTTGTTATACTCTAACCAAAGTATTAAGTTCCACATGGTTTAATCGTCATTTAAATGATAATAATTTGTCTTCAAAAAGAAACGATTCGGGAATTTTGATAGCATGATGTATAAAACTTTGTGTGAAACTAATAAGAAACACTTCTATTTCGAAGGTTTTCCATTAGTTTGATGTGTTTGAGCTTTCAATTTTTCCATTTGAGTTTAGTATTTTTGTTATTTTACTTTTCATTAGTGCGGAACCCAAAGTGTTTATAAAAAATAATTAAATTTTGGACGTAACACGTCTTCTGATTGGCTGACGTCGTTTTGTTTATCAGCTCATAGGCATTATTTTGGCATTTGAACGTGACGTCATCAACGTTTTTTCACGATTTACTCTGGTTTAAAATGGAATTAAAAATCAAATGATAAGAAATGACTGTAATACTTTTTCGGCCTATTCGAAGAAATATAAGTTTAACAAAAGCATTCAGTACCATGAACAAACAGAGAGATAAAAACACAAAAAAAAAGCCAACAACAATCGACACCAATACTGCTTCACATAACCAAACCTAAAGATAAGCCACAGGAACATCGACTGGCAATGTTGCTTATGCACGTAGCAATCTGTATATTAGTGCCATTCGCCGATACCACAATCGAATAAATTGGAAGAAATTGTAATTACGATAAATATATCTGTTGTCATCTCAGACACAGATATTCCACAAAGGCCTCCGTAAGAAATACTAAGAGATGATTTCAACTCTTTCATTCGAAACTCTAGCTTTAATAACATGAAAGGAAACACTTGCCCTGTATTGTGTTATCAATTAAAACATTTTGTTTTGATTTGTACGAATTTTTTTAAATTCACAGATTTAATATCGAATAAAAAGGGATACATATTTTGTACAGTGTTAAATTAAATAGATTTTGCAAGGAAAAGTAGTCACGACATCTTTTTTGGCCGATTTTTTTTTTTTTTTTTTTTCATGTAAAGGAAATAGTAACAAATAACTGAATACCACGTGCAATCCGACTGTTTTGGAGTTATTAAAGAAAGCTCGAATCATAGAAAACAGTCGGTAAATTTAGTCATACAGATAGAAAAAAAATATATGTTAATGCATCTCAACATTTGTTATACCCTGATTTGTTTTAAAAGTTTTCATTCCTGCTTTGTTTTAATAAATTTAATCGTATTCACATATGTAATTGTAAGATGTATTGTAAGTTATCGCTTGTAATCTGTCCTAGCTATCAACCAAGGATCTGAGATAGATAAAAGACAAACTGTCTTAAGAAATAAGTTAAGAAACATGCCCGAATATTGTTATTTCTAATAAAGTCTAAATTTTCCAGTTTCCAGAATAAGTATTTGTTCAGTTGATTAAAATGGGATACATATAAAATTATATATATAAAGATGCTGTGTTCTTTCACGAATTATCAATAATGAAGACTGAAGTGTTTAACAACTTAGTAGGCTACGTATTGTTATGTATCTTGAAATTAAAAGGAGTAGTTAAATCTATCTAAATGAACATTTACATAATCATTTAAGAAAACAGATCTATATATTAATAAATGTTTTTCTTTGAAAACATGGTTATATGTAATAGGTATGCACTAAATGTTCACCCACTTCTACTTATTAGTTCTACATAATCTTTTCTTGCACCAACAATTTAATGGATTGCGGGTTCATATTCTACTGATTATATAACCCATGCAAAGATTCATCCGTATTTGAAAGAGTGCATATGTTGTTTCTATACCAACTAATCTAGAGTAAACTTAAATCTTTTGTAATTATGTGCCAATGAATATGCCTACGAATAAGGCAGTGCTGACAAACAAAAAAAAAAGATGTCAGGCAGATGTTAATAAAATACAATCGCAAACCAAGGGGACAATGCTTAAAACATGACAAACAAAAAATAAAATGTCAGGCGGAGGTTAATAAAAAAACAATCACAAACCGAGGAGGCAGGATTGCAAAGTATGGTTTTACTGATATTTTTCTATCAGTTTGCATATAATACATGTAACTGACACTGGTCCAAAATTTTAGCAATTCTTTTACAAATGGCATTTTATTATCAGTATCTACGGTGTAAATAATATTAATATACGATATTTTCTCAGTTGATTTTTTTTATTATCAAAGGCGTTTTTTTCGATCCTTATGCAGTCATTCACGTGGAGCAATTAATGTGTGGTTCTATAAGAACTAGATATACATATACATTGTCATATTCCTATTTTGGGGTCTTTTGATTATCTGGATTGCCTCACACAATTTATCTTTTATGCCTGAAAGGTTGAAAATGTTTAAGATATAAACTATTACGTTTGTTGTCGTTTGCCCGGGCAGTAGCATGGCCCTGTAATAAAAATTGAATGAAGTCAAGTTTTATTAGATATAGGAAGATGTGGTATGAGTATCAATAAGACAACTCGCCATCCAAATAACAATATGTAAAAGGAAACGATTATAGATAGGTCAAGATACGGCCTTCAACACGGAACCTAGTCTAACACTGTCGGTGATTTCAAGACAGTTTAACCTACGCGTCAAACATTAACACTACTTTTAACGCCGTTTCCATTTACATTGTTAACGTCATCATATTGTTATGTATAATGTTACTATATTGCGTTGAGATTATACGATCAAACAAACCAGACGTTGTTTTACTGCCTGACCAGGCTTTTAGTTAACCTATCTGTCATATTGGTGCCGTGACCAGAGGATAGAACGACAAAGAAGAAGGCCATTAGAGTGAGCCATCGAGGAGTCGCAAGGAGATAAATATCAAAGATTGAAGAGGAATTCGAGAAAGAAAAAAAACAACGCGACGAAATAGAAAGCCTATGTGAAACCTTGTAGAAGAAGAGGGATATTCTTTCGGATCATGATAATGAAATTTTAGAGGAGATTGCAGAGGAAAACATGGAAGCAGAGATAAAAGACTCAGATCGGTTTGTTTTAGATATAGAACGAATTTTGACAAAAGTACGCAATTGATCAAGTTCAAAACAGAATAACAAATCAAATGAAACTAGCTCTAATCAGAACTTAAATCTAAATGCATCAGATTTTGTTTTTATCAACTCCACATCCCATGCAGAATAATGATATGCAATACAGATCGTGAAAATTGAATCTACCATATTTGAATGGCAATTTGTTAAACTGGCAACCTTTCTGGGATGCGTATCAATCAACAATACATAATAACCAAACATAAACAGACATGCAGAAATTCATGCATTTGCAAAATCAAATTCAGGGAATAGCCGCGCAATGCATCGCCGGATTACCACTCACAAGTCAAATTACTATCAAGCCGTATCAATACTGAGAGAGATGTTTGGTCAGAACCACAAAATCACGAACGAATATATACAAAATTTGATTGATTTACCAGCGCCAAGGTCAAACGCAGACAGCTTGAGAAACTTTTCCGACATAATTGAGTGTAGCATACGCGGATTAGAATCGTTAGGAACAAACCAGAGTACATTAGGAGCCATTCTTACGCCTATAATATACGATAAGTTACCGTCTGATGTACGAAAAAACATATTCCAAGACCGTGGAAACGACGACTGGAACATCGAATCATTGAGAGAAGCTATTAAGAGGGAATTATGCGTACATGTCGCAGGACAGTCTATATGTCCAAGTAATGAAGAGTTAGAAATTTTACCGACCACTGCGTTTATTGCCGGAACAACGAACGTCAAAAAAAAAAAAAAACAGTCAATGGTGACAATTTTGTGAAGTACCGCATCATCCGAATACTTGTGAAAACATAACAGATGCTGAGACAAGCATAGAAATTGTAAAACAAGAGTATGTTTTAACTGTTTAGTTAATCACAGAGTAACTTACTGTAGATCTAAATTTAACTGCCGACAGTGTAGAAAGAGACATCACACGAATATACATGTAGATACCACAAAATCAAAGAGCTTGACCACAAACGAGAATATCACAGCCAAGACCGTAGCACATACTGCCGTAATGGAAACTAGAGCCGAACGCATTATTGCATTTTTCTGTTACTGCACATTTTACTGAAAACTGCCGTAACACCAGTTTGGTCCGATAACCGATCGACCATGACAAATATCTCACTTGACGAAGAAGTACAGAACTCATTCATAACTGTAGATTTAGCGCAAAAATTATAAATTGAGTCCACCGAAAAGATTGCACTTAAAATAAACGGATTTGGAGGGAATGAATGACAGGTTCGTCATCTTGCAAAAGCAAAAATTTCTATTGTAACGGTTGATAATAACAAAATAGAGATTGAAGCAATCATTGTACTAAAAATTGCCGCCTCTATTCGCATGACATCACGGAAGGAAATCAAAGCACTGCAATACTTGCATGAATTACGACTCGCACGAATTACGACTCGCACATCCGATAATTGCAGAGGACAAGTTATCACACCCGGAAATGGAAAGAACACAGCTAAAAGAGGGACGAAAGATACCAAAGGGACAGTCAAACTCATAAATCCAAAACAAACTGACAACGCCATGGCTAAAAATGAAAAAGACAAACAGCAAAACAATAGTACACACGACACAACATAGAAAACTAAAGAATAAACAACACGAACCCCACCAAAAACTAGGGGTGATCTCAGGTGCTCCGGAAGGGTAAGCAGATCCTGCTCCTCATGTGGCACCCGTCGTGTTGCTTATGTGATTACAAATCCGGTAAATAGTCTAATTCGGTAGGTCATATTCATGAAAGGGAAGGGGATTGTAGTTACGACGTAAGGAACATATCCGATATCATTTGTGAAACGGTTATTCCATAACGGTCAACCAACTCGTGATGGCGTCCGTAAAATTTACGAAGGGATGATTTCAACTTCACCATTTGGAACTCTTGGTTTAATAGCTTCCTTGTGAGCAACCAACCTCTATCAAGAAAATCATGATAGAAAATGCAAGCACGGGAATATCGTATCAATTGTGAGATATATACCCCGTGTGAACAGATTTGTTAATTTTTCTTATTTGTGAAAAACTGTCAAATTCATTTTAATAATTTAATATTTTTCTTATTTGTGAGACAAATCTATTTTTGTTCTTTCCGCATGCCACTATATATCACAGTTAATGGACATTGCATTTGGTGGCCCCGAGTATGTCGGTGATTTTGAGACAGTTTAACTTACGCGTCAAACATTAACACTACTTTTAACGCCGTTTCCATTTACATTCTAAACGTCATCATATTTTTTGTTAACGTTTTTCTATGTGTTATGCATCATGTTACTATATTGAGTTGAGATAATACGATCAAACGAACCAAGCAGACGTTGTTTTACTGCCTGTTCAGACAATTAGTTATTATGTCCTAGTGTAAAACCATTCAAACAGGAAAACCAACGGTATAATCTACATACAAAAAAAAAGTAAAAATAAAAAAAAACCCAGTTTATTCGACGACTCGTTACTTGGTATTACCATAGTGTCCCAGCCAAGTACACGATATGGTGGATGACGACCCGGGCAAAGACGGAACAGGTTTTAGATATAAATGATTTGTTAGTTGTCGTCTGCTAGTGCAGACAGTAGTAGCATGACCTTGTTATAAGAATTGAATGAAGTAAAATTTGAAGTCCAGCTTATTCGTCGACTCGTTACTTGGTCCCACCATAGTCCCCAGCCAAGTACACGATGTCATATATATGTACCAAATCTAATAACTTATTATGAAAGACAGTGGAATTCACGTGAAGAAGACGTATAATCTTCCGTAATTGGTTAAGATTATAAGGGTCGTTGACCCATCGGTGTAAAAAAAAAGCTATTATTAGCCTTTAACTTCACGTTTCACTTTATAGATGATATCCTTTTTAAAGTGTGTTGAATTATTCTATCCCATGGAGAAAAGAAAATACAAAGACAGTTAACTCTGTCTGATTTCTTGACCTGGCTCTTTGCCATTGAATGTCGATGGAAAATCGACCAATCGAAGGCGACGTTTCATATCTTATTTTTTTTAAATGAGCAGACGGTTTGTTATGCAAAATTATCTGAAAATGGGGAAAAAGTTACCCATCAATGACGGACACCAAGTAACGGCGTCATATTTAGGAGATTACTATCGTAGTTTGAACTCCGATGGCATCAATTGGTGATTAGTTCTTGGAAAATTAAGTTTACTGGAGACGCGTTAGCGTTAGCATTTTAAGTTGCATCTTGAAATTATGAAAAAAATGTTTTTGACTCACGAACCATACATTCATTTGATTTTTTAGTAAAGAAATATGGATCACGTAAGATTATTTTGCTTTTGATGCAATTTTTTTCATTTTGTAAGACTTGTTTACAATACAGTTTTTGAGAAATATTTTATGAGAAAATTGCGCATTTTACCTCAATTTTTTTATTTGGAATTACTATTGTATTCTTTGCTTGAGGGTCATATTATCTTTTTTGGAAAATTTCATTGTTTAAGAGCTAGAAAATGACATTTTCTCAAACAATCATTGCAAAAATGTTTATTCTTGACTTTGATCTTGAGTTAACAAGTATTGTTGTTGTTATATTCTTTGTCGATTTACATGATTTTCATAACGGTTAACTATTGCCATAATACTTACAGGAAAACAGTACAAGGGATGTATCGTTGACCAAGCTTCACCAAGAACCTTACCGTACGGAAAACTTGACCTTCCCACTATGACGAATGATTTATGTGAATCACATTGCTGTTCATTTTTGCGTGACGCTACTTACATGGGAACTCAGGTACATGTTGAAAACTAAACAAAATGTGTACGTAGGCCTAGATACTTTTTTTTTAATTTGCATGATGATTAGTCTTAGTTGGTAATTTTGTTTGTTATCAATTAGAATTCATAAAATTAACTCTAGATATCATACCTTTTTGCCTTTTTCTTTGCTGTTGATAATGTGTGGAAAGAAAATGTCGATCTTTTCTTCAATTTATATTTTTCTTATTATATCATAGTGATATGTATCTATTTAAGACTTTCTGAGGTTCTTCTTTGTATATCTTGTTATCATACCACCCGATATAAACATTAAGATAGTCCTTTTTTCTAATAAAAAAAAATCATCGGAAGGTACCAATATAACAAATATCCGTGATTACTTCATAACAATACACGATGGACTTGAAGTATAGAGTCCGGGTACTGACGTTGTTTATCATCTTCATAACGTGTTATAGCATTCTTTTATTTGACTTTATAAATATTACTTTTACTGTTAAATAAAGGCAACAGTAGTATACCGCTGTTAGAAAGTCATATATGGATTCAGAAAATAAAAATCCGGGTTGCAAAATAAAACTAAGGGAAACTATAAGTCTGTGGTATGGTATCCATTTGACGTGCTCTGTACTCCTACAACCCGTCATTGTTTTATTGTTCCATGATAAATTTTGTATTTTTGTCTTTCATTTTTGCATATATCCTTTTTGTGTTTTTCTGTTAATTATGACGTGGCTCTGTATTCATAAATCACGTTATTGGGTTATTGTGCCATGGTAAATGTTTTTTTTTTTTACATATTGTTGTTTTTATAGTGATTACGATAATAATACAAAGTTGACTGTTTTATCCCTACTATTTTATATTTTATTTAACTATCATGTCTATTTGTTTTGTTCACACATCGTTGTCAATATAATAGAATTTTATACAACTGTCCTACAAGTGAGAGGTTTCGTTAGCCATAAAACCAGGTGTAATACACAATTTTTACATAATAAAATGTATGTATCAAGGCACACTGTGTCTTAACTACACCAGTAGAAAATGTTTGAACTCGATGGTATCTAATATCTGGAGCGATGACGGAACATTGTTAAACAGAGAAAAGATAGGTTTCTGTTTATGTATTTGTTATATTTATGATATCGAAGACTAAGTACATTTTAACGGAGAAACAAGTAAAAATGCATATCAAAATGACGAATTAAGAGAACCTTGCCTCGAATATTTCGTGAAATTATTCACATTGTACGAGGAGAAAGTTATGAAAAGAAAGATATTGTCATTGAGATTGCAAAACTATCCACTTTGAGCATCTCAATACTCGTATTTCTGTCTACGGAATGAAAGAAATTGGTAATGTCAAAATGGAAGAGGCAAGTTTGGTCAATGATGTATTCTGCACAATCACCCTATTTTGTCTATTATATATCACCCGGTTTTGGTCTGTTTTGAAACCAAATTAATGAAAAGCAACGCTAACGCGGATCTTAACATTATACATCGATATTAGTTCAACATAAATGTGGCTGTTATTGTAAAACAACTTCACTTGCGTTTTTTTCATTAAAAATAAATACTACATACAATGTATTATTTATACAAGAGTGTACGCACAAACATGTAGCAACTGCTTGAATGACCGTAATTGAATCTTTTTTGAAGATCTGTAAGATAAATAATTTTAAAAAGTACTACATAAACTTAACATTTTTTGTGGAACCATAAAAAAGTCACGGTCTAATATGAAACATGCTAGACGGACATGAACACATTATAATCATTAAAACTTTAAAAATTCTACGTTTCCAATTAATCAAAAAAGTAAGTTCAAGGTCACTTGGTAGTCATGTAGCCATACAGCAAATATAGTTGACCTATTACTTATGATATTAGAGATACGAACTTGTGTTAAATATATTGTTTTTCTCGCTTGAATTGTTTTGCATTTGTGATTTCGGGGCTTTTTATAGCTGAATATGCTGTATGTGCTTCGTTCATTGTTGAAAGCCGTATGGTGCCATGTAGCTGTAAATTTCTGTATTATGTGGTCTGCTGCGAGGAGTTGTCTCAATGTCAATCATCCCACATCTTATTTTTTTTATATTGAAGACGAAATGTTAAAACCTGGATCATGGACATCAACAATTAGGGAACGGCCATTCAACTTGCAGGGGGAAAAGGGGGGGATTTTTTTCTCTAAAAAATATTATGATCCCAAGTTTGATGAAGTAAACAAATATTCTGGTCAAGCAGATGACAAAACAAAAATATTCTGAATGCAGATTTCCCCTATAACTTATAGTGTTAAATATTAACAAAAATAATTAATAGCGTTGACAAAACTAAATAAATCTGTTGTGTTTTGCGCGAAATTATTTTTCTAGCTAGAATAAAACATTAACCACGCCCATTAGCCCTTTGAAGTTAAATGATTGCTCCCTTTTCAGTGTTACATTCACAGCTATTCATTTTGATAGGAAATCCCTGAACTATGAACATGAGGTCAAGGGTAATGGCAATATGACAGACAAAAACGTGGTAAGATGAAATATCTGTTTTCGAGGTTTGTTGCATTGAGACATTCTCACTTCTGACATATGAAGCCTCATACAAATAGTTCGAGCCGCCATGAATTATTCTTATTTCTTTTAAAATTCTATGTTGGTATACGATTTACTTATATACCATTTATTACGAATCCAGGCTGCGTATAGATCGCATGCCCCCACCCCACCTGTGATAGCCCTAAACAATTAAATCATGTTTCTAATGCTGTTTTTTAGCATACAATCGTCTCAATTACATGTCGTATAATAAACACTTAGTCTGAAGCAGATCTATGTTAAACGATCATGAGAAAGATTTCACCCCTTGTTAACGAGGAGTTACGTTTCCGCCCTAAAATTGCGCGATTATATTGGATTACTTATAATGATAACCATCCTGATATGCAAATAATTCACATATAAAATGTACGTGTTCAATTGCTAAGACCGTAAGCTGTCATTTCAAATTTGATCACTTACACTTACATATTTCATATAAAAAACGTATAGAGAACTTAAACCTCAAATTTCGTTATAACTTTCATTTCTCTTATTTTCGCAGTTAAGATATCTTTTTAAATGAAAGTTAAATATATATATATATATTTAGTTCCAATAAAGAAGGAATTCAAGTGTTTACAGATTCAAATAAACAATTTGTTGTCCTCTGACAGAAATCGTTTTCCAACGAGCTACCAGACTCCTTTTCAACGCCGTAGTCCAATTATGTTATGCAATTATGCATGTTTTTCATTGATAAAACCGGGTTGTACCTTGAGAAACTAGGACAAAACATGGTTGTACACATTCACCAAACCGGCCCCTTCCATTTTGACTTGACCCATTTCTTTCATTCCATACACAGAAATACAAGTATTGAGATGCTAAAAGTGACTAGTTTGCAATCTCCGTGTCAATATTTTATTTCTTTCTTCTCGTACAATGTGAATTAATTAACGAGATATTAAACAAATTCGAGGTAAGGTTCTCTTAATTCGTCATTTCGACATGCATTTTTACTTATTTCTTCATTAATATAGAATGGTTGTAGAAAATATCACACCTCACAAAAGAAAATAGTTATATATGTGTACATTTTCCTCAATATCATAAAAATAACAAATAAATAAACAGAAACCTATCTTTTCTCCGTCTATAAATATTCCGTCACCTGATATTAGAACAATCGAGTCAAAACATTGCTTGCCGGTGTTGTTTAGACACAGTGAGGCAGGAATAATAATTTTGTTGTCATATTGTTTGATATGTTTGTGCATTTGATTTTTGCCATTTAATTAGAGACTTTCCATCATGAATTTTCCTTGGACTTCATAGTTTTTGCGAATTTACTTTTATTAGATATTAATATATAGCGAACATGTGCAATTGTATTTTTCAAGGTCTGTTTGATTTCATGTTATAGGTCAATAATATATGTTTATCATCGTTTTACCTGTAACTTTAGGTGTCACACCACCAATTACTCCCTCAAATTTAGAACGTATGAAAGTAGGCCTACTCGGACAAAAAAAAAGTGAATTTGATGTCATTGTTTACTTAAACTAACCAACAAATTGGCAGAAATGAAACTTTTGGTGAAAGAGAAATATATTAAGACCATTTGGAGCTAAAATTTACTTGTTTATGAGTTTGCATTCAAAAATTGAGGATTAACGCACTCCATAGTATACTTATTCAAGATTTCAAGAAAACCAGGGTTTATTTTTAGTGGTACCTCTATTCGGAAGACCTTTTCTTTTTAATATGATTTTAAACATCTGTTGAAAATTGGAATGTAGAAAGCTGATACATGTATGAGTCAGGATATACCTGGTTTCTATGAAGTTAAACTTAAGGTAAAATATTTAGAAAGCTGTGAAAATTGCAAAATTTGGTTGAATAGATAGGGACTTTTAATTGGTGGCATGAAACCATAATGAGTTTTTGTCGATCAAATGGTTTACCCTTGTTTCACTTTCAACATTGACATTGGTGTACATGTAATAACTGAAAACACCTCATTGATGCTAAGGCGTTAAATTGAAGGACATGTAAAAACAGATTCAATAAGATCTGAATAATTCATCAGCGATTTTCTTCAGCTTATTTTGACAAAATTCAAACGAAACTTGCTACTAATAGCGAATTATTATTTCACTATCTCACTTTCCTTAATGATAAACAAAAATCATATTTTATCATTTTTATATCTCGTAGCTATTACCCCTTTACGCCTACTATTTTGGACATATAAACAAAATATATGACGATGTTTCATACTTTTAAAACAATAGTTTATTCCATATATGTACTAACAAGGATTTGTCACACTTTCTTACTTTTCATATTTCAGATGCTCTGTTGTAAGATATAATATTTTGTAAGGATTCTTATATGTTACTAAGAAATCAAATGAAAATATTTTCAAGTATTAGCAAATAAATAAACATGAGAATATATCATACATGCAAATGTAAATATGTTTACTAATAAATATGATTTATTCCAGGCATGGTCCCAGTGCTTTTGTACAAATGTTACTAGCTCTGACAATTTTGTACCAAGACCCCCTAAAGATTGTAATATGCCCTGTAATGGAAATTCAAGTGAAGTGTGTGGAGGTTCATGGAGTTTGAGCGTATATAAGATAGGTTAGATATCAGTAATATATGGTTATTGGATGGATATTTGTGAATATTTATATACTATTCATAGCACATAGACACCTCAAAAACGGACAATTAAAACTCAAAGGGGCAAGGAAAAACAAGAAACGGCGAAAAGAGAAACAAAAGTTTTCTACCTTCAGACTGAGCTAAACGATTACCAGCAAAATGTGGGGATATATTAAGTGTTCCAAAGAGTAAGCAGAGCATCTGACACAAGCGTGTAAAAACAGAACACACCGAACTCCGTTGAAACTTTAAAACGGAAAGTCCCTCATCAAATAGTAAAATCAAAAGCTTAAACATGCATCGATCGTCCTCTTTGTTAACTAAAGAAAATGTTTACACGACTTACTTCCATTCATCAACGAAAAAATAAAACAAAATAAATTCGAAGCAAGTTTTGAGATATTGCAATTAAAATTTGCATGTTTTTATTAGATTAATTTCCGGAAATATTCAAATGTTTATAAATTATCATTTTTATCTCATATCGTTTCTAGGTATACTCTTTCAAGTATGTCATTTTGAAGATAAGTTCGAATTTATAAGTTTGATGTGTTTTATCATTTGATTTTGCAGTTTGAATAGGGACTTTCTGTTTTGAATTTTCCTCGGAGTTCCGTTTTTTGTGATTTTACTTTTTAGTGTAAACCCCCAATATCTTCTGTATTCGCTGGATAGTTTGAAAATGATTATATATATCCTTATTAGCATATAGATACGATATCATTTATATTATATGATATTCGTTTTAAGGCACACGGACAAACAATAAACAAAGATTTACATTCACCCTAAGTTAAACACCTTACAAAAGCTGTTAATGTCTATGTCGAGGTAAATATGGAAAGTACTCCACCATTTTATTTCCCAGTTTATATATTCGATATGTTTATAACCTGCGTTCTTTCAAAAATAATATTCAATGTCCATCAACATACTGGGGTTCCATTTGCACATTTTGAAATGTTTGACGTTTGAAGTGTCAAAGTTTAACATTAAATATCAATCTCTAACCTTTCAGAATGTTTAACCGACACGACGGTTGATACTTATTCGCCATCTTCAAGCTACATTCCCTCAGTGACTACAGACATAGCAACGGATTCAACTACACAATCAACCACCGACGTGCTAAAATTAAATCTAACATCAACAGTTGCAGATAGGTATTCCGAGTGTTCATGTGCAAACTGTTTGCAGATAAATAGCACTGTCTGGACAACTGAAGAACTATCTGAAAAACTTACGTTGTTGAAGAATGCAATTTCTATAAACAAAAAGGAAACAAATTCGTACAAAACCACCAAAACATCTGCATATGATCCGCGGAAGTCTTCGAGAAATATTGGCATAGTCGGCATCGCTCTATTGATTATTCCTGTTATATTTGTGATAGTTATGGATATTCAAAGGATCTTTAAATGATTGATAAATTGATGTTTGCTTTCCAAACTTGATCTTTAAAAGATGACGTTAAGAAACGCTCTTTAAAAACTAATCAGTTGAGGAAAGAAAAATTGTAGTTTGTAAAGTTACTATATATTTCAGAATGGAAGGATGTTTAATAATTGAATGATTCTTTTTGTAACTTCATTGGGGTTAAAAGCGTTGCTGAAGTATATTTTGCGCCTCATTCTAAAAATGTGGGCATGGTCAACGCTCATACAACCCTACGAAGTTACAAAAGGAAGCATTCAATACTTATAATTACATTTTTTTAGCTAGGATAATGAAAACACGATTTTTATCAAGTTTTTATTTAATTTACCTGAGCACTTTATTGTGAGACCTCGTGTCGTCATGAATGATTAATCTTATTGTGTAATCAAGTGGCTTAAGGAATAACGCGAGATTGCAGTGTAGCCAATCAGAATAAT
This sequence comes from Mytilus edulis, assembly GCA_019925275.1. Lineage (NCBI taxonomy): Eukaryota > Metazoa > Mollusca > Bivalvia > Mytilida > Mytilidae > Mytilus > Mytilus edulis. Next base: position 89,850,230 of record CM034350.1, read on the forward strand.
GTATTATAACGAAACATACGTCTAATGTAATTATTGTAGAATAAATGAAATACAAACCTTTATAATCCATGTGTATATATTTCTTGTAGAACAATTACTGATGTCTTTTTTTTTGGCCTATTTTTTACTTTGGTGAGTTGTTATACTACTTCTGCATTGATACCATCTAAAGTTCAAATGAATAAATGTAGGTAGTTGGTATATTAGTAGGACTCATCTATGGTGGGTTCCAAATCTATGGCAGATTCCTAATCTATGGTAAATGTGACGTCATGTCATCCCAAATCTATGGCAAGATTTTTTACAACCTAATCTATGGCAAGTTTTGTAATGTCCTAATCTATGGCGAATTTATTTTTTTTCCAAATCTATTGCAAATTTTATGCAAATAGTTAACAAAGCAGTATTGTACAATTTCGACCAATGACTTGTCTTAAGCAAGTTGAAATATACGACACCGGGAGCATGTCTATAAACATTTGTTAAACAAACATTCCATAATGGTCAACCAAAAAAAATCATATCATTGAAATGATAAATTCATATACCTTAATGCCGACTAAAGATTAAAATGTTGTGCTCTGTAAAAAATAAAAATTTATTAATCTGGGCATGGTACCTGTTTAACTCATTCATTAAACCAACTAATAAGTCCTTTAACAAACAAAAAGGGCGCTTTTTATAAAAATAAAAATTAAAAAAGTAACAAATTAAATGAACAGTTTGAATTTTCAAATAATATTTATTTCTAGCGATATCGTAAATACATCTTTTTATTCGAGGATGGATCATGATGATTTAAATCAAATTTGTATCTGTTAATTTTATCTTTCACATCATAAACTGTGCCAGACATAGACAGTAGACTACTACTAAAACTCCTTTTCTAAAATATGCGGTACTGAAAACAGCGTTGCCCTTTTTCATCGCGGACTTCGGCTGGTACTGCATGTGTTGTCCCTCTTTAGGATACTAGGTGACATCTTCCATTAAAACACCTAGATGCAACCACCCACAAATTGTTGTCAGGGAAATACCGTCATCTTGAATAATGTTCAAATCTATTGGTTCCGCCATCATCGTAAGTGACGGCATGGATGTAATATGGCATTATTCAATTGTGACGTACTCTTTCCCCAAAATCTGCCATAGATTTGGACAAAACAAAAATCAGCCATATATTTGAGTTGTTTGGCGTTTGTCACATCACATTTGCCATAGATTAGGAATCTGCCATGGATTTGGAACCCGCCATAGATTTGAGTCCTACATATATTCTGATAAACCTTAAGTAACCACGAGAACAAAGCTGACACCCATAGAAGGGATGGCTCCAGAAAGTATTCAAGGAGTGTCACCAATACGAACTTTTATTAATGCCACGAAGGTAATAACAAGGCATATTATAACCTATGGGAATATGGCAGTTGTTATCAAATAGTTCGTTTCTATGTGAGTTTAAATTTGTGTTTGTTGCACTTTAGTGTTCTTGTTCTTCATTTGTTTTCCTCGTATAGGTGATGTGTTTCTTTCGGCTTTGGTTTTTTATCCTGATTTTTTTTTTAATATATGACTTTTGAACACCGGTATACTACTGTGTCCTTATCTATAAAATTGATTCATTTCCAATTTCCTTCAGATATTTTGAACAAAAGTCTAAGCGATCCCTTGAAATTATAAGTGTAAATCATAATGTACGTGAAAACCCAGAGGGTTGACTGGGATACAAAAAAATACCCTCCCAGGTATTCTTCCGACCATCAGTAAAACGCTTAAAGTGTATTGGAACGTTAAATATGATACATTATAAAGAGAGTTTCATACTCTACGTACTTTAAGGACCGTTGTAGTGATTATTTTAGGGGGTCAGTCAGTGGTATATCCTATGACATTATTACTGTCCCTATCAAACCATCCTAATTTTCCAGTGACAGTTTAAATTTCCCGCCATTTATCTTATTAAAACCAGTACCTTTATATTGTAATATCAATTTTAATCCTGGTACCTATGATGAGTTTATATCTAACTAGTGTATAAATGGTCTATTTGTTCTCGTCTTAACATGCATTGAATATCTAACACTGAACGTTAAAAACAACAAGCAGTCATAATGAAAAAAACAATATTCATTAAGTTATAGATATGAATATTGTAAGGTTTTTCTTGTCGTAGAACACATGGGTGTCAGGATTGATTGAATTAAAGACCGACCGAAGGCTGTACAATTCTTCCCACCTCACTGGTATCACATACACTCGATGAAACCCATTGTTTTCACTTTGTACATATGTTAAGCCTTGTATTCATAATTGGTTTATTCATCACTTTTATATATTGTTTACTTGCTACTCCCACATGTGTTTCCTATGAAATTTTGGAAGCGAATGCATGTATCAAAATATATTAAGACGTGTCTCCTTTGTTGTCGCTAAAGTCGATCTTCATTGGAGTAGGTTGATACCTATTTCAAGTGAATCAAACTTTTAAGGGCTTTATCAGTCCATGCATCAGACTAGTTTATAGACTGCGATTACGATCTTTGGTCGGGTTGTTTTCTCTTTGACATATTCCCCATTTCCATTCTCAATTTTATATAACCATGAATAGTTAGTAAAGAATAAATCGGCGTCGAAATTTTTTTTTCGGCATATATAGGTTACAAAAGCTGAAAATATATGGGGATTTGATTTAATGATAGCCCTTTGCTAAAGGCTGGTGAAATATTTCATGCATATTTTCACGACGAGAACAAATATACAATAAAATAACAAAGATGGAAGACGGGTACAAGCATGATGAAGGACAAACATTTGAAATGCATCCTTTCGTAAATTTTACGGACGCCATCACGAGTTGGTTGACCGTTATGGAATAACCGTTTCACAAATGATATCGGATATATTCCTTACGTCGTAACTACAATCACCTTCCCTTTCATGAATGCGACCTACCGAATTAGACTATTTATCGGATTTGTTATCAAATAAGCAACACAACGGGTGCCACATGTGGAGCAGGATCTGCTTACCCTTCCGGAGCATCTGCGATCACCCCCAATTTTTGGTTTGGTTCGTGTTGCTTATTTTTTTAGTTTTGTATGTTGTACTATTGTGTGTCTGTTTATCCTTTTCATTTTTAGCTATGGCGTTGTCAGTTTATTTTCGATTTATGAGTTTGACTGTCCTTTTGGTATCTTTCGTCCCTCTTTTTGAAAAAAAAAATTGATTTGTAACAGACTTCCTGCAAACCCCTTAAATAGTTGTTGCAATGGGTTTGTAACGCGCAGAGAGCGTTTGAGCACTTAAAACACGAGGCATCGCAGTTAACAGTCCTATTTCGTCTTGTAAAGGCTGAGTATTGCTACATTCTGTACAAACAATGTTCGTCTCTATTAAAATTACCAATCAGGAGATTAAATGAATCGGTTTACCTCTCAAACAACAAACTTTATATGATAACATATTTTTGTACATCGTTAACTTGATTAAATTTTCAATGAACACAAATGGGTCAGATAGCAATATGCCATACCGTAAATAGTTGTATAATGATTATAAGATAATAGATTTTATTTTAAGCGGTTACAAACATGATTGCGATAATTTGAAAGGTTGAGTATAAAGAGTTTAGTTTAAATGGCCATAAACAAGGACATATATCTAACAGGTTTTTTTTGTGGATAAATGATTGCAAGTTGTGTCGAGGACGAGAAGTTGCAAGCGATTAATGTGATAGTACATGCATAAACATAAAATAAAAGAAAGATTAATAATGGTAGTTTCTGAAATGAAATTACTCCGTTTAAATGCTTTTTTTTCCATTTTTAAATTCCATTTAGAGCTATTCTGAAACTATAGAATAGTTCTAGAGGACGATTTTAATAGACTTAGAGCTGATGACTCACAGACATTTGATTAAACCTTCCATTTTGCATTTTGTCGGACTTTAGTATTTTTGTGATTTTGATTTTTCCCACAATTATTATCAAATTAAAGAATCGTGAAAATTGTTTCGTTAAGTACAGACAGGGCGATTAATATACATATGTAGCTCTAAAATTTATGTTTGGTGATTTATTATTCTTGCCTCTTGATATACCACCCTGCTCATTCACTCTGAGTTCTTGTATGACGACTTTGAGATGTAAGTAAAACTCGTCAGCGATGTCACAATGGCTTTCAGAAGAGAATTCATCATAGATGCCACACTATCAGAGATGTCATTACCAATATGAATAAGAAAATGATGTATGAGTGCCAATGAGACGAGTATTCATCTCAAGTCACAATGTATAAAAAAGTTAACAATTATAGGTCAAAGTACGGACATCCTCCAACACGGTGTCTAGACTCACACCGAACAATAAGATGTAAAAGGACACAAACTGACAAGCGTAAAAGAATTCAAAAAAGGAAATGCAACGTTCTAAAAAAAAACCACGAGAAACAAAACACACCTATGAACCACATCAACAACAACCACTGAAAAACTGGCTTCTGCCGGGTTTATAAAAAATACAGCGGGTTGAAACTTTTAACAGACACCGACCTTCACCCTTACCCGATACAGATATGTAACATTACAACATGAAAAGACTATGACATATCAATTGAAATGACTTTACTTGATTGAAAAGACTTTAAAAAAAACCAAGTAAACATAAACTGATCAAACACGTTTGATCTATGAGACAATGTTAGTACAAAATTAAAAATCAAGTGCCTATATACCGTGGACGTTACAGACGGTAATTTAAAAAAAATGATGTTCATGTAGGAAAAATGTCAAAAAGACAACCCTAACATTAGACAAAATGGCTTTAAATAAAACAACAGACACTGATAAATTTGAATATAATAGTTTTGCAGTTATGAGACCGCGTACGGAAGTAAAAAAAAATATCTTTTTTTACAAAATAGATAAATTTGTAGTTCATAGTACTTTTGCTAATGGTTATAATGCCTAAGGAAGTGAAAAGTATTGATTTGTATGAAAACCTTAGACTAAGTATCGAAATTCAGTAACATGAAGTTAAATAAGATCTGCTTCTATTGACGGGTAAGCAGTTTTCGTCCAACCCAAAGCACACATAGTTATGCTATGACAGGTGGATAACGAACATAGTCATAAGTGGAAAGATGAAAGCGGGACAATATTTACAAATATAACCGTGATCAAATGTGACAAGGTGGTTCGTAACCGTCAATCAATTTACATTATTTGACTCTTGACATTTGACGATATTTTTTACGTTCAACAAACAACCAGTGATGAAAACTCATCAATAAAGTTGTGTTGCTTTTTATATATATATATATTATATATACAACTTGTCTAAACATCAACCCAACAATGTAAGATCTGTAAATTTGCTTTCGCAAATTTTTTGTTCTTCCCTCTCCGGGATTCGAACCCATGCTACTGAGATATCGTGACACCAAATCGCATGCACTGTAGCCGTCCCGCTAGACCATACGACGACCTGGGCTTCACAATAATAAAGCTTTCGGTTGCCGTGTGTTACCTTTCCTAGTCAGTTTTAATCTAGCATCGTGCTACAGTACATGATATATAAGGCATGGATATGTTATTGTTACAGATCAACTCAATTATCTATAGTAAAGGATCCTACAAATTAATGTAAGATACAGTCACAAAAAATAATTATATTTATAAGTACGTCTGAGTCAGTGACAACTCTACAACAGATTTATCCACCGGATCACCAGCAATGATGGTGAATCATGGCTGTGTAAATTATGTAAATACAACTCGTCTTAACATCAACCCAACAATGTTAGATCTGTAAATTTGCTTTCGCAATTTTTTTGTTCTTCCCTCGCCGGGATTCGAACCCATGCTACTGAGATATCGTGACACCAAATCGCCTGCACTGTAGCCGGCCCGCTAGACCGCACGACCACCTGGGCTTCACAATGATAAAGCTTTCGGTGGCCGTGTGTTACTTTTCCTCGTCAGTTTTAATCTAGCGTCGTACTACAGTACATGATATATAAGGCATGGATATGAATTGAAAATTACGTTCAAACCTATGATAGCGTTGGATAAAAACCGCAATTTTTGTACGTGTGCATGTACAACAAATTTCGTTGTAGAAGGGGGTCTACATACAGCACAAACAACATTTTCCAAAAGACCAAAAAAGTGAAGAAGTATATTTAAACAAAACGCATTTGACTAACAGGTCGAACAACTGATGTTCTTTAACCCTGCTGACTGCCATTGACGATTGCCAAATAAAATTGATCACAAGATGTAACAAAATGGATCTTAATATAAATTTAATACTAAACAGAAAACAAGTAACTTGTGGCCACGATGTTATGCCACAAACATAAGGTGTTAATATTTCTTTGAACACCAGATCCGGATTTCGACAATAAATGTCTCTTCAGTGATGTTAGGGATCGAAACGGTATTTGGAAGGCCATATAAAATGTACCCTCATTTATATATATATAAAAATTTGCGAAAGCAAATTTACAGATCTAACATTGTTGGGTTGATGTTTAGACGAGTTGTATATATATATTTTTGTGTGTGTGTTTTATGTTTTACGTCAATGCATAAAACAATAAGTTAAGTCTGGTAAAAAAATTTATGTTAAAAACGATGAATACTGTAATTTGATTCACTGCGATTATATTTCATAATCATAAATTTATAAAAAAAACAATAGTATTAAAATCAGGAAATATGATTTAATTGCAAATGAGACATCTATCCACTAAATTAAAAAGTGGGTGTTAGTAATTATAGGCAACCATAACTATGAGAAAAAACAAAACCGTATAGTCGGCTATAAAGGCTCCGACATGAGAGTTATAGCAGTGCAACTATTTTTTTTATTATAAACAAATACAGGAAAATCAAGCCTTTTAGAGATATACGGATGCACATTAAGGGAATTAAATGTATTAAAAGTACAAAGTCCGACAAACTTTTTGATATTTGATTAATGTGTCAAATGATTCAAGATAGAACGTTACTGTAAATATCCTTTAATATTTGTACATGCACGGAAAAAAGTGAATACTGCCCAGCCTTTTGGAAACTATTTAAGTTGAAAATAAGTAACTTGAATAATAGATTAAAACACCGTTCAATAATTATAGATTGTATTTTCAGCATGTTTGTTGTAGGAAAAAAATATGTCTTTTGTTTCGTTTAAGTTTTGTTATCAATTTATTACAAATGCTAGAGTTCGCAATTATACCACATTTTTTTCCTATTTCTATAATTTAAATGCAATAGTTTATTGTACGTTTCTTCAAAACATTTTCGGCTTACCAGGTTATATAAGAGCAACTGAAAGAGACAAAAAATATCAATTTACAGTTTTCAGTGTAGATATACTTTTAACAAGGCAATTTTCTCATACTAAAAATAAAATAAATAATCTCCTCCTTATACCCCCCTTATTTTGCAACAAAAACCCTACATCAATCCACATGAAATAGTTTCATATTCAACTTTCTAAAAATATATACAGATAGCGATAACTTTATTGAACTATTACTGCATACCAAATTGTCCTGTCGTATTGCATCTAGTATTAAAACAAATATAAAATTATTATCTTTTGCACTTGTTAAATAACTTGATAAGATAAGGCATACGTACTGCAAACAGGAAAACAGACGATTTGATAAGTAAAGTAAGTATAATAAAACTGTTATGAGCGAGAACATAATATACACTTAATACATGTGCATTTGTCATATTTTAATTAAGATAGAAATTAAAATTTTATCCTCCATATTATTCTTTCTTCTTTTGACCGCGATAAGGACACCGTCAGGCAACAGCAAGCACGGTTTACATAAAGTAAAAAAGAAATAAATACAAATAAGTATTTCTTGACTAACATTTTATAACTAATATTCGAGGACTACTTCGATTCAACGAATAAACGTTAAAGTTTCTCATCAACCAATGCAATATGTCTAACGTTAATCAGCTTTAACTATTATTTTTATTTGTACAATAATTTGATATACACCGCAGATAACGCATCGCTTATTTGAAAACCTGCTAAATGCCACACGAAAAATTATTTCCATAATATAAAAGACAACATCTTTCACCATTGTCCTGCATTTTATGGACAGATTAATAATTTGAATCCTGCCTATTATGACAAAGATATTAATTTTCAGTTTTAACTTAGTTTCTCAATGACATACTTAAATCAAACAAATGCTCCTTTTGTTTATATAAGAAACGCATTCATAGTATACTGTCGTATCAATCTATTTATATCAAAGTAAAAAACAAAAAGAGACGTTGGATGCAACTTTTAGGGCAGGAACGTTTGATATTTATTAAGGGACGAGGCAGGAAGTTTTTTGCGGATGGGCATTTTATCTTTTTTGAAGCTTTGCATGCTTACGTTTTTCATTTTTGTTCACAATTATTTCATGCAGTTGTGTTGCCGAATAATGATTATTTGCATACTGTCTTGGGCAAAGTTATATTTATTTTCAGCTCTTTCAATCTCATGATATTCATTTTCAAAATGAATCTGATGGTTTCAATGAGTGAGGGTTTTCCAAAACAAATGACGCTAGTGTGCCATCTTTCTTGCCGCAATTCAAAAAAGAAAGTTATTCAAAAACAGGAAGACAAGTAGATGAAACACACATTGGTTTTTAGTAACTTTTTTTTTAATTTTAAAATTCCTGTTTGCATTCAGAGGTAGATAGTGTGTAAACAAACCAAGTCAGGAGCCTGTAATTCAGGTATCGTCGTTTGTTGATGTGTTACATATTTATGTTTCATTATATTTTTTGTACATAAATTAGGCCGTTAGTTTTTTCATTCGAATAACTTTATATTTTTCATTTCGGGGCCTTTTTAAGCTGACTATACGGTATGGGCTTTGCTTATTGTTGAAGACCGTATGGTCATATATAGTTCTTAAATTATGTGTCATTTGGTCACTAGTGAAGAGTTGTCTCATTGGCAATCATGCTATATCTTCTTTTTTATATAAACACATGTATTTCATTTGATACGATCCGTTTTGTAAATTTCTAATGTTTATGTTTATACGAAAGAACGATGTGTCTTTTTTAGCAGATATTGTCAAACCCATAAATAGGAGAGCACTCTGTACAAATGAAAATGGAGAACAATGCTAGGCACTCAGTAAATTGAAATACGAATTATCAACAAAAACAAGGAAAGATAATGCTAACTTGAACCAAATTAATGTTAAAGGAACAACAATGTACCGGTGTGCTAAAAACATTTAAAAACCCACACACATGTACTATGACAAATATCTTAAAACAAACTTCCATGGCGATGACCTACCAGGGTAATTTAAATTTTGGAATGTTTGGTATGAAAATATGAAAGCGGATGGATCGTGATACCGTTTTTATTTATGTCTCCTCTTTTCAAACTTAGATTATCTGTACTAACATTATCTTCACATGGTCTTAAAGTAAACAATTTAAGTAAGAAGAAAAATATCTTTATAATATAACACCTAGATAAAACATAAATGAAACTAAAACATAGCGATATCGGTACCATTGCTAGGATAAATGTTTTTTGTTAGCACACTAAACACACGACCGAAGTACTAGTTTTAATATAGTACATACATAAGCCAATAAACTGAATTTATTTGTTTAAAAGAGACAAAAAAATATCAAATTAATTAGGTGTAGATATACTTTCAACAAAGCAATTCTCTCATACAAAAAACAATTAAAAAATATCCGCCTTACACCCCCCCCCCTCCCTTTTCAACAAATACCCCAAACCAATTCACATAAAATAATATCATATTCAACTTTCTAATAATAGAGATTATAAAAATTTTATATTTTCAATAATCTGGTTTAATTCAATCGAATATTTGTGTGGGTGCGTGGGTGTTGCAGTCTGTAGCTCATTGCCATATTCGGCATGGCCATAGATGGCGCTCGCAGCTTGAATCAGAATTTTGGAATTTCCGTATCAGCTTGAATTAGAATTTTGGAATTCCCGTATCGGGCACTTGTTAATTTGCTGTCGACTTGAAAGCAGGTGTTTCACAAATAAGTTAAACTATTTAAAAGAAAAAGAAAAGATGCCAAACAAGAGAAATGCCATAGGATCGCCATCCAGGGCCATGGGAAAGAAGAGAAGAACGGCTAACAGGACAGGCGGGCAGAGAATGCAGAACGAGGAAATCCCACAAAAGAAGTACGGAGCTGGACGGAGAAGAACTGCCAAGAAAACACAAGGGGTCGGACACGTGGTGGCAGAAGGACCGGTGGAAACTACTGATTTCTCATCAGGTAATGAGTCGGAGGAGGATGCACGAGCGTTCCCCTCTTTAAGGCACGACCCGTTACACAAAAACTTTGAAATTGCAAATAATTCCATTGATTTCACTCCGTCACAAGAGTCTAGCATTCATGACACAGTGGGGGAACACGTGTCTTTTAAAATTAAGAAAAAAAATTTGGGAGGGAAAGTTTATTGAGCTTCATTCTCTTTTGAGAACGCGAAAAGCAATGGAAGAGGTGGACGAGGGCGATTTGAAATTAAAAAGGGGGAAAATTTGCATTGAAAAAGATCGTCGAGTGTTTATTTGTCCATAAATGAATGGACTTCAGCATTCATGGTTTTTATGAGTGTCTACATTGAGAAATACAGCACACGGGCACAGGAATTGTTAAAATATATGCGCGATATAAGACTAGCGGCAACGAGGTCAGAAAACTGGGCCACCTATGACGAGCAATTTAGGCTAAAAATAGAAAAGAATCCAAATTTATCTTGGGGAAATATACACGGTGAATATTGGCTATTACACATCACATCTCCCATAGTACAAAACAATGTGTCAGTGCAATCATAGGGTTATAGAACAAATACACAACATCCGCTAATCTGATGATTATAAATTCCTAACTGTCAGTATTAATTATAAGTCAATTCAACTATAAAAGTGATAACGTATAATGTTAACATAACAATCCTCCCTCTTTTAATTTAGAAGATCAAGATAAACAAGATTAATCTCTAGTGAATGAAAGTAATAAATTCATTTTGCACTCAATTGAAATAAATAGCTACAAGTTTTACTGTCTATATTTTTAATGTTCAATTATGAAATCCTAAACCTACAGTGATATCACTACACTAACTTAACCACAAATATTTACAGTCATATGTTTCTAATAAGTCTCTCTGGTGCCTTTCTTACTATTTCTGTGCGGTGCATAACGATAGTATCATCAGCATTTTCAACTGTTTTATTTTTGGTTATTTTAGTTTGTTCGGATTCATTGTTATTTTCAGAGTTTTCGGTATCGCAATTGAATTACATGTTGGTATTGTTATGAATTCAGTGTCAATATCAGATATGGTAATTTCAAGTATGTTTGGTATGTTTTTATTTTCCTGCAGTACGAATTCACGAATCTGATCAATATGTCTCTTCCATACTAAATCTCCAAATTGGACTTGATAAGTTACTGTTCCGAGTTTATGAACGATAGTTCTTTGTTTCCACTTGTTATTGTCTCTATAGTCTCTTTAAGATTTGGACTCCCTAATGGATGCAAAAAGAATATTTGTTTTTTACCATCTCCTCATTTTATTATTATTCTCTGTGGAGCTAATGATTTGACAGATTTAGAATTGACAGGGAATGGTTTAATTGAAAACGTAAAAATGGTCTACCCTACGTTACCAGGCTTTATTTAAAAAGGTTATTATAATATGGTCTTCAATGCTACAGTGCGATACTGGCATGTTGCACCCTTGAATGCGGGTGCAATAATAGAACAGAACAGAAAAAGAGAAATTTAGTGGCCAAAAACTTTGTTACAGAAAATGGGGGTAAAGCTATATTACATGAGAACATTAAGGCAAGAGAAGTGTCTTTATACAGAACAAACGGAACTAATTTGTCACAAACTGGAAATCAGGTTTTCTTGAATAATCATGATAAACGGGTGTGGGGTTGAGTCTTTCCTACGCACACCATAATCAACTTTTCCTAAGATTCAATAATGAAAATTTTGTGGAGGTGAGAACCCATGTCAGATTTGGTAGCTGACTTGGCTCTCATGTGGCGGTCCAGGGAGACTGGTAGTGATTGGGGGATTATTTCACTCGGCCCTTGCTCTGGGCCTGACAAGTTCTAAAACTTGCAGGTTTGGAAAATGTGGTTAGTGGTAACGGTGGGGTCTACAGATGGGTGACTCTGGGACCTCCTCCACCTCATCTTATAGAGGGGAGGCCTACACCTGCCAACAGGTGGGGCACTAATAACTGGAGCATTGGTAATACGAGTGTTTTCCCCGGTCACTCCCCATGGTAGGTGGTGGTGTAACCGTGTTTAACTACCAGGGGTTTTATGACACTATGTCAACATAGGTCAGCTGATAGCCATTGTGTATAGGTAATCGGTAGTCACCCTGGCGCCTCAACAAAATATTATGGAATACTCTGTAGCCAAAGTAATGCCACAAAGTAAAAATGTATATTCTAGTCATGAAAATGTAAATACAAGTTGGTGTAATAAAATGTATTTTTAATTCAAAGGATTGTTTTTGTATAAGTTGTAAATGAAATACAGAGGATGGAACCTCTACACAAATGAGTATAATATACAGAAAGTCTGTACAGTATTTTAATTTTGGTATTTGTGAATTACAATTAACAACACACAAAGAGAGACAACTCTAGTTTAATTTTTAACATAGTTTAGAAAGTACGTCAACAACTCTTAATCGTTGTTCTTCGTCTCATTGTTATTCGTTCAGTATTGATATAGGGTCTTCTTATATGAGTATTGCAATTAATAGAGATTATAAAAATTTTTATATTTTCAATAATCTGGTTTAATTCAATCGAATATTTGTGTGGGTGCGTGGGTGTTGCAGTCTGTAGCTCATTGCCATATTCGGCATGGCCATAGATGGCGCTCGCAGCTTGAATCAGAATTTTGGAATTTCCGTATCAGCTTGAATTAGAATTTTGGAATTCCCGTATCGGGCACTTGTTAATTTGCTGTCGACTTGAAAGCAGGTGTTTCACAAATAAGTTAAACTATTTAAAACCCGCCCACCCTCCCTGTGAGAATAGTTGCTGCTGTTTTTGTTTTATATTTTCAGGCACTTGTTTGATGTATTTGATTGGAATATTATGGTTACCAGTATCCAGGCTGACCTTCATAGTATTGGACCAATACAGGATAATTTCGAATAAACTTGCGTTTCTATGAATTGGACATTTCAGTTATTCAGCACTTTTTAACATATTATGGACTATTGTGATTTAAGCATCCAGAATTAATTTTAGTTTTTAGTAATTAACAATTTTAATAATTGGAAAGAAAACAAGACACGTTTTAGAAATTAATCATCTTCTACTATCCTTAGGCGCAGAGTCAATTTTGAATGGGGGGAGGTCCAGGGAGACTGGTAGTGATTGGGGGATTATTTCACTCGGCCCTTGCTCTGGGCCTGACAAGTTCTAAAACTTGCAGGTTTGGAAAATGTGGTTAGTGGTAACGGTGGGGTCTACAGATGGGTGACTCTGGGACCTCCTCCACCTCATCTTATAGAGGGGAGGCCTACACCTGCCAACAGGTGGGGCACTAATAACTGGAGCATTGGTAATACGAGTGTTTTCCCCGGTCACTCCCCATGGTAGGTGGTGGTGTAACCGTGTTTAACTACCAGGGGTTTTATGACACTATGTCAACATAGGTCAGCTGATAGCCATTGTGTATAGGTAATCGGTAGTCACCCTGGCGCCTCAACAAAATATTATGGAATACTCTGTAGCCAAAGTAATGCCACAAAGTAAAAATGTATATTCTAGTCATGAAAATGTAAATACAAGTTGGTGTAATAAAATGTATTTTTAATTCAAAGGATTGTTTTTGTATAAGTTGTAAATGAAATACAGAGGATGGAACCTCTACACAAATGAGTATAATATACAGAAAGTCTGTACAGTATTTTAATTTTGGTATTTGTGAATTACAATTAACAACACACAAAGAGAGACAACTCTAGTTTAATTTTTAACATAGTTTAGAAAGTACGTCAACAACTCTTAATCGTTGTTCTTCGTCTCATTGTTATTCGTTCAGTATTGATATAGGGTCTTCTTATATGAGTATTGCAATTAATAGAAATTACAGATAGCGATAACTTTATTGAACTATCACTGCATACCAAAGTGTCCTATTGCATCTAATATAAAAACAAATAAAAAATTATTATCTTTTGCACTTGTTTCAAATAACTTGATAAGTATAGGTCATACGTACTGCAAATAGATAATAGAAGATTTGATTGATGAAGTAAGTATAATAAAACTGATATAAACAAGAACATACAAATTTTGTTAATTTTAATTAAAATAGAAGAAATTAAATTGTCTAAAGATGCTTTATATTATTTTTGTTCTTTTGGCCGCGACAAGAACCACTAATCTAGCAAGCGTAATACAACAGTCAGCAAGGTTTTCGAAATATTAACAAATTTTTATTTTATTACAATTTTATAAGTATTATTGGATGATCCTATCAATTCAAACGAATACACGTTATAATTTTCTTAAGGGCGAATCTTCTTACGTAGTGCTGCCTAATACTTAATTTTGTTCACAAAAACATGGTAGAAACTGCGCATGATGCAGCGCTCATTTTTAAACGTGCAAGTAAAACATGAATAGATAGAGAAATATGGCCGTGTAGTATACTTAAAAAATTAGCTCTCAGTACAAACAAACATCTGCACCAGGAAAACTTGCGTGGCGGGCTCTAGCTATATAAAAATGATATGCATTGTGTGTTTCAGAAGAAGATAAAACAAACCCGTTCTGTTAATTTTGAAAGTCCTCTTTTAAGCCAGAATAAGATGCTAGAGTAAACAAACACATGTATACCATTTGGTACAATCAATTCTGTAAATTAAAACGTTTATTTTTATTCGAAAGGACTATGTGTCTTCGGTTGCAGATATTGCCAAATTCATTAATATACAAATAAAAATGGAGAAGGATGACGGGCACTTACTATATTAGGAATATGAATTATCAACAACAACTAGGAAACATACTGTTGGTACTTACTTAAACCAAATTAGTACACGTAAAAGCAATAATAATGTATCAAAGTTCACAAGACATTTATAAAACCAACCAAAGGCACTATGTGCAATATCTCCCATCGGCATGACATATAAGGGGCACGGTAATATTTCCTGGCCCATTAGAGATAATGATAGTCTTTTTAGAAATTTCACCACTTTTTAACAATGCCAAAAATTCTTCATAAACAGTTAACTGAAGTACTTTCCTTATACCATTCAGAAATGAATTTGAATATGTATATTGACCGTTTACTTTTTTGTTATCTTTAAAAAACCTATAGCAACTAGTGCTTTTATGTCTATTATCATGCAGTGAAAACCAAATTTAAAAACATTCTCAAAAATTCATTTTCACATTATTTCATATTTTTCTACACCTGATTTATCCCCCAGTTTGTAAAACTATGTTCAGTTGATATACTACTGTGTTTTTGTCTAATCACACTGTTCAAATACATTGTCTTAAGGTAGATCATAAGTATATACTTTTTTAGACAGAATTTTCTTATAATTAACCAAAATGAAGATTTTACTTTGCTTTTTCAAATATATAATAAAAAGTATGAGTCCCCGTGCTATTTTTCAAGCTATGAGTCGTTGCAAATTGCCTAAATTTGATTAGATTGTTCATGAAAAACACAGTTGTGTGCATAAAAAAAAGTTCTATGAGATAGAATTTTGAAATAAATTGTGAGAAGATAAGTTTTATAACATAGTTTAAAAAAATAAAAAGAAAAATGCGGGTGACTGAACTTGTTTTATTGCTACAAGTAAAAATAAAAAAAAATCTATATTAGTCCAGTATAATTTTTTTACTAAAAGAGTTATCTCCCCTTAAATGGCTCATTTGAAAAAAATATTCTTTATTAAAAACAAAATGATATTTGTGTAAATATTTTCGATAATACAATAAATCATCAAGTTTTACTAATATATATAAAAAGTCTTATCATTAATTTACAAATTTGTCTCAAAATGTGCAGATTTAGGCAAATAACTAAACCGATTTTGTACTGTGATTGTACATTCCAAGATTGTAGTATACCATGTATCTACCTTAAGTAGGGTACACAAAAGAGAAACCTAAATTCTGGAATGCAAATATTACCGTGCTACCTATAAGTGTTGTTTAGCTTTTTGAATTTTTGGTAATACAATATACCAGCGAACGGATCATGATACCGTTTTTATTTGTGTATCCTTTTTTAAACTTTAATTCTTAGTACTAAATTTTCTTTACAGGGTCGTACAGTAAACAATTTAAGTAAAAGAAAAAATAACTCGTTAAAACACCACCCAGATAAATAAAGACAAAAGAAGTATACCGCTGTTCGAACATAAAACATAAACTTCGGGAAAAGTGTAAACTCCAAACATAGCGATATCGGTACCATCGCTAGGATCAATGTTTCCTGTTATCACACTAAAACACTCGACCGAAGTACATACTTAACAGTATAAACATAAGCCAATAAACTGAATTTTGTTTTTCTCACTTTTAGAAGAAATGTTTGTAAATTGATACACCTCCAACCAAAATGACAGAACCTGCAAACAAAGTTTGTCCAGGACTGTACAGACTCAATCTGAACTTAATGCATATTGGAGACGCACGTCAAATAGAAAAAAGAAGAGACATATTAGACGATGCAAAAGTTAAGGAAAATGAGATTGTACAACAAGCTATCACTCTCATGGAAAATCTAATTGACAATCGTTTGTCACGTAGCAGTTGTCTGAAAAAAAATATACATAAGTTACAACTCAGTTTAAAAACTAATCCAAAGCACCTGAACACTTTGGCAGACCTGGCAGAAATGCACAGGAAAATCCATTTAGATGAAGAAGCAAACATGTACGATGATGAATATAAAAAAATTCTAACAAGCAATACCCTTGATGACAGAAAGGAAATTGCTAATTGTTTATTAGAGCAAGGCTATGCATACATGTTTGAAGATTTTGATAACTACGAAAAGGAAGCGCGGTTTAGTTTAAACGACGCTTCCAAACAGTTGATTGTTGAACTAAGCAATACCAGAGGTGAAAGAAAAACACGTCTTCAAAATGCAGCGCAGTATGCATTTAAAGCCCAGTGCCTTCTGAATCCAAAGTTTGAACTGCTTTTGAATGAACATTTGCTCGAAAAACGTCAAAATGGCGTCGCTTTTTTAAAGGAGGGAATCGAGAGGCTAACAAAATTGTCTGTATCTAAATTGGAGATAACTATTTGGAAATTTTATCATGCTATGGCTTGTAATAGACTCTACAGCTCCTATCGACAATGTACAGACGCAGATACGAAGAGTAAATCAACTAAACTGACCAATGATTCCTGTCGCCTATTTCTAGAAGTTGTTATAGATTTACCAGAAGATAAAAAAGAGTATACCTTTTACAGAGCTCGATCGTACGCCTACATTGCACATATCTTGATATCAAGAATGGAAAACTCACGTGATGGTTTGAAGATTGACGTGAGCAGCGTTGAAAATGGAAGAGATGAATTTGAAGCGATGCAAAGAGATCCAAAATTAGGGTTCATAAATGCTGTACGTATTTACCCAGACGACGATATAATTTTACATCGATATGGGGATGCATTATGGATGTTGTCAAAATATGAGCGCACTAAACATGTTAAATTAGGCATGTTAGAAAAAGCAGCAACATTGCTTACAACCGCTATTGATTTACACCAAAAGACACATTTAGCTGAGTATAAAACGAGAAACAATGTTTACATTTCAATGTTTGATCTACTTGAAAAGTCAGGAGATCAGAAAAAATGTAAGACATTTTTATTAAACGCCCGGGAAGATGGTCTTTTACTTATGAAAGAGCACTTCATCACATCAGACTATTGCGATATAGCTACGGTTTGTCAGTACCTTGCAAAATTTCCTCAGTGTAAAAAAAATGGAAAACAGTTTGTTAAAGATGTGGAATACATCAACGAAGCTTTAGATCATGTCAATACAACTCTTCATCTCAAAGGTCCAACATTCGCAATCGCTAATAGATTTGGGAGCATTTTGTTTGATTTAGGAGAATATGAAACGGCTGCTGCGTGGGCAACGAGGGCTTTTTTATTAACCAAGATCCAAAATGCAACAAATATCACAAATATTTGTTTGTATATGTTGCAAGGAAAGCCAGAATATAGAGACATATTCCATATTTTAACATACGTAGTCAGGAAATATGAAAATATAGGTTTAATAAGTGAGGCTTTAACATCTGGTCTGGTAAAATATAACTTGACAAATCTTTGTGGCTTCATAACTTATCTGCAGACCATTCCTCTCAACGAACATCAGAGAAGGGTTGCTAAAGCCCTGCTAGAAAGTATCGACAAGAGGAAACCATCGAATACACTACTTTACTCCAGAATCCAGAGATATACGTTTGAACGATCTGAAGATGTTCCTTTGGTATATACCCAAGCAAATATTGACAACGTCATAAAAGAGAGAGATCAATGTACCAATGAAAATATAGAACGCTTTCAAGCACCAACTTCATTCGAGTACGACTTTTCAGCAATCACAGGAAAAAATGATGTTGGATGGATCAACAGTTTTATACTTAATCAGCTATCTTTAAAGTTGTTTGATGACGATGTTGCTCTAAGGGGTAAATATTTAGTAACACATGATTGTATTATCATCTTGTTTAATATATAATGTAAGCGTATTAGATATCACAACAATTATAAATTCATTTTACATGTAAAACACATGAAAGTTGGTAGGCAGAAAATAACTTATAATCTTTTATTTATTTCCGTTTTCCGTAGGTTGTCACAATCGAAGGCTAGAGAACATTTCTATGAAAAATATTAAAATCCGGCTTTAGTTCTAATGGTAGTTCTAGTTTGAGATCAAAATAGAGAATTAATTTACGCTGACCTTCAGTTTTGTTCGATTTAAAGGTAGGATATTATTTTCTTTTTCTGTTGTTCAAATATTTTCTGACTGTTTGTATATAAAACTGTAAAAGTAAGATAACAAAATAAATACCGAACTCGAAGTTCAAGACGACAAGTCACTTAAAAAATGGCAAAATGGATAGCTCAAACACATCAAACGAATGAATAACAACTGCCATATAGTAGTCTTCTACTCTTGATTGTATTAACGTTTGGTGATTATTTTTTTTCACAGGAAGGCCTTTATGCGAGGATTATGACTTGTACAGCTCCATCATTCTGGATGCACTTGATGCCGTTCATACTAGTCGCAGTACACTGGTGTTTCTAAGTGATTCCTTCTTGGAGCGTGAATGGCCATTGTTGAAGACACCTATGTTGGATCTTTTGCAGAGAAGACCAGATTTTCTAACTTTAGTTGTCCTTGATAGCTGCCAAATTCCAACTGAACTCGAACAACTGTCAACCATTAATCTAGCAAATGACAAGCAAATTCCAATTGAGATTGACAATTTGAAATTGAAACTGTTTACCTCGCAGTATTTGTAAAAGGTAGAATAATCTTGTAGGTATGATAAGACAATGTTTTTAACTATATAAGGAAGACTAGCTGTAGCCGTTTTTCCAAAAAAACAAATCATAAAAAAATGGTGAATTCCTACTGCTTATTCCTGCATAATCGACTCTTTCTTCATTTGTTTTTGTATTCCAATGATCCTTTTCCACTTGTCGCACCCGTTTTTTTTAACGAAGAAGTGTCATGTTTTGAATAATACTTTTGGCTAGTTATGCATCAATTTATAATTCTCCCATCAAGATTCGGGCTAAACTACCCACGGAAAATACGTTTTAAATAGAATCTTATACCCTGTACGGGGACGAACAATAACGAGACAGAGAGGTTAGATTTATATTTTTTTATTTATTGTTCTTATGATATTGAAGAATATACATACACATATAACTATTTTGAATTTGACATGTAATATTTTCTACAACTGTTCTAGATTAATGGAGAAAAAAGTAATAGAAAATTTTGCCCCCCTGTGGATTTTTCAAATATGAAATCTAGTGAGCAATAAAAATATTTTTAAACATTAACATAGCCTTTATAGTAGGTTTATAGGAATATCAAAATTGTTGAATGTATGTTTTAATAGCTGTTTTCTGTATGAAAGTCAATATATTCATAGAATTTGTTTAATAGAATGCACTGCATAATATAAAAAAATTGAACTTTATTTTTAATGAAGCAAAAATTCAAGGTAAAAACTTCCCTTTATATTTCAAAGTATGAACAAATTATTTGGTTGATGTCGTGTGAGTCTGAAAATGTTTATATGTCAGTGATTTATAAGTACTTGTTTTGAAATAAGAGAAAATTTTCATTCCAGAAATTTGATAAACATGTAGTAGTAATGAAGTTTTTTGCAGTTTTTTTTTATGTATTATTATGTATTAGAGAGGGTTAATATTCTACTTTATTTATCTTTAAAAACCATCCTGAATGGAGTATAGTTATTTAATCGAATATTTAAAATGTAATATATTATTAAAATTGCTGTATAATTGATTTACTATACTAGCATGTATATTTATATGTATGCTCGGAAACGGGCCTTTTAATTGGTTTCAATAAATATTCTTACTCTTATTCTTTCTATTCTTTATCTATAACAGAAAGTGGTCAGGAATTTATTGTATATTTTGTCTCACGAATTTTGTGATGGAAATTTTACGAAAAACAGAGAGAGTAAAACACCCGATTTTCATTTGCTCATTTGGTAGATTAGTGTCAATAGATTAAGAAAATATATGACTCTCGGAAATTGAAATTCTAGTTTGAACCATATTTTCAAGAGAAGATATGACATTTTCTCTCCACTTTTTTCAATACTTTATGGTATTCAGCGTGCATATATATGATGATTTAAACATATATATATAACATGAATAATGCTACAAAAGAAGTGATATCGTCCAAAACAAATCTTGCTGAGGGGATATCATGGAAGGATAACAGTCCCATGATAACAAAGCTATTACAAAAGGAAAAATATGATTGTCCAAGATTCAAACGTATTAACAAAGACTTATGCCTTCGTAGCTAGTTCACTTAAATAGACCTTCAGGTTGTGGAAAAGGGGGGGATTTTGATGAGTGTGTATAGACACACTCAAGTGGCAAGATTAAGGGGTTATGATCGTTTCCCGTAATTGTACGTCGGATCATATTATGTTTTTACTTTCCTGCGGTACCGCAGGAAGTTCTGTTGAGACCATCTCATGTCTACCCTGAGTGGCCGGTTCTGAATTGGTACCAGTTCGAGCTTGACTGTTTTATGATACATAGTATGGCCTATGTATTCAGCGTGCATATAGAGTTTTATGATATAGAAACTGTTAATCTTTACTCCCCTGAAACCAGGGGGTGATGCGAATAAGACCCGCCGTATTTGGGGATCATAACCCTCGTTCTCTTTAGGCTGAACCTTGAGGAACTTGATCATCCATTGCTAACAATGGTTCACAGATTTGTCAGTTAAATCAATCATGTCGGCATTCTGTAATCATGTCAGACCTCGTCATTCTAAGTGAACTGTTGCCGTTATTTCCACATTAGTTATTTGTTTGTTATGTTTTTGCCTGAAACTTGCTTCTTTGATTAAATGGAGAATGTAGCCAAGTATAAACATAAAAAACCATCTTTCACCATTTTAGTTTGGCAGTTGGCTTAATGTATTAGAAAGCAAGGAATAGACTATGATTGAACATTATTGTTCTATTATAATGCCATTATGTTATTGTTCTATTATAATTTCAAAAATACTTTGAACGACAAAATTAAAATATCTCTACCTGTGTTACGTTAACAATTTGACGTCATCAACACACGGTTCTACACCAGACTTGATATGAACATAGCCATTCAGTCACAGGACTTCAAATATTCCAATCCTTTATTGGTGGATTTAAAATACAAAAATTAGTTAGCAATGAATGAGGTTGTTAAATTTGGTATATGCTTTTTTGTGCTTCTTTAAACATTTTTTGGTTTTTGTTCTGCTTAAGATTGTGACACGGTGTTGACTATTGTACCCCTATTTTGACAATTTTACCTATTGTATAAATTATTATACTAAGTATAAATAAGTATAATGATGTCAGCCATATAGAAATAGAAATTTTGATTATTTTGTTCAATATTTTACAAGAAAAAGGCTTTATCATTATTATTATTATTATTTGTTGAGCGTTTTAAGAAATGATAAAATCAAAATTACCGTTTAACAAAAATTCATTTACTCGAACACTAAATGCTCAAACAAACTGTAAACACTGACAACAGTTAACAAACAAATAAGAGGGTTAAGAAAACAGCAGGCATTACAATGGCTAAAAAAATTAAGACAAACTCATACATTATTTTGACACATCTGGGGTTGAAGTCATAAAACTTTGCTCAGTGCTCGGTGCACAAAAATCATGCTCGAAACATGAAATCCAACATTTTGATTGGTTGATTTTGAAGTATGAGTACAAAAAACTGACTCGAAAGTTATATGACAGCAGGGCCAGTTTTCATAATTGTGAAATAAAAACTAGATAGAAAATGACCGATGCAACTTGTGGTTTAAGAAAGTTATTTTAAAAACTTTAACCACAGAGTAAATATTTTAGGACGCAGCCGACAACGACGACGACACCGACGGCATGTAGGATCGCTGTGTCCCGCCTTTTTAGACTACAGTCGAAGATTCGACAAAAAATCATCGGAAAACAGTTAATATTTTTAATTTCAATAGTAATGATTTCATTAAATCAAGTTTACAAATATACAGATAATCGTTAAATATTAGACAAAGTGATGCCCACGCCCTCAAATCAGAAATAACTGTATTATAACAGAGTCAATATACACTGGTGGTAAGCGGATGGTCGTAACTAAAAGTTACGACCATCTGAATATGGGAGACAACTCTAGGGATAAGTTTTTCTTTTCCGATTTTCGTGCAGTAAAAGGTTCATTTGAGTCAAACCGCTTGTCTCATATACACATATCGTGAGTGCATTCTTATTGAAACCAAATTTGACACATAAAATCATTCCAATTTTCGTAAAATAGTCATTCAAAAATTCGAGCATGATGGTCGTAACTTTAACTTGTGATGGTCGTAATATCAACTATAGTATTTTGGATGATGGTCGTAACCGACACAAGATGGTCGTAACTTTGAAAGATGACCGTAACTCAAGTATTTAGACGAACTTTTATCAAGCTATTTTAAAAGTACTGTGCACATGCATAACCATGTTAAAAAACTCAGTTGTTATATAAAGTTTACTACAAAATATATTATTTCATTTGTTACTCTGATAATGGTATGCAGAAATTGAGTTAAAGAATTATCAATCATACACTTTTTATATGTTCCAAACGACCATCATTTAGGAGAAACAGTGAAAACTAATCAACTCGCAAATAGTATGTTAGGGTTGGGTATCAATATATTTTTACTGTACGTTAAGGCATAAAATTGTTGAATATTTGCTTTAAGATTTTTTTTTATTTACGACTTTTTATTTCCTGCAATCATGTCGGCAGATGAAATTATTGAAAGTACAATTTTGAACAATCTTCTTTAATTTTTAATCAGCTATTGCAGTTTTTATAAACCATTGGCTTTCAAATATTCGGCTTTTGGTGAATCATGATTAATGAAAATCCACAAATGCCTGGTGTTTTTATCGTGTTGTCTTTATTTTTTATCGATTGCATGACGATCTTGCGGTATATCATTGATAATTGTTCTAAGTATTGGTTCAGAATAAAAACTTAATCCATGGTGTCGCAATGAACATTGTGTTAACCTAGAAAGTATGAATAAGGTTGAGATATTTTACAATGCTACACACGTTGAATTTAAGAGTAAGATCAAATATCAGTAGTTTGTAGACAGGCTTGTAGCCAGGATAATATTACAAGGTAGAACTAAATGTACTGCGGAAAATATTACATACATATATGCAGGTATATATTTTACAATGATACACGCTTTGAATTTAAGAGTAAGCTCAAATATTAGTAGTTTATAGCCAGCCTTGTAGCTAAGATAATATTACAAGGTAGAACTAAATGTACTGCGGCAACTATCACATACATATGCAGGTTGAAAATAATATTTATGTTATATGTTTATATTGCATGAATGTACTCAGATTTAAAAGACCAGCACGCTGAGTTGAAGCATAAAGATCTATCTTTAAATATTATCCTGGCTACAAGCTATGTATGAATACTGTTTGCTGAAGTCCTTTTGCTGAAATTCGAAAAAATACATTATCATTAGCATATAGTAAACAATGTGAATTGCTGACCCCCATATTCTTTAGAAAGAAGTTTAAGGATGTAGTAATTTTGACTCTAAATATGCCTCCTCTAGTAGTGGAAAGATGATCCCAAATTGTCAAGCCTGTGCCAGTATCTGATCATAGACTTTGCAATGACAAAATACAGAGTGAATCTACCGAGTTAAGAAAGATTGGCAAAATGTGTTTCTCTTTTGGTAATACCAAGTAAATGTTTACAAAATTCAATGCGTAGTCTTTCTGAAAGAATCTTAGGATAAGCCTGATCTACATTTTTTTGCTGAAGTTGAAAAAATGGCAAGATCATCAGCATATGTATAGTAAAGAATTGGCTGGTCGTGAATAAACAACAGCTGTATCAGGGGAACTTTTAACACAATCAGGAAGTTCATGTATAAAAATTTTAAATAAATTTAAAGAGATCTCTTACCATACTCTCTAACTATATTCAATAGCTTAAGTTTTATCCCTGGGAGAATGACAGTATCAAACGCCTTCTGGAAATCAACAAAGTAGGCAAACATTTTATCTTCTTTTGTATTACAATACTTTATAATAGTTTTTAGAATGAACATATGGTCAGATGGTCGTGTTTTTTTTTTTTGTTTTTTTTTTTGGTAAACCAAATTTGGCTCTCATCAATGATATGATATTTATCTAAGGATTTACAAAGACGTGTATCAAGTATCTTATTAAAAAGGCTTCCCCAATGAATCAGTAATTGTAATTCCTAGATAGTTCTTAAGATCGGATGCATCATTCCCTTTATGAATTGGGAATAAAAAACGCGTGGTCCAGGTTCATGGTATTTTCCATAAGAAAGACAAAGATGCATAACGGATAGCATGGTACCAATAGGCGTATTCAGAATTTTCTAAAACCACGGGTAATAATTATACCTGAGCTTCGAATTTTCACCTTATAATCAGCTTGACTATATACCAAATGACAATACGACTTCTCAAAATCCAGGCTAAGAATAAGATGTATGTTGTTTAATTCGATTACGGACCTGCGAATTCGCGGATATGGTCTTGTCTCGATAACGATCCCCATAACATTATTTTGACTCCTTACTTATGCTCTTTCGACTTAAAATATCAATTTTAAATTGTAGATTTTTCTTTTAAATTCCACCTAGTAGGTACATACTAGTTTTTAAAAAGTTTATATTTTCAATACATGCAAAATATAAAGAAAATAAATCAGGATACTGTTATTTCATGTGATGTCAAATTTGTTAAAATCGCCTTTTCTTAATTCGTAACTAAGAATGATCATAGCTAGAGCTGTGTGTTAAAATGAATTCTCCACTTTTGAGAATTTATATTGTTATTAACCTTAACAGCTTATAATTAGTTGCCTCTTGGTTGATTTTATACATTATATTTTAAGTAACAGTGACTGGTCATTTCATTTTGTATTGGGTTTTTTTTCTCGACTCGTTCCAATTTTCTTTCCTTTCGCACTTTACAGGCATCCCTCTCTTCACCTCTTTTAGTTTTTATCATTTAGTAGATCAACTTCACAAATATATCATATAATATATTCATATAACAAAAGACACGTTTAAAACTATTGACTTGTCTTATTAGGTCCTATTTAATAAAGAGTTACGACCATCACAATTTTAAGTTACGACCATCCTGAACATTTTTGTTTTTTTAGTTACGACCATCATGCTCGAATTATTGAATGATCATTTTACGAAAATTGGAATGTTTTTATGTATCAAATTTTGTTTCAATATCAACGCACTGACGATTAGTATGTATGAGACAAGCGGTTTTACTGAAATATTTTTTTACTGCACGAAAATCGGAAAAGAACAATGTATCCCTAGAGTTGTCTCCCATCTTCGGATGGTCGTAACTTTTAGTTACGACCATCCGCTTACCACCAGTGAATATAGGACTTTCTTATTGCGCAGGGAGATTCAAATGATAACCCTGTAGATGCAGTGTTATTTTACCATACACAAAGTTGAGTATGGGAGCACATAAGTATATGGTTCACTGTAGGGGCGGGGTATCCGGAATCACTTTTCATCTCTTATGCAAGTATATACTTCAAAAGTAACAAAGTTCCGCTATCGCCAATTGAGCAAGTTTCAATAAAAATCAAAACCCTGACAATACTCGCACCTTCAATATATGTACAAAATTATTTTCTTTCTCCTTAAATACTGTTCCGGCACTTTAACATGAAGAACACGAAGTCCTATTGAGCAGTAATTGTATAGTTTTATTGTTGATATTCATCCCACATGTACCAAGTTTTAGATTAGTTTTATTGATATACAAGAAATTTCTTGGTTTTCCCAAACGTAGATTATATTGACAAAAGAAAAAGTATACTTAACAACTAAATTATTTTCATTTACCTGTGTATAATATGACGTAATTTTTTTCATCGTTGATGTTTTTCTAAAAATGTTTAATATTTCACAGCGGTTTTATAAAATTTGCATGTTTCTATTATTGTGGGTGCATACTTTGAGGTGGAATCAGTCAGTTAAAATATTTTCAAATTTCCCCGCATTATAACATTTGTATGACTCTAAAAAGGGAAAAACGTCGTGTCTCGCATCATGCAAGGCCGAAAACTTTTGATAGCAACGATTACTGACAGACCAAATAGGTATGAACTATTATCGGTACTTTTTTAATGTAACAATAAATAACGAAAACTTTAAAAATATTAAAATAGTTTATACATGTAACTGTAAAATATCAATACATAGACTGTAAAACAAAGTACGTTTATCTGTTATAAGCTTCCTTGCTATAATAAATTAATTGTTTATCATAGTTACTCGGTCATATTGATCAATGATTTTTAAATATTTTTATGAGGGTCCGGATGATGTCTACATAATAGAGGATATTGGGAAATTGTACAGAAAGAATGGCAAAAAAAAAAATAAAGAATACAGGAAAATAGGCTAAAAATTAAGATAAGAGAATAATGGAAAGTGTGCAGAATGAATGACCACAAAATAAAAAAGGGGAAAATAGGATAAAAACTAGAGAAAACGGAAAAAATTGTTCGAAAATAAAAGAATAAAAAAATGAATGGCCCCCAATCCAGCCCCTTATATACATAAACATTGTATTTCTGACAAGGTAATATAACCAACAAATAAGGCCGAGAAATATTTGTTTGTAATATAATGATAATCATAAAAATGTCCACAGACTCTCAGACCATAATATTTTAGGACAAAGTGGAAACTGACAACAAAGTAACATACCCGTGTGACAATATTAAAAACAATTAGAAACGTTTGAAATAAATTGTACAAGGCAAACATGAGTTAATTGTTAAGTTTTTCAAAAGTTATTTGAAATCTACTTAAGTCTTAAGCAATACAAAAGTGAAAATCGTTCAAATATATACAGATCTCAAATATGACAATCATTATAAAAAGTAAAATCACAAAATACTGAACTTAGAGGAAAATCAAATTGGAAAGTCCATAATCAAATGGCAAAATCAAATGACAAAACATCAAAAACGAATTGACAAGAACTGTCATATTCCTGACTTGGTACAGGCATTTTCAAATGTAGAAAATGGTGGATTAAACCTGGTTTTATAGCAATAAACCTCTCTCTTTGTTGCCAGTCTCATCAAATTCCGTTATATTTACAATGATGCGTGAACTAAACAGACAGAATAGATAAAATAGTCAAAATATGGGTACAACAGTCATCGTCGCGTAACAATTTAAAGTAACAATTTAACATAACGCAAAAACATCCATCTACAAACACATTTATTACTTCGCGTGTCCGACGTCAGAAAATTTTATACGTCACATATTTTTGTCGTTCAATGTTTATACAAACTGAATTTCAAAATTTTACATGGGCAATGTTAGCATACAGTGTTAAAAAATCAAAAGTATGTAAGAATTAATTACGTTACAGAAATAGACCAAGATGTATGCAGCCTATACTCAGACTATGGTTCTAATAACAAGATTTCTTTTTAATGTAATCAGTCAAGGCGTAATTAAATTACCAAGTTTGGAAAGACGGACGAAAAACGGTAGTTTTCTTCATTGACTGACATATATTTTTTTCAATTTCAGAAAGAACAAAAATACTTCCTTTTCTATTGAATGTCATGGAATTAAATTCAGTAATGCATTGTGGTCCATGTAGATATGAAGGCATTACAAAGGATGCAAAAAAGTGGTGCACCAACTGTGATGAGGGGTGTTGTGGAGACTGTGAGAAAAGCCAAAGATCTTCAAAACAGACCAAAGATCATAAAATCATTGCCATTGATGATTTCTTGAAAATTGATGATTTTTCTATTAATCTTACCTGCCCGACTCATGGAAAAAAAACTTGATCTTTATTGTAAATATCATAGTGGTGCATTATGTGCGGTTTTTGTTAAATCTGCGCACAAAACTTGTCGAACGGATGATATCATTTCAATAGACAATGTATCTAAAAATGCAAAAGGTTCAACAGCACTTTTAGATTTAGAAGAGAAAATTACTAAAACATTAGAAAACCTGAAGCAGTGTATAAGCGATCGGATGTCAGCCTCTGCAAAAATCGATATTGATGAACAAACAATTAAAAAGATGGTTTTAGAAAACAAACTTCAGCTAAACAGACGTTTAGATGAATTTGAAGAAAATCTTCTTAACGATCTCAAAATGAAACATAAAAAGTTTAAGACAATATACAGCACATTATTACAAAAGTTAGAACACAGAGAAAAAGAGTTCAAAAACTTAAGGGAACAAACACAACGAATGAAACTGCATGCATCTGACCTTGAACTGTTCCTAGGAACATGTCAAATGAACAAAACCACTATGGACAAATACGAGTGCATGTAACTCTGACAAATTTTGTTATTTACTTATTTGATAGTCATCGATTATTTTTTATTTGTTGTTTTCAAATAATTGTTACAAAAGTTGAAATGAATAAGATTATGAAACATTTCTTTCTCAACAAAATATGTTGTAAAAATGTAAAGAAAATACGTTTTTTGAAGTAAAATGTTACATCTTTCATATCAGCTGGTTTTAAATATATAAAAAAAAATGTGGTATGATTGCCGATGAGACAACTATCCACAAAAGACCAAAATGACACAGACATTAACAACTATAGGTCACCGTAAGGCCTTCAACAATGAGCAAAGCCCATACCGCATAGTCAGCTATAAAAGGCTCCGATGAGACAATGTAAAACAATTCAAACGATAAAACTAACGGCCTTATTTATGTAAAAATATTAAACTATTTTTTCGTTAATTTTTATGGTTTGTGAAACTAAAAGAGGGAAGAAAGATACCTGAGGGAGAGTCAAACTCATCAATCGAAAATAAACTGACAACGCCATGGCTAAAAATGAAAAAGACAAACAGGCAAACAATAGTACACATGACACAACATAGAAAACTTAAGAATAAGCAACACGAACCCCACCAAAAACTGGCGGTGGTCTCAAGTGCTCCGCAACGGTAGGCATATCCTGCTTCACATGTGGCACCCGAGTATGCATCTTATGTAGTTGATTAAAGGTTTTCCTTTGTATGAAGTTACAAAACATATAGTTGGGTGATCTTTACTGTGCCTTATATCTTTTTTAAAGTATATTTAGAGTCTAGATTGACACTCAATCTAAAAATACGGTTGACGCATGCCTGCATAGGAGGAGATTCTTACACTGTCGAAGCCAATGGTATCGCTCCTTTTGTGGGTTCTTACGATGTCTTCCGTTTTTGTGTGTTACGTTGATTGGCTCTTTCTTATCGATTAACGAGATTTTAAAATTGGTAACTACCGCCTTTCTTTATTTCAGTGATTAAGTCAAACTAAAAAATTGTCTATAATTGCTTAAATCAACTTCAGCTTGACTCTTATAGGAATTCATGTCACATCTCCTTATTATATATATAACTTACTTAAAGAAAGATATTTCCAATACACGATCTTTTCTACATGCCTGTACCAAATCAGAAATAAGACAGTTGTTATTAATTCGTTTGATGTAATTTTGAGCTTTTGATTTTGCCGTTTGATTAGGACTTTCCCTTTTTAGTTTAGTATTTTTGTGATTTAACTTTTTGCTGTTTTCGGGATTTGTTGCCATTAGTTAGTCAGGGACGTATTGAAACGGAGGCAAATGGGGCAAATGTCTGACTTTTGATATAAAGATACAATCAGTACTTATCAGCAACGACTGAAGCTTTACTCGCAACTTTTATTAGTCTTTCTTATACTGTTTCTATGGAAAACAAAACATTACTTGCCAACGATTTTTTTTTAAACGACTATAACTTTCCACAAATATTGTTTTTTTTTGTTTTTTTTTTTAAACATGCGTTCTTTCAACGATTCCTTTCAAGTTTTTGGAATTTTTTGTCCTCAATGCTCTTCATCTTTGTACTTGTTTGGCTTTATAACTATTTTTATCTGAGCGTCATTGATGAGTCTTATGTAAACAAAACGCGCGTCTGGCGTATTAAATTATAATCCTGGTACCTTTGATAACTATTCAAAAGTCATATGCAACGAGTTTCTTGAAGTTATAATGTGGGAGAAAATATTGAACCAATCCATGTCTATAAACTAAGTAAAGTCCCATGTGCATGATTGTTTTATGTGTCGCGGGTAATAATTAGTGAAAACTGTGCTAGCTAATTAACTTTTGGGTTTAATTACTGAAGTTTGCCGATTGAGACTTTGACAAATAAACACCAACGAACCGTGGAGCATGGAAATTCAAGTGAGACATGCAATTCAATTTTATGATTTTCAAATATATCAAATCTATTGTTTTAGTACAATAACAGATATCGACTTACATTTGAAATCATTGTTCTATCTAAATCGAAATTAAAGGTTTTGTAATGCTAGTATATAATCATATTAGATTATAGACAACTGACCAGTGTTAAGAATAACAGATTTGTAATACAAGTGTCTGTCAGTTTCGCTGCATGTTCATTTGATATAAAATGGTTTATAAAAATTGATATATTTCATAAGAATGGAAACATTTACTGGTTTTTTTTTTCAATCTTGATCCTTACTGCAGATTTGCAGTGAATCTTCTTAGGGTAAGTAGTCATCTCAACTTTGACAAAAATCATTTGTTCGTGTAAAGGTTTAGAATAAGTGTAATGTGCGACACTATCCTTTTTATGCCCCACCTACGATAGTAGAGGGACGTTATGTTTTCTGGTCTGTACGTCCGTTCGTCCGTCCTTCCGTTCGTCCGCACGTCCATTCGTCCCGCTCCAGGTTAAAGTTTTTGGTCAATATAGTTTTTGATAAAGTTGAAGTCCAATCAATTTGAAACTTAGTACACATGTTCCTTATGATATGATCTTTCTAATTTTAATGCCAAATAAGAGTTATGACCCCAATTTCACGGTCCAATGAACATAGAAAATGATAGTGTGAGTGGGGCATCCGTATCCTGGGGACACATTCTTGTTTTCTGCAGATTTATCAAGCAGGAAACTTTTGGTTAAATTTGCTGAATAAACAGCTGAGTAAAGACATGAATGGAGGTGATTTATACAAGTTATTTGCACTACAATTATGATGCTTTAACCTAACTTTTTCAAAATATCACATGGCATTCACTAAAATTTTAAAATTTCAATGGCAACAGTACCGCTGTTCGAAAGTCATAAATCGATTGAGAAAAACAACGAAACAACAGAAGCACTGAAGTATAACAAAAAATAAAAAGGCCCGAGACCACAATTAATTCCTCTATCAGTTCTTTATAACGTTTTGTCGCATTAAAAAAAAATGGCCTACTAGTATTCTTTTTGTCTAATTTTTTGTGTGTGTAATATACAGTACAAGTCCATAAACATATGCAATTTTCAGAAAAATTGCATGTTTACATTATACAAATTTGGCCAATACACATCCAAACCCCTATAGGCAAGTCAAGAGATGTTCCGAAAAGTGTAAATATTTTACCTTTTTGCACCTGGCCGAATCACTCTTTCCTTGTAAAAATCAGTTAAAATAAAACATCCAAAAGTTTATTTCAGCTCTCTTCTTTCTATTCCACCCCAGAAAAACTAAGAAATGTATGAAAAAGGGAGAGAAAAAAAATAAAGAAAAAATACACTATAATTAAAAGGAACTATATTGGACAACGAAAAGCGGGGTCATTAATTGTGCTTTTGGGCCAAAACGACAATGCAACACACATCAAAACAAACTATAAGATAACAACTGTCCTTTTGCTGACTTTCTACATGACATCTTAAGAAAAAATGGTGGGTCGAACCTGGTTTTGCGGCCAGCAAAACCTCGTGCAATAATCACACAACTATTTTAGCAGCAATGCACACCTTTTAAAAGCATAGCCTCCCCAAAAATAATTCACCATCAGTTGAAATATCATGTAGGCAGAAATTTGCGCCAACAACCACTAGAGATGTTTATAGATATAACACGATTTTGGTATGAGTGACAATAAGATAACTCTCTATCCAAGTTAAAATTTATAAAAGTAATTCATTATAGGTCAAAGTATGGTCTTCAACACGGAGCCTTGGCTCACACCAAACAGCAAGCTATAAAGGGCCCCAAAAAATTACTAGTGTAAAACCATTCAAACGGGAATACCGACGATCTAATCTAAATAAAAAACGAGAAAAACTTATGTACCACATCAACAAACGACAACTACTGAACATCAGGTTCTTGACTTAGGACAGGTACAAACAAATGCAGCGGGTTTTATCCTGGTACCTTTGATAACTATTTAAACGGTTAAAAGTTATCAACCTTCGTCCTTATCAGAAGCAGTAGTGTTACATCACAACATAATAAGACACGCTATAAAATATCGATTGAAATGATTTAACTCTATTTCAAGACATAGCAACACAAGTGAACATACACCAAACAAATGAATTTGATCTATGACTAGTGTAAAACCATTCAAACGGGAATAGCAACGATCTAATCTATATATATAAAAAGTGACATTGACAATGTAAAGACAAAATCAATAACAGAAAGGGTGAAAAAAATAAAGATAACATTTGTCATACGCTGTTAGATATTAAAAAAAAATAAGACAACAATAACCTTAAACAAAAATCGTCAAAAGACAAAATATACACAGGTAAATGAAAATAGTTTTGTTGTAAGTTATACCGCTAAAATGGATAAGTTATAGTATATCAACTATCTACCTTTTCAGCGAACAAACTAAATCCCCTCCCCCTTTCCAAAAGAAGAAGAAAATTAGGATAAAATGATATACTAGATTAAAGGTATAAACTTTTCCTCATTGTTTTTCTTTTATGTGGTTTTTTTTTAATAATCATATCTTATGAGATTCGTTTAGTTTAAAAAAAATATCATTTATATCGTTGGATACAGAAAAATGATTTGTCACTGTAGAGACTAATGCTAGGTAAAATTGAGAAAGGAAATGATGAATGTGTCAAAGCGACAACAAGCCGACCATAGAGCAGACAACAGCCGAAGGCCACCAATGGGTCTTCAATGTAGCGAGAATTCCCGCACCCGTAGGTGTCCTTCAGCTGGCCCCTAAAAAATATGTATACTAGTACATTGATAATGGACGCCACACTAAACTCCGAATTATACACAAGAAACTAAAACTAAAAATCATACAAGACTAACAAAGGCCGGAGGCTCCTGACTTGGGACAGGCGCAGAATTGCGGCGGGGTTAAACATGTTTATGCGATCTAAACCCTCCCCCTATATCTCTAGTATGTAGAAATATAGAAAAGTAAACGCATAACAATACGCACATTAAAACTCAGTTCAAGAGAAGTCCGAGTCCGATATCAAAAGATATATAGTTATAAAGCTTTGAATGTTGCTATGATTGTATTCAATGGGCGATTGAAGGGTACGTTGCCCCTCTCGATTGTAAAGTATCAATGATTTTACGTTTGAGGAAGAAAGCATGGTAACCTAAAATACTATTTTTACGACGGAACAATAGAAACACTGAACTGCAACAATAACAAACGCCAACATACATAAAAACGGACTATCGAAAAGCACCTATTTTTGTCCATCTGATGAGTTAAGCCTTTTTCAACTGATTTTTATAGTTCGTTCTTATGTTGTACTGTTATACCACTGTCCCAGCTAAAGGGGAGGGTTGGGATCCCGCTAACATGTTTAACCCCGCCACATTATTTATGTATGTGCCTGTCCCAAGTCAGGAGCCTGTAATTCAGTGGTTGTCGTTTGTTTATGTATTACATATTTGTTTTTCGTTCATTTTTTTATATAAATAAGGCCGTTAGTTTTCTCGTTTGAATTGTTTTACATTGTCTTATCGGGGCCATTTATAGCTGACTATGCGGTATGGGCTTTGCTCATTGTTGAAGGCCGTACGGTGACCTATAGTTGTTAATGTCTGTGTCATTTTGGTCTCTTGTGGACAGTTGTCTCATTGGCAATCATACCACATCTTCTTTTTTATACCATGTTCTTGACATGGTACAGGACATTTTAAGTGAGTTACACCTTGTTTTATGGCTAGCCAAACATCCCGCTTATATGGCAAATGGCAATCTTAAAACAAATACCTCTAAAATGACAACACAACGTGACAGAAATACAATACAAACACACGCAAGAACACTCAGCACATAAAAATACATAAATAAATAATATAATGGTGCAGTACAACATGTTAACTTCAGGATTAATTTTAAAATGTGTACATACTGTATAAAAGTTCCATTCACGGCACACTAAACAGATTAGTATTACACCTTTAAAACGGCAGATGTGCAAAATTATGAATAAAACAGTATAACAACAATACTGTACTTAAAGGAAAATTAAAATCAGCATTTCCTTATAATATCAAATTGGAGAATCGAAAGCTCAAAAACTTTAAAACGAATGAATAATAACTGTCCTTATCCTTACTTGGTACAGGCATTTCATTGTGTAGCAATGTAGAAACTAAACTATTATGATTTTAAATAAGTTTTTGTTTTAGGCATCATATCAATAAAAACTGCTTGCTCTAGCATTTATTACTTTAACATTTTGAACCTAAACATCAATATAGTAATCTCATAGATGTTGTATGATACAGACTTATTGAAGATATTATATTATTATTCGACGCTTAATAATTGAATTATACATATAAAAAACCCGTCTATGCTTTGGAAAATATGAATTTTATATTTTGTATACATTGTACATTGTTTTAGTTTTTAGTTTTAGATAATGACATCTACTCCACCATTATCCTGTGGTCCGTGTAAATATGAAGGCATTACAAAAGATGCAGAGAAATGGTGTACCTTTTGCGATGAGGGGTTTTGTTCAGACTGTGAAAAAAACCATAGATCTTTGAAACTGACAAGAAATCACAAAATGATCGACACCGAAGACTACATGAAAATACAAGATTTATCTGTTAATTTGAAATGCGAAACTCACGGGCAAAAGCTTGATCTTTATTGTAAATGTCATCATGTGGCAGTGTGTGCAATGTGCATTCCATCAGCGCACAATAGTTGTCCAGTGGATGATATCATTTCAATACACGATGCAGCTATAAATGCAAAGAGTTCAACTGCACTTTCTGATTTAGAGGAAACGATTTCAAGATCTCTTGAAAGCGTAAGACAGTGTATTCGAGACCGAGCTTCAGTCTCGGCGAATATCGATACAGAAGAACAAACAATTCAAAAAAAGATTCTAGAAACAAGGCTGAGGCTGAACAAACACCTAGATGAGCTTGAACAACAACTTCTCCAGGAACTCCAAATCAAACATGAAAATTGCAGGTCAAGATACAGTAAAATGCTGAAACAATTACAACAGACAGAAAACGAGCTTGAGAAACTAAAAGAACAGACAGAACAAATGAAATTGTTCGCATCCGACCTTCAAGTCTTCCTAGGAACATGTAAAATGAACATTACTATCAGTGAAAAACTAAAATCACTCAAAGTCGAAATAGGCAAAGGAAAAAGCTTTGCGATGGACTTGAAAATACACCCAGTGGTCATATCATTTATAAATAACGTCAAAAAGTTTGGCGAAATATATATAACTGAAAAAAATCTCGATCTACAGTTGAAGGACGCAAAGATTGACCAGGCTCAAAACAAATACGGGGGTCAACCCGAAATGTCCTTGATGTTGATCTTCAATTTTCATTGAAATTTGCTGTTAAACCGCAGCTTCAAATATCTGGATGCCTTATATTATGTGATGGCAGAATTTTAATTGCCGATTTTTATACTACAGGAAAACTAATGGAATATGATTTCACTGGAAATTATGTCAGTGACATAGATGTCGAAGGAAGACCATTCGATCTAGCAGAAATAGATCAGGACCGATTTGCTGTGACATACCCAGACATCAAATGTTTAAAAATCATAAGCAATAAGATAAGTTTTGTTGAAAAGAAAATAAATTTTAAAAACAGCTGTTATGGAATATCTTCCCATAATGAGAAAATCTTTACGTTAGTACAAAAACATGGAATAATGAAAATTGACCTTACTGGAACTATCTTATTCACAATAAAGTTTAATACCAGTGCCATGGTATATATTGCAGCTTCTGAAGACAGGATATACTATACAGACGAGAATGAGGACACAGTGAACTGTTGTGATTTTAAAGGGAAGAAAATATGGACATTCAAAAATGAATCTACTAGGTGTCCGCGAGGTATAACTGTGAATAATGATCAGAATTTATATGTTGTCAGTAGCAATTCTAACAATCTAACTCTTATACAGCGTGACGGGAAAAGGAGTATAGAGGTTCTTACTTCTAGTGACGATTTATTTTCGCCGTTCGCTTTATGTTGCAACAAGAATTCGTTACTCTTAGGATATAAGAAAGGGAACATGGCATTGTATCATGTATCGGAATAACAAATACATGGTCTTCAGCCTTTTATAGCTGACTATGCGGTATGGACTTTGCTCATTGTTGAAGGCCGTACGGTGACCTATAGTTGTTAATGTCTGTGTCATTTTGGTCTCTTGAGGACAGTTGTCTCATTGGCAATCATACAACATCTTTTTTATAAATATATAAAAACTTAGTCTTATGTAGACGAAATGCGCGTCTGGCGTATTAAGGGGGCTCGCGGGTCTAAATCAAATTTTTTATTTAATATAAGATTTCGCCATTTTTTTCTATAAATGAACTATATCTTATACCTAATAGAAAAATAAAATCAAAAAGGGGGGTCACCGATCATTTACGCTCACAATCTGACTTCGAAAGAAACATACATTTTGGTAAAGGTACTTTTTTTCTGTTGAACTAATAGGAGAAAAAGAGGTAATATCGAAATAAAAAACGAATTTAATTACAGAAATCGCTTAAATTTTACAATTATTTAGTTAATGTATAGCTTATTTGAAAACAATAATAAAAAAAATAGGTCACCGATGAGTAAAAAAAGATATTTCAATTTTAATGACAAAAAATAGCATTTTTGCACCAAAGGGAGATAATTTGAATTTTTTTTTCATGATATAAACATTTTCAAAGTCACCTGGGTCCAACACGAATTGATTTGTTGGAATAATGTTTTGTACCACATGATAAAGTAACAACTACTCAAGGTAATAAATAAAAATTTTAATGAAAAATAAAAGTTTATTTTTTTCCTGAAAATCTTATACCCGCGAGCCTCCTTAAATTACAATCCTGGTACCTTTGATAGCGTGTTACAGAAGTGTTCTTAATACTAAACCCCCAACAAGAGGGGTTGTGCCTGATATTCATATGATGAAGACATAATCTTTCAATCAGTTCAATTGAGGTCTGGAACTAGTATGTCAGTTACTGCTAGTAGTCCTTTTTAATCTATGTTTTATTGTCATTTTTGTTTAGTTTCTTTTGCAACCCATTCTGACATTGGATTCGGACATCTCTTAATCGAGTTTTCTGTGCATTGTTGTGTGTTTGTTTTTTTTCTACATTGGCTAGAGGTATAGGGGAGGGTTGTAATTTCAAAAAAACATGTTTAACCCCGCCGCATTTTTGCGCCTATCCCAAGTCAGGAGCCTCTGGCATTTCTTGGTCTTGTATGATTTTTAATTTTGTTTTTTTGTGTATAATTCTGAGTTCATGACATCAATTATCACTGAACTAGTATACATATTTGTTTAGGGGCCAGATGATAGAAAAGGCTATGTATAATGAGATGATGAAGTTGATCTTTCAATTGAGCAGAGGAAATAGTAGTGAAAAGCGTAGAAAATCAAAGGTCTTAATATTTCTGCATATTTGCAGAGATTGTGATCTAAGATTTAAATTAAAAACGTAGTAAGATTCAACATCATCCGAGTTTGACACAACGATTAAAATATTCAGGAGTTGTTGACAATACGTTTTTATCTTTTTGTCTAACATGTCAATGTTTAAAGTGGCAGCCAAAGTCATCTTACTTGTCTAGTGTACATAACGTAAAGTATAGACTAAGTTATTTACATTTATTTTCTCAATTCACTCTGTTCAACCGAAAATAAATTATTTATATACTCTAGGCTCCTTATTTTTCAACGACACCCTAATACCAACGACGAAAAATAATACCCATGTCTCAATTATTTGCAGTAAAATTGTTTCTGTATTAATAAAGAAAAACACCATATAGAGACTGTCAGGTGCGGTGACCATCTTCATAATTTATTGAACACATAAAACACAAGACAAATGTCCTCAAATAGTTTTCCCAACTAATGGTATCAGACAGTTCATTCAAATAATACACAATGGCATCAGTTCATTCAATTAACATACGATCTAAAAAAGAAAAGCGCATAATTAAAATATGAACTCTACATATATATAAGGCATAAACTGTTATACTGAAGATCAATCTTCCTATACACAAATACACTACTCGTTAGATGGTCTCCACCCTTGTCGATAACTTTTCTCGTGCACGCACGACTTTAAATACTAACGGAACTTCTTACTCTATTGTTATTACAATTATCCCGCTACCTGAACTGGAAAATTCATACGCCTGTCGTAAATAAATATATTTATTTTCTCAATTCACTCTGTTCAACCGAAAATAAATTATTTATATACTCTAGGCTCCTTATTTTCCAACGACACCCTAATACCAACGACGAAAAATAATACCCATGTCTCAATTATTTGCAGTAAAATTCTTTCTGTATTAATAAAGAAAAGCACCATATAGAGACTGTCAGGTGCTGTGACCATCTTCGAGTGTACAAAGTAAGCATGTCAGATGCCGAGTTTTCTAGAAACAGACAAACGTTTATCAAGGTTATCAGCAATATACCCATCTTTTGCGTTTTCGGTTTTCCAACGACCGTGCGCTTTAAAGAGTCTGTCTGAAATTCCATTATTTGCGGCTGCAGAAGCACCGCCAAATCTGAAACTATGGAGGCCAAATAATTTGGCATCTAGACCAATGAAAGAAAGTGCTGCTTTAATAATTTCTCTTGCACGTGTATATGACAGTTTTGCATTATTTTTTCTTAAAACAAATTTGTTATATTTCTTAACATAAACAATTGATCTGAAAATATACATATCAGAAGTCAAAACAATGTCAACTGCTTTTAAGTAATCTAACAAAATTGCTACAGGACAAAATGGTGTATTCGTTTTAGCTATAACAACGCTTTTTCCTTTCCTGTAACAGTCTGTTTTGCTGCTAGAGATAAAAATTTCTAAATATTCTGGTTTGAAAGACAGATTATTGGCCTTAATTGAACAAAGTTCGCTATATCTCAAGAATCCTGCGTATGAAACCGTACAAATAGATAATAATCGCAAATCTCTAAGTGTCCTGGGATTACAAAATCTATTAAACAAAGTTTTTATAATAGTAGCATCTATTGGTTCTTTCTTCTGTACAGGCCTATTCAAAATCCGTTTCGAAGATTCTACTATATTACGAACTAAATCAGATTCGCAAGGATCAACTAAATTTGCTAACTTGTGTGCCCACTTTATACTATAGAAAGCCGTTTCAACTGGACTATAATGCTTAACTGTCTGCATGAGATGTTGTAAATAAAGGCTTACGTACAATTCACTTGCCGGTAGGATTGAATCTATTTCTGGATATTTTTGTGCCCATGCTAAAAATCTTTTAAAACCGTTAGCATACTTGGAAACGGTAGTCTTTGCTCTCGAATCAA
The DNA here is from genome assembly GCA_019925275.1 of Mytilus edulis. Classification (NCBI taxonomy): domain Eukaryota; kingdom Metazoa; phylum Mollusca; class Bivalvia; order Mytilida; family Mytilidae; genus Mytilus; species Mytilus edulis. Next base: position 89,890,864 of record CM034350.1, read on the forward strand.
TTACTGTGGAACGTAAATGAAATAAAAGTCTTTTCAATTCTGAACTTTGTACACGGTCACTGTCATTCCAAAATCCGGATGAAAAATTTTCTGCCAACAAAACCTTCTTTTAACATTTTTTAAAAGGAAAACATTGAATCAACTTAAATATATAAATATAATTACCTCTAATGGCCAAATGTGGCCCAGTGACCAACTATCACCCAGTGGTGAACACAAAAAAGGTCCAATGACCAAATAAAATACTTCTCAGGGGTCCAGTGACCAAGTAGGCAAGTACAATACCAGTGTAGGTCCGGTGACAAAGTACATCTGTACAAACATAGTCCGATGACCAAATAATACCATGTCCAGAGTCGAACGTTTTCTACAAAAAAGTTTTTAAACATTAGCATTTAGTTTTACTGCTAGAACTGTACCGGAAATTTTCCCGTTTGCAAATATTGATTTCAAGTTATGTCCAGGTACAAAAATTCTCTCGTTCTCATAAAATTCTAATACGTCTTCCACGTATTCCTTGTAACATAAATTCTCGTTAAACAGTAAAGGCCAAAATGGTGCCGAATGTCATCTAGGGACAACCAAAGTGCCTTTTGCTCTGCACTTAACTAAATGGTTGATTGTCTTAGATGCTAGCGAAACTGGAGGTACTAACCAATTGTTTTCACAAGACCAATTACTTGTGAAAGCATCTACACCTGATGTACCAGGGTTCCAATAAATCGAACTAAATCTGTTAGTTTTTGCGTTTTCAGTATTCGCAAATTTATCAAAACTGTGTGGGCCCCACATCAAATCCACAAATCTAAAAAATTCAGGGGAAACACCCCAATCATCTACATCTACTATTCTACTTAATAAATCAGCTTTTTCGTTTTGCTCCCGAGGGACCAAAAGGACGTGTAAAGAAATTTTATGTAAAACACAAATATTAAAAATGTCTAAAGCTAAGTTCTGTAAGTCGGGCACCTTACTGCCTTCCGCACTATACTCACAGCATTCTGATTATCTGTGTGTACAGTAACCGTACTATTTCTAAATACTTTATTAAAAGATTTTAAGCATATCTGAATCGCTTTTATCTCTCTCCATGTGGAGCTTCTAAATTTCTCATGATTTAACCACATCTTGTGAAAAAACATAAGCTGTATCGGAGACAAAGCCACCAACGCCTGTGTCACTCGCGTCCGTAAATACATGAAAATCTGAATAAATATTAAACAAATCAGAAGGTTTTAGCGATAAAATATTCTCTTGCCAAAATCTCAACTCTTCAATACAATCTGGGAAGGTAAAAATATTTACAAATTGATCCCAATGCTCACGTTGATTGATCACCGTGTCACGATCCAGATGAATTTTATAGAGTAATTCACATATTTATTCAGTCAAACTTGTATATAGATAATGATTTCGAAATTGTCGTAATGATCAGAGAATTGCACTTGCAGTCTTTGCGCAGGACGCCTTTTTTCAGTTTATTTTATACATAGTTTTAACATACGCTTGTATGTATATATGTACGTTTGGCCTAAGTTTGGTTCACCTGTGTTTAAACGCACACTGATTAGGCTTAGCCTATTTACACACCTGTTGACTATTTTTAAATAGTGGTCAATCGAGTTCTTCGGACAGGTTTGGCTATTTTTAAACAGTGGTCAGATGAGTTCTTTGGACACGTTGTAATTTTATTTCTGCTTGGGATTTTCGTGTGGAAGGATGCCACACTCGTTAGAGCATTTTCATATTTGATAGCTAAATTTAACCTACAATGGTTCTATTGTATTAGTGCATCAATTCCGAGGTTCCAGCCTGCACCAGAGTAATACAATGCTGCGGTGTTAAGGAGTGGTCATATGGATTGAACGCATTCATACATAATTCATCAAACAACATATCTACATATTATAGTGGAACTGTCGTGCACGATACCATAACCGTCATAACGATACCATAACTGTCATAACGATACAAAGGGAAGTAATCTGGATATACAAACTACTGAAGCTGTTGAACTATTTATTTGAACTTTAATGTTTAGAATAATTTGATGTATATTTTCTTCTTAATTGTTTTTTTTTTTGTTTTTGTTTATTAAATAATTTATTTATTCTAATCGTTGATTCTTTAGTCAATATTGTAAAATAGCACTGAAAGACTTATCCATCCGTCCGTCCGTGACAATTGGTGTCAGAAGTGGGATAAGTCTGAAGTGTTTTTTTTCTTATACATTTTGAAGTTAAATTTATATTTTCTATAGAAGAATTATTATTTTTTTATACATTGAATATACATTTATAACGTGTAGTAAAGCTTACTATTGTATTTTTCAGAAACTGTAATGTCGACAGAATCCTGATAATTTGGAACCTCAGAATTTGTAAAATTTCTACACTACATTGCCTCGGTGTTGTTGCACGCTGCAAGTACAAACAGTAGATTTAATGTAGGTATTGTTATTTAGAGTAAATTTAGACTAAGGCTATTGTTTATTTTGTGTTGCGATTGACACTTGTGGACCAGGCTATGGTCAACTGTGATACTAAAGCGTAGTGTTACGTGATATAGATATGTGATATATTTAGCATTGTTCTTGGTCTAGTTTATTGTTACATAGCAAGTCATATTAGCAGGAATCAATCATGGAGAGTCTAAAAGAGTTACGACAGTATGGTGAGTCATTGGGGTTAGCCAATGAAGATTTAATTAGGTTCATTGAGTCACAACAGGCGAAACAACGCGATGATAGACGTTTTGAAAGAGAAAGAGAGAAGGAAGAATGGGAAGTTGAAAAGGTAAGATTAGAACATGAATTGGAATTGAAAAGACTAGATAATACTCGTTTATTTGAAACTGAAAAACACAGGGAAGAAAAAGGTAATGTTAACCCCTCAAAGGTACCTAAACTACCTCCTTTTGAGGAAGGTACTGATGATATGGATGCATATTTGCGTCGTTATGAAAGGTATGCTATATCGCAAAAATGGGACAAATCAATATGGGCCACTCATTTGAGTGCACTTCTTAAAGGTAATGCATTAAATGTGTACGCTTTGCTGCCATCAGATCAAGCATTAGATTATGATGCTCTTAAGACATGTTTGTTGAAGAGGTATAACATGACTGAAGATGGTTTTAAGCAGAAGTTTAGATCTTGTCGTCCAGAGTTTGGTGAAACGTCTCAACAGTTTTCTGTTCGTTTGGGTAGTTATTTTAGTAGGTGGATTGATAAGTCTAATGTTTTGAAGACGTTTGATGGACTTTATGATCTTATGTTAAGAGATCAGTTTTTACACATATGTAATAACGAGGTAATGTTATTTCTGAAAGAGAGAGTACCGAAGTCCATAGATGATATGACTCGGTATGCTGATCAATTTAAGGAGGCAAGGCGAGTAAATATAGTATCACTTACAAATCAGACTCAAAAAGGTAAGCCACAGCCGTCTCAAAAACCCAACAATGCACGGAACCAAGAACCGCCAAAGCAAAGTGACAGAGATAGAAATAGACATACAGGAGGTTATGGTGGTGGAAACAGATTTGATAGAAAGTGCTTTAAGTGCAACAAATCAGATCACTTGATATCGAACTGTCCATTATTAAAAAACAAAGTTGGTAATATACAGAATAGTGGTTCACGAGTAAAAGGAAACTCCTATTTGCGGTAATGTTATTACTCTAACTGATAGCATTATTACTACACAGGTTAGTAGTCTTACAATACCTGAACAGTGTGAAAAGAAACCAATCAAAATGCCTGTAGCTAAAGGTAAGTTAGGTAACCGTGTTGTGACAGTACTTCGCGATACAGGATGTAATGGAGTCGTTATAAAGAAAAGTCTTGTAAGTATAGATTGTTTTCTAGATGATTATCAGACATGCGTATTAGCTGATGGATCGAGTGTTAAAGTACCTATCGCTATAATTACTATAGACAGTCCTTATTATCAAGGTGAAGTAAAAGCATGGTGTATGGAACAACCATTGTATGATGTTATTATAGGAAACATAGATGGTGCTAGGGAGCCTTATGATCCCGATATATCTCCGTCGGTAAGTGTAGTAACTCGACAGCAAGCGAAGAATAGGGATAATCCATATCCGAAATTAAAAGTTCCAGGAAGTATTAAGGATGTTAGTCTAGAGGACATTGAGAATGAACAGCAGTCTGATGCAAGTTTGTCGAAGCTTAGACAGTATGTTGCTGAAGGCAGAAACTTTGAGAAGACCAATGGTACAAAAGTAAATTACATAGTGAAGAAGAAACTTGTGTATAGAGAATTTATGTCACCAAAAGTAGAAAATGGTAAGTTATTCCGTCAGTTGGTCGTTCCTGAAGTTTATAGAAGCGATGTCATGAAATTAGCACACGAGTCATTAATGGCTGGACATATGGCTACACGACGTACAGTATATCGTGTATTATCAGAGTTTTACTGGCCAGGAGTTGAATCCGATGTCAAGCGGTATTGCCAGTCCTGTGATATTTGCCAACGCACTGTACCAAAAGGTAAGCAAGTTAGAGCCCCTTTGGGTAAAACCCCTATCATAGATGTACCTTTTCGCAGAGTAGCTGTAGATATAGTTGGACCTTTAGTACCAGTAACTGATAAAGGAAATCGTTATATACTAACTCTTGTTGATTACGCTACAAGGTATCCAGAAGGAGTAGCGTTACCATCTATCGAGACAGAAAGGGTAACGGAAGCATTGATTGATATATTTGTAGGGTAGGTTTTCCAAGAGAGATGTTGACAGATATGGGCGCACAATTTACTTCCAATTTAATGTCTGAGGTAAGTAGACTGATTTCTCTTCGGCAGCTTACTACTACACCGTATCATCCTATGTGTAACGGACTCGTTGAAAGGTTTAATGATACGATGAAGATGATGTTGAAGCGACTATGTGCAGAGCGTCCGCGAGATTGGGATAAGTATTTAGGACCAGCATTATTTGCCTACAGAGAAGTACCTCAGGAGAGTGTTTTATTTTCCCCATTTGAATTGGTATATGGTTGGCCAGTCAGAGGTCCAATGACAATTCTTAAAGAATTGTGGACTAGAGAAATTACTGATCCTGAAGTGAGGTCCACATACGAGTATGTTTTCAATTTACGAGAAAGATTGGAATCGACTTGTGAATTGGTTAAACAAAACTTAGAGAAAGCTTCACGTAAACAGTCACGTATATATAACAGAAAGTCACGTTCAAGAAAGATGAAGGTAGGTCAAAAAGTATTGGTGCTACTACCTACTAAAGCAAATAAGTTGCTGATGCATTGGAAAGGACCATTCTCTATAGTAGAAAAGATAAGTGATCTTGATTACAGAATTGATATGAGAGGTAAACTTAAAATGTTTCATGTCAACATGTTGAAACTGTATGTTGAACGTGAGCAAACTAACGTGTGCGTTAGTGCACCAGATCACAAGGTAAGTTTTGTTGCTACAGTATCAGTTATAGATCTCGAAAATGAAGATACAGACGATGTGGACAATTACGAAAGTGAGTTAATCGAAACGCCTGTTGCAGTTGCTAAGGAGACATTACGAGATGTTCATATCAACGAAGCTTTAAAAGCAAATGAAACAGTTAAGGTACAGTGTTTACTAGATAAGTTCTCACACGTGTTGACAGATATTCCAGGTAGGACAAATGTACTACAGCACGATATCAAGTTGACTTCTGATGATCCTGTTCGATTTAAACCTTATCCCATACCATATGCTATGCTAGACACGGTAAATAAGGAAGTCGATAAGATGATAGAAATGGATATCATCGAGCGATCAGATAGTCCTTATTCAAGTCCATTTGTGATTGTGAAGAAGAAAGATCAGAGTAATCGGTTTTGTATAGATTTCAGAGGTTTAAATAGTATTACAATTTTCGATGCAGAAACGATGGGTAATATAGAAGAGATGTTTTCAAAGTTGTCTGGTTATCAGTTTATATCTAAAATTGATTTAACCAAGGGATATTGGCAAATTAGTCTTGTGGATGTTGCAAAACCCAAAACAGAATTCCAAACACCTAGGGGATTGTTCCAATTCAAGGTTCTGCCATTTGGCCTGGTCAATAGTGGTGCTACTTTTGTACGTTGTATGAGAAAAGTTTTAGAAGGGTTGGAAAACGTTGATAACTTTGTTGACGATATTATAGTGTACACACGTTCTTTCAATCACCATATGGAGGTTTTGGAGAGTGTATTTGAGAGGTTGGCATCTGCTAATTTGTCAGCAAGACCCTCAAAGTGTTATATAGCGTATAGCAGTTTTGAAGTTTTAGGTCACATTGTTGGAACAGATCGTCTTTCACCAAATCCAGATAAAATTGAGGTAATCAAAAATGCTCATAGGCCTACAACAAAGAAACAAGTCAGAAGTTTCATTGGCATGGCTGAATTTTACAGAAAGTTTGTTCCCAATTTCTCAGATATAGCTAGTCCGCTTACTGATCTGACGAAAAAGGGCAACCAAATCAGGTACGTTGGGAAGCTAATCATGAAAGAGCATTTTCGAGTTTGAAGAATGCATTAGTAAAAGCTCCTGTTTTAAAGTTGCCGAACTTTTCTCAGGTATTTATCCTTCAAACTGATTCTTCTGATAACGGAGTAGGCGCTATACTGCTACAGGATGAAGGTAATACTAGATTGCCTGTGTCGTACGCTAGTAAAAAACTGAAAGCTAGTGAACGAAATTACTCCACTATCGAGAAAGAATGCCTAGCCATTGTATGGGCAATCAGCAAATTTCAAAGGTATTTATATGGTAAACAGTTTATATTGGAGACAGACCATCAACCTTTGATATATTTGCAAAAGTCTAAAATTGCAAATGCACGATTGATGAGATGGTCACTCTTGTTACAGCCGTATAGGTTCAGGATTGTTGCCATGAAAGGAAAGGACAACGTTGGAGCAGATTTTTGAGTCGTATATAGGATCGTGGAGATAAATGAAAGTAAGAATACTTTCTTAAATTGGGGAGGTGATGTCACGATCCAGATGAATTTTATAGAGTAATTCACATATTTATTCAGTCAAACTTGTATATAGATAATGATTTCGAAATTGTCGTAATGATCAGAGAATTGCACTTGCAGTCTTTGCGCAGGACGCCTTTTTTTCAGTTTATTTTATACATAGTTTTAACATACGCTTGTATGTATATATGTACGTTTGGCCTAAGTTTGGTTCACCTGTGTTTAAACGCACACTGATTAGGCTTAGCCTATTTACACACCTGTTGACTATTTTTAAATAGTGGTCAATCGAGTTCTTCGGACAGGTTTGGCTATTTTTAAACAGTGGTCAGATGAGTTCTTTGGACACGTTGTAATTTTATTTCTGCTTGGGATTTTCGTGTGGAAGGATGCCACACTCGTTAGAGCATTTTCATATTTGATAGTTAAATTTAACCTACAATGGTTCTACTGTATTAGTGCATCAATTCCGAGGTTCCAGCCTGCACCAGAGTAATACAATGCTGCGGTGTTAAGGAGTGGTCATATGGATTGAACGCATTCATACATAATTCATCAAACAACATATCTACATATTATAGTGGAACTGTCGTGCACGATACCATAACCGTCATAACGATACCATAACTGTCATAACGATACAAAGGGAAGTAATCTGGATATACAAACTACTGAAGCTGTTGAACTATTTATTTGAACTTTAATGTTTAGAATAATTTGATGTATATTTTCTTCTTAATTGTTTTTTTTTGTTTGTTTATTAAATAATTTATTTATTTTAATCGTTGATTCTTTAGTCAATATTGTAAAATAGCACTGAAAGACTTATCCATCCGTCCGTCCGTGACACACCGAGAAAATATTTCTCGTCATAATCTGTGTGACATTACCAATAGCAGGCTTCAATGAGATAATCTTACCGCAAAATCCGGCTAAATCTCTGATTTTAACTCGTGAACCTGTTTGTAATAAATTGCATAACTGAACAATATCACTTAATTTTTTGTCTGGAACTGAAAGTTTACCCAATTTCAAGTCCCAGTGAAAACCTAACCAGTTTAAATCTTGCGATGGGTTCCATTTGCACTTATCTTTGTTAGGTACAAATCCCGAATAAATAAGATCTGTTTTCACTTTTTTAGAATGTAAAGTACATATATCAGACGTTTCAGCTACACCGAACCCGTCGTCTAAATAAACAACTACTTTTATCCCGTCTTTCCGCCAATTTTTAACTAACGGTCTTATTACTTTAGTAAATATAGAACCGCTTGTTTTCAGACCAAATGGAAGAACTGTAAAAACATAAAACTTGTTTTTCCATTGAAAACCTAAATATTGTCTGTGTGCATGGAAGACGTCTACGTGATGATAGCCCGACTTTAAATAAAAAATAAACCCAAAACTCTCAGACTTAATATATTGACTGACTGTTTTCAAATCTTCAAATTTAATTCTACTCAAAACTACACGTTCATTAACATGATGTAAATCCAATATTAACCTTTCTTTACCTTTCGAACTGACAGATACCGTTAGTGGGTTTATTACATGTGGTCTAACGGTAACAACCTCAGTTGACCCTGAAATAACAAGATCTTCAATTGCCGAATCAACAAATTTTTCATGCATGAAAGCAGATTTATTATTTTGTAAAATTACACTATCTGGTTCATTTCTCATTGGGATTTTATACCCGTTTTCAATTACATCAAGAATAAAATTAGACGCTCCAATATTTTGCCAAAAAGTAAGAGATTTTTGTAATCTACCTTTTACATGAATATTTTTGAAACCCTCTTCATAATCACAATAAGAGCTAAACATGTTTAAATTATCATGTACCTGAAAAATGTCACTGTGTGATCCATACTGTTTAAACGGCACCTCCTCTGTATCCAGATTTTTTGTCCTTAGCTCGGCAATCTCTAGCCCAGTGCCCAAAGTTGGCACATGAATAGCACATGTCTCCGGCCTTGGCTTGTCTACTCGGGCCAGCTTGGCCCTGGCTGCCACGAAAGGGCTGTTGTGTAGAAATAGTAGGAATAAAGCTCCCGCCATTATGTGTACCTTGATTGGGAGCTCCTGCTGCTTCAGCGGGTCTTTTACGGCCTTGTTTTTTCTCTGTCTTTGTCGTCTTAATTTTCCTAACTGCTCTACTTTCCGCCGCTCTAATACGCTTTTCGTCCTCAGAATTACTGGCAACATCATCTGATAAATACTCTTGCACTGTGTTCCAGCCACCCTCCGACTTATCGGCTATGCGGATTAGCTTGTTACGCTTCTTAAGTACTTTACTGGACTCTTCAAGGAGCTTCGTAGCTCTAGCGGGCCTTTTACTGTCAATGTATTCTACGGCTCTGTCAATACTGTCTATATAATTTCAGAATTTAACTCGAACTGTATTTGGTTACCTTTAAAGCGGAACGTGGTCTCCACTTTCTTCACCTTCTTAGCAAGGCTGTGGGTTTTGTCGTCCAAGTTTCTCTCGATACCTGCCAACTTGGTGTTCATGTAAGTCGTGAACAATGAGAACAAATCGGCATTACTAACGTCTTAGTCGGAATTTCTATCTGGTTCAACAGACTCCTTACTTGGTATGGGTACTTCAGTGTCGGACATTACAAATCTTCCTATACACAAATACACTACTCGTTAGATGGTCTCCACCCTTGTCGATAACTTTTCTCGTGCACGCACGACTTTAAATACTAACGGAACTTCTTACTCTATTGTTATTACAATTAGCCCGCTACCTGAACTGGAAAATTCATACGCCTGTCGTAAATAAATATATATATATCAATACTTCACAGCCAGAATTTGTCAATCTCCAATGCAGAGTTGTAGGTCCTTTCTCTATCTAGAGAGAGGGAGATAGAGAGGACCGATAACTCTGCATGTGAGATTATAAATCTGTAAGGTATTTTTCTGTAAGTTCTGAACGATAAGCAAACAACAAACAGTCCATGAATTCATAGTTTTTTTTCTGTTCTCGATTTTCAATCATAATTGAGTACAGATTCTTCAGATAATGATTTATATACAAACAATTACTCCAATAATATAAAATAACAAACAAACAAAAAACAAAAAACAAATAAATTGAAACAAACAATATAAAACTTTTAACCACTAAAAATGCATTTCTAAAATATTACCATTATCTTTCTGTATTTTTAATCATTTTAATATTTCAATGCAGGTTTTTCACAAAATAATGTCACGTATAAACAAATACTCCAAACATTAAGAAAAAACAACAAAGAAACAAATTTGAAAACAACAATAAAAAAAAACTAATAACCACTCAGATCCCTTTCTACATCATTTATGCTAACTATTGAACTATACACATTCTTCTGCCTTTCTAGGCTACTGTGTTGCATTATCATATTTCTAAAGTTATTAAATAAAAACTTGTATTACATACTAAAAACAAAATACATGGACATAACATAATTTAAAAAAATCGTTTTATTATTGCATTCGCTCAAGCAGATAAAAATTATTACTTGAATAATACTATGATAAAATGCCAATTTTAGATGTGATAAAATATCTTTAAAAACACGAGTCTCAGATCATTTTACAAAATAAAAATACTATTATCAATTGTTAATTTTAGATGTGATAAAGTACTTGAGAAAATTCATGAAGTGAATCAGAATTCTATAACATACATTGACTGTATAACACTGCAGCTGCAGACTACACCGACACTGCAAATTAAGGGACTAATACAATTGAGCTAAGGGTAAAAAAAACATAATTTTACTCGGACATTTATCATTACAAATGGAGAGTTTCAGAATGTGTATCTAAAATAAAAACTTCAATTGAGAAAGTCTCACTGGTATCAAAATATATTAACTGCATCAAGTAGAGGTAGGATGGGATTCTATTTCATATTGTTTCTTATAAAAAGTAATAGTATTTGAATTATCAAATATTTATCAGTAATAATTTGGTATATAATTTTGGTATAAGTAAAGAAATTATATTTGTCTCAAAGATTTTATTATTTAGAATCCAATATCAGACCATTTTCAGAACGTTTGACTATCTGTGTAAGTTACTGTTTTTTACGTGCTTACGTTTTGGATACTTTTTTTTATCTTTATCATTGTTTATATCTAATATTTTGCAATATTCTAGGGCAATAACTTTATAAAAAAAAAGTCAGAGTTAACAATGAATAGATTTATGGTATTGTATCTAGTGTTGGACTCCTTTATTTGTATTGTCTATATAAAAAAAAACTGGTAATCGAATAGTCAGTATTTTTTCATTTGAATAAATATGCTTAATATCATAGTAACTTACAAAGGAACATGAAAATAAGTAACCTTTTATATAATCAGCAGTATTTATAATAAATATAAGACTCCTTGTATGTTAAAATATCAAAGACTTTGTACAACAAACAAACAGATCTAAAAACAACAGTAAAAATATAAGTTACATTTAAAACAGTAATAACAAGCACTCTATATAATTATAAATTAACATAAATAAAGAAAACCAACAAAGTGAATATAATTGCACAATTGGAAAAAAAAACATATATAACTTCTAAATAATAATATTTTGACAGTGTTGATTAAATGCATGATCAAGTCAGTTATCTTTGAATAACTTCAAATTTGGGCAAGATTGACCATTTTCTAGTAACCCTGACTTTGGTGATATTTTTTATGGCAGTGTCCACTCTACGCAACAAAAATTGTAAAAGTTTTAAGAGCAAGTTCCAAAGGATATTGAAGATATTCGTATAACTCACATACTATGTAATAATCCAGGGCTATATCTTTGTTATACATGAAGTAAACGTTAACAATGATGAATATATGGTAAGTTTATCTCGTGCTAGAACCCTTTTGTATTTTCTGTATTTTCTGTTTCAATTTCCTCTTTGTAATCAAATCAGTATTTTGTAATTGGACGAAGTATGTGTAATATCATAGAAACTATTCAAAGTAACAACATTATAATAAGAAACATTGCATATCAACATCAGTATTCCCCGTAAATATAATACTACTTAATTGTTCAAAAATTTCAATGTACAATTAACAAACACAGATCTATGAACCCTTCAGAAATTATTTTTTTGTGGTATTTAAAAAAAATAAACAAGCACCCTATTTAATCATAATAGATTAATACATACACATCAACAATGAAACTAAACAGACGTAAATAAAATACATATAAATAATGTCAAGTGTTGATTTAATGCAAAACAAAATTAGTTTTCTTAAAATAAATAAAAATTGGGCAAGATAACCATTTTTGTCTTGCTCACCTTCATGGCAGTGTCTTCTCTATACAACAAAAATTTGCAAGAATAACTTGCAAATAATTAGTGCAAATCGTGCGATCTAAAGAACCAAATTTTTTATCAGATTGCAGCTATTTATTTTCGAGATTGTTCCAATCTAAACAAAAATAATGAATTTTAAATATAAAGGGAAACTAGATTGAGAAAAAATACTTTGGAAAAACCAACAACAATCTCAACATGGCAGTATATCATGTCAGTTTTCAGTTTTCACAAAAGAGTCGACAGTCCCCGGATATTCAATCTCATAAGTAGAAAAAACTTCATGAGAAAAAAACTAACAATGCCATGGCAAAAAATGAAAAAACTACCACCATACAAAAAGCATACAAAACCATTTTTTACAAACACAACACGGAAAACAACAGACTGATCCCACCAATATATATAAGGGTGATATAAGATGCCCCAGAAAGGTAAGTATAATTAGCCTGCTCCACATGTGTCACCATTCGTGTTACACATGTTCACAATACATTGTGATGTTGGTTCGAAAAATTTGATGGACACAATGAGTTATAATGTATGAACATTCAGGTCAAAGTAATTCCAACTGTTTTTTTTCAATGACTATAGTAGTGTACATCGCCTTATCTAAAGTTACAAACATTTCAAAAAAAATAATTCATGAATGGAATTTTTCGTCATAAAAACTAGATTGTTAAAAATGCCAATTTGCGCACATCAACAAATTTCGTCATACTTCAGCTTCGAAATTATATAAATGTTTTATATTTAGCACTCAGCAGTATATTTAAAAGCACTGAATTGTAAACATACCCTGACAGTGACAAAGTTGTCAGCTGAACAAACTTACGAATTCTGATGAAACATATATATATGTAACTTGTAATCATAGCTGTTCCATAAATAAAAGATAATAATCTTACAAATTTTGTCAGCCAAACCAAATTACAAATTCTGATGAAACATATATGTTATGTAACTATATATGGATGATACCTGTAATTACTTTTGCAATGTTTCAGATTGAGATTCATCTAAAGGTAACATGATATTCAGTTATTCATCATCGTAGTACGAGTCCTAGATTTAACTTTGTTTAAATCGATTAGAGAAATCACAGTTTTTTATTTGTCATAATTCTGTTTCTATAGTTACTTGGCATAGTGTTTATTTTCTATATACTTGGGAAGGATTAAACATATAAAATTTCTGTAAATCCATTGTTAATATTGCTATATAGATATATAATTTATAGTTAAATCAGTAATTGAAAATCAAAATTTTACATTTAAAATTTTTGTAAATCCATGTTAATCTTGCAATATAGATATAAGTTATAGTGAAATCAGTAATTGAAAATCTGAAATTGATATTCAAAATTTTTGTAAATCCAAGTTAATCTTGCAATATAGATATATAAGTTATAGTGAAATCAGTAATTGAAAATCGTTATGAATAATTTATGATTTGTTTATTTGATGGGAGGATAATAATCAGTACTATAAAATTTAAGTACCTACTTTAAATGCTTTTAAACTTGATATTTATTTATAGATAGGAGGAGGCTTATTAGTATGTAAGCAATATTTTTTTTATACCCTGTTAAAGACTACCAAAATTATTTTATTTACCACGCTTTAAAGAATCCGCTTTAGTTACTAATTTTAAGGGTTTTTTTTTATTTGATTAAAAAAGGGAATTATTAACTTTGAGATCTACGATGAAGAAATTCATGAGATATATGACATGCTTTCAGAAGGTTATGATAGGTTTACTTCTGTAACATATAATCAAGATCACTTCTTTGACAAACTTTTATTGGAATCAAATTTGATAATCTGCTTATGTGCTTTAATAAATTAGAAATGATTTTTATCAGCATTTTAAAAAAAAATTATCTTGTTAGGTTCTAGAGTGAAAAAATAAAACATATTGCCTTCTTCCAAACTTGATGCTTCTCATCATTATGCAAAACATACCCACAATATTTCATATATGCTTGAGGATTAACACACTCAAATTTCACTTTTGATTAAAAAAAACTCATGACATTACAATATGCACATGTACAGTTTGAAACACTTTCTCACATTCACACTGTATTGTTATGGCAAGAATATCATGTTCACAAATTATCATAACACTTCTATTGACAATTGAAGAATGAAAAGCATTTATCACTTTATATAGCCATCTATGAATGGGGTTTATTCTGATATAATTCTGTTGAAAATAGATGGAAGAAGTACATTGCTATTCCATTAAAATGGAGGTGATTGGTTAGAAAGAGAACTTCCAAAATATCTCCATCATCAACATTGACATCATTTATAAATTACCAATAATCAACGTCCAAAAATAAAACATTCCTTCTTTCCCCTCCAACATTCTTATCAATTGAACAGTCCAAATTCTGTAGCTTCAAGCCTTTACAAAATTTTGAACTACTATTTATTTTGGTCTAATGAAGTGTCTTTTATAGTGCATGGAACTGGTTTATTTTTCATAATTTCAAATGAATTATAAAATGATCCCTGTTATTTATTGTATTCCTTTAGAAATTTGATGATTTCAAGAAGCAGATAAAAAACAATAAATTTAATGGCATTTTCAGATAAAATTGCTTGTTATTTTCTTACGGACATCATTGTCAAGATAAGAATATGTCAAGATCAAAGTTTTTAATGAGAGCAAATGTCCTTTCAAAAGTTTTAAGGAAGCTATTAAACCAAGAGTTCCAAATGGTGAAGTTGAAATCATCCCTTCGTACATTTTACGGACGCCATCACGAGTTGGTTGACCGTTATGGAATAACCGTTTCACAAATGATATCGAATATGTTCCTTATGTCGTAACTACAATCCCCTCCCCTTTCATGAATGAGACCTACCGAATTAGACTATTTACCGGATTTGTTATCACATAAGCAACACGACGGGTGCCACATGTGGAGCAGAATCTACTTACTCTTCCGGAGCACCTGAGATCACCCCTAGTTTTTGGTGGGGTTCGTGTTGTTTATTCTTTAGTTTTCTATGTTTTGTCATGTGTACTATTGTTTGTCTGTTTGTCTTTTTCATTTTTAGCCATGGCGTTGTCAGTTTATTTTAGATTTATGAGTTTGACTGTCCCTTTTGTATCTTTCGTCCCTCTTTTTTTAACCTTTTCTCTTAGTTAGCTTATCAGTATTACCACAGATTGAACTTGTTTTCATATCCCCACTCAATAAATCAAAAATGCTTCTAACATTTACACAAGAATTCTTTTTTTTAGACTATGTTTATTTTCATTATGAGTAATATAAAGATTTTAGAAAAATCTTTATTTTTAGAGAAAACAATAGTTTTATGTAAATATCTGCAATCTTGATTGACATCTCCGTCATATAGAATATAAGTGCATTATCAATAAAGTTCCTAATGCTTTTATTTTAAAAATCGAAATCTGTTGTATTCTTATAAAATAAACATATTTGGCCCAAATTAAACATTTACGTGATTGCTGTGAACAACTGTTGGTTAACCTAAAGAAAAATAATGGAAGATAGTTTTAATGTATGATAACGATCATTTATTTAATGTTTACTTTTGCTTTATAGAAAAAAAGGTAGGCAATAATTAAAAAGTTTATATGTTTGCTTTTTGTGAGTTAATAATGCAGTGTTTAAAGCCAAAAGTTTTTATATAATGGAAAACAAAAAGGGTAAATTTACAGTGTGTACTAATCCATGTAATATATAGTACTATATAGTACATATAATAAAAAGATTTGTTTGAGTGCAATATACCGGAAAAAACCAAGAACTGCATTATTCCGGAACAAACACTTGATTCCAAAATGTCCTTTTTGTGTAAAGAACACATGGAAAAGTATTTATAAAATGGTTTTTGATATTCTCATTATTAAATTTTTTTAAATGTCATGGTTGAATATTACTTAAAATAGAATAGACAAATGTTTTTACGGCATAGACATAAATAAACAAAAAGCTATTCAGAATCAAATTTACTGCTTTTATACAATTGGCAACTTTTGCATTTAACTGATTGCTTCAAACTAAAGTATATTTATAATGCTTTTTTCGGTGGTAATTTGGTTAATACCTTAACCGAAAGGTTTGTTTTGAATTTGATAATATAACTAATAAAAAAGATGTTAAAGTTTGTCATTACTTTTTTAATTGTTCAGATGGCTATAATAAATATTGCCACCGGTAAACAGTTGTAATGTAGTGGCTGAAATTTACCTAAGGGAGGTAATTTTTCAAATCCTATTGACCCATATTCAAACGTTGATTGCAGACAATATCCTGTTTTGACTGTTTGGTATTTAATGTTTATTGCTTAAACTTTACTCAAAAGTTTGAAATAAATCATTATCTATCTTAGAAAATAATTAAAAGATTTTAAAATGTATAACAGAAAAGAGTTGAACTAAAGTGTTGAGCATCCTTCAAGTAAAATTGCTTGAATGATGTTCCAAAATAAACAGTAGGCATCCAGTGCTTTTACCACAGTGTATATTTTGGATTCTGACTGGTTTGTATAAACAGTTTTAGACTCCATGATAATACATGTAGATTAGGAATATGTTAAAAGACTGATATTTAAATGGTTTATATTTTTGTAGTGATGAAGAGGACGAAGAAAGTGAAGAGAAACTGCCATCATGTATGGATTATGTCATGCACTTCCTTACTCTCTTCTGGAAAGTTACTTTCGCTTTTATTCCACCCACTGGTAAATAATGCAGTAGAAATAATAAAAAAAAAGTGGTGTGATTGCCATTGAGACAACATTTCACAAATGACCAAATGACACAACAATTTATAGGTCACTGTATGGCCTTCAACAATTAGTAAAGCTCCATACCGCAAAGTCAGCTATTAAAGAGTGTTTGTCATTCTTTCACCAAAGTATATTAAACATCACACGATTGAGGTCATTAGATCAAAATACTGGAGTCATTATTTAACATCTATGGAGCAATATTAATAAAAAAAAAAACAGATAATTTTTTAAAAAGAATTTCAACTCGTGTGTTTGATTATCAAAAACATGAGAAATGGGGAACCCCTTTTGTGAAAGGTATTGATATGAGATGTTTGGGTATTTGCCAGGGGGATGTCTTGATTTTGCAGATAGAGAGACAAAAGAGACCAACGGAATATTTAAAATAGAAAACAGACTGACAATGCCATTGTAAAAATTAAAAAAAACCACAAAAGACAAACTACAGTACAAAAACACAATATAGAAAACTTATGACTGAGCAACATGAACAGCACAAACAATCAAGGGTGATCTCAGGTGCTGCGGAAGGTTTAGCATATCCTTATCCACACGTTGCAACAGTTGTGTTGCTCATGTGAGTAGAAACCCAGTGATAAGTCCAATTTGGTTTGTCACATTCAAGGAAAAGAGGAGCGATTATGGTAAGACAAATGGAAGTTAACTGTCTTCATCTCTGAAATAGATATTCCCTTAAGGGCAACTAACTCTGATCGTGTCTGTAAAATTTTGGTTTGACTTGACAACTTGAAACTCTTGGCTCCATTGCTTTTTTGTAAGCAGTAACCTTCTTTTAAGGAATACAAGCTCTTGAATATCATAACACCCAATAGATATATGCAGGGGTTACTGGAATACTGCTACATAGAAATGGAAAGTTCACATAGAAATAGATATCAATTCAATAACATTATATAATAAACATGGAGTATAAAAAATCTTTTTTAGTGTATAGAAAATACCTTAGACAGTTTAAAAGTCAACAAACTATTAATTATCACTCACAAATATCCAAACTACCATTAACAAACAGATAAAAGAGCTGAGAAAGATGCATGAAAAAAAGCATAGAATAGCACCAAAAAGAACACTTGCAAAAATGACTCTACCTTAAATGTAATCCTTTTTATTAAATTAAATCATAATTATATAGTTGTTTTAAGGTATTTTTTTTAACAAGTTACCATTGTGATGATTATGTTTAAATTTTTAGATTACTTTGGAGGCTGGGCATGTTTCACTGTCTCCATCATTATGGTAGGACTACTGACTGCTGTTATTGGAGATTTGGCTTCGGGCTTTGGTTGTACCATTGGTCTGAAAGATTCTGTAACAGCTATATCCTTTGTAGCTTTTGGTACCAGTGTTCCAGGTAAACAATCCAAAAAATATTGTAAAAAAAGACATTTATTGTTGCATGCATTAATGAAAAAAATGAAAAATATGCATGTTTATATATGTACTGTGGATAATTTATTTTTGTGGGTACCAACTTTCATGGAGTGAGGAAAACTGTGTATTCACTTGTACCCGCAAAAGTCACAAAAATTGGTATTTAATGTATTATAATGAATCCAAAGTATTGTATATCTGAATGCAAGTTCTTTCTTTTGTGATACTCACCCAGTTGCATTATTCCCATCAATAAACACATCGTAATAATTTCTAAAATTTCAGTAAATCACCCCATGATGCTGAATTGATGATAGTAATTTGTAATCTTAAAATATACTTTTATTGATTTGGTGCTATCATTTCAGATAAATAAAAAAAAAAATATTGGAATAAATAAGATAAAAGGTGATAAATTCTTTTTGAGAGAGTTGTTTAAATTGATTTTTGCAGGAGTTGTTTCTTCTTTAAAGTGTTTGTTTTGTCATTCCTATTAAATAACAAGAGTTCACTTTGCTATACAATAGCTTTCAATTTTAACTTTATCAATAAATATCAAAAAGGTCGCCTTATGGTTCTTAAGTGGATCTTTTTTTAAATGCTTAAATTCTTAGTACTAGAAATCATTTCATTGAAGTACTCTACAGGCTCCAAGGTCAGCATTTATTTGAAGATGTGAAAAATGATGATAATATCCTAATTTGTATGCCTGTAACATTCTATATACATACATATTTGATATTTGGCTTTTGTATTTAGGAACTGTTTTCTATTTCATCTGAACTAATTTGATGTTGAGTTGTAACTGATAGGCAAGTTTTCATACTTCTGAGCAGTATACTTCAAATGTGTATTATACCCTCTAAGCAAAAGTATGGAAGGTGTTTATTTTATATTTTGTCAGGAGCTTGTGATTGTTAAATTGTATTTTGTCACCGATTCCAGACCTTCTGTAAAATATTGGGCTTGTTCTTTGCACAACACTTTTCGTAATAAATCAATATTTTTTTATTTTACAGATACCTTTGCCAGTAAAGTAGCAGCTATAAATGATCAGTTTGCTGATTCCTCTATAGGAAATGTGATCGGGAGTAGTGCTGTAAATGTTTTATTGGGTATTGGTATTGCCTGGACTATTGCTGCCATTTACCATGCTGCCAATGGGGGTATATTCAAAGTACCGGCAGGAGACTTAGCCTTGTCTGTAACAGTATTCTGCGTAAAAGCAGCTGTAGTTGTTTTTGTTATGCTGGTGAGACGACGTTATGGTGGAAAGTTGGGAGGACCTCAAAATACTAAAATAGCCACAACTGTATTTTTCGTTATGTTATGGGTTATCTACCTTGTATTGTCATCTATGAGGTCATACTCTTATATAGATTATTAATAAGAGTATCCCCTCAGGAGGAAAATTCAAAATCAATTAAATGTCAAAATGCAAGTATGTTTTATCTCTTAATTTATTTATTTGATTTATTACGTCTGTTTAGTTCCAGAGAACAGTCTTTCAACTAATCATGAAGATTTGTTGTGTTTAGAATATCTGTATACAAATCACACTAAAATTTCCATGTTCTGTATGTAATTAATGTTGATTTGCTTGTTGTTTTGTTTGTTTTGTCTCATTTGTTTTAAATGACAAACTCATATTTAACCGACTTATATGTTTATTTTGATTTATTTTCCCTCTGAATATTTATGTTTAAAAAAAATGAACGTTCATACATTTTTTCCTTTATTCATACATTGCAGCAACTATTGACTTTAGACTAGCTTCAGGTAGCACAATACAAAGATTTTTCATCCCTAATCAGACATCTTTAAACTGATGTAATTCATTTCATCCTTCTTTAAATTTTATAAATGAGGTACCAAAAGAAAGAGGAAGGATTAATCTTTCAAATTGTGATAATTTCATTATGACATAATTATTACATAATTAATTGTTATGTAATTAGTTGCCATTCTGTGATGTCCATACTTAAATAAATTTAGCTTCTTTGTTCTTCATAGCATTCTAAAAAAATTATAGATTCTTGCACAACACAGTTTGACCTCCAAAACAGTGTCTCAGATTTTTCCGATTGTATTTCATTCTCTCATAAATCTTTAATAAAGTTTGCAACATCAATTCATTAGAGACCACTAAATTCAATTGGGTATAAAATTTGTTCTATTGATGTTTTTGGAAATCTGATACATAGTTTTGGAGGTCAAGCTGTGTAGTACAAGAATCTATCAAATATTTTGGGATGCTATGAAGAACAAAGACGCTAAATTCATTCAAGTGTGGACATCACAATATAGCGACTAATTACATAATAATTAATTATGTAATAATTATGTCATAATGAAATTATAACAATTTGAAAGATTAATCTTTCTTCTTTCTTTTGGTACCTCATTTATAAAATATAAAGAAGGATGAAATGAATAACATCAGTTTAAAGTTGTCTGATTGGGAGTGAAAAAATCTTTGTATTGTGCTACCTCAACAGAGTACAATTATTACGAAAAGTTGTAATAAATAATACGAGTGAAAAAAAGGTCAAGTTTCAGTAGAGTAAAACCCATGACTAATCAGACAAAGCGTCGTTAGTAGCTGTAAAGGTTTATTCCTCCCATTTAGAAATTTATATAACAGAGATTTGCCTTTGCCGGTAAGAAACAAGTGCTGCATTCTGTTGAAATACTAACCAAGATGAGGCTTGAGTATTTAAATCACCAAGAATGAAATCAGTGTTAATTGTTTGCAAGTGTATTAATAAACTAAATTTGTTCCTTAATTTGCAGTATTTTTTGCTTTTTTTACTGTATGAATCCTTTCTCCATTTCAGTAAAGAAATCATGCAACTTGTAAATACCATAAAGTATTCATATTTAACTCTATATTGTTCATCACTGAAATGGCTCAAAAAATTGTGTTTCATTGTTGTTGAATCTCTTTTATTGTATTAAATTTACAATTTGAATATACATATTGTTAAAAAAGCACTACTTTTTTTTCTTGATTTATATATTTCTTGTACATGTTTTAAAATATGTAAAAATTTTGAACATCATTGCTATTTACTCAACATGGATTCAGTGATTAGCTGGGATCGTATATAAAACAAGATTTTTAAAGCAATAAGTCAAATTATACATTTGTACATTTGATATTCTACAGGAATTTGAATCAGATACAGGGATTCTGATTTTTTTTTGTTGGTTTTCCAATTACAATATTACAACTGCAGAGAGTTCAAAATACCACATAAAACCGAATTAAATGTAAGGTACACATAACTATCTTTTGAATATGTAGCCGTTTGTAAGCAAAAATGCATAATTTCATATAAATATATTTATATTTGAATGTAGAAATATTTTATTTTTCGTTTTATTCATCTGAAGGCAAAATATAAACAGTGATTTATTTTTGCTATCGATTTTCCTATAAAAAAAAAAAAAAAAAAAATATTATAAAACACAATGTAAATCTTCAAATATTAAATGCAAAAATGAAAACGTATTTATTTTTAAATGTGATTAATATTAATTACAAGAACTTCATCATTAAAACAAATACATTTAACTAACAAAGAAGTAGCTTTCAGATAAGATAAACGTTCCTTTCTATTGTTTTATTTTTATATATTTTTAACACACGGAAAATTATACTGTTATTGCAATTTAATCTAGGGAAATCCTGTCGACGTATTCTGAGAATCACGAATCATTAGATACCCTAAAAGGATGATAGATAACGTAAACAAGAGGCTAGAGACAAGAAAAGACTGATATTTTTAGGTTAAGCGTATCATCAGTCTTTAAGCACAAAATACCAGTTTGATAGAACAAGTAAAAAAAAAATTAATTTGATAACTCTTGAAATCATACTTATTGCAAAAATTCTACTTTGTGGTACAAAAGGTAAATGATGTTTTGACACTATTGAAAATTCAGAATTAGATAAAGAATTATCAGAGTTTAACAAAGGAAAATTAACTGCCCCATCTGAATCAGATCAATATCAAATTCAATATAATATAATATTCCAGATATGAATTAAGAAATGGGATAGTCAATGAATATTATGAATACATGTTTGAAAATGTCTCAAGTAAATTGAAGACATTCGTGAATAATCTATATATATAAAAAGATGTGATATGATTGCCAATGAGATAAATCTCCACAGGAGACCATGTCTACTTTGACTTTCCGTGACGTTAAAATACTAAATCTCTTGATGTGTTTTAGTTGATTTTAGTCTCTGATGCATGATTTTTTTTATTATTAATTCTTTTTTGCTTTTAAATAGCTTTCAGTAACTGCGAGTACTCAAATCGTATTTTCGTGTTCATTTGAATTGTTGATATAATCTAAAATGCTTTTTTTGTAATTTAATGTTTACTTATAAAGTATTATATTTCGTCTCTTGTAAAAAATATTATCGTATTTAATTACAGTATACCTTACAAAAAAACTATTTTCATTTACCTTTGTATATTATAATTATTTTAATTGATGGCATTTTGTCCAAGGTTAGTGTATGTTATATACCTATATGGAGTTATTTATTTTCTTTCAGAACGACAGGTTATTCTTTTTCAGAATCAACCCGGACGATACCATGTTTCAATGAAATATGCTTCAAGGCATAAAATAATGACCTGTGTGAGGTCATTATTTTGCTTGATAAAAATGAAATCTATAATTTACTTCAAAATTTGATTCGTCTGATAGTTTTTTGTTGCCGATTTGGAAATTTATTTTCTAAAGTTCAATCGATGATAGATGTAAAAAAAAAACATCATTGCCCGCATTTTAATTTTAGAAACAAATAACGTGAAGTGTTGTTAATTTATCGCTACAATAAAGAAACATTGTCATATATGTGAGATGAATTTTAATATAGACCTTCATAAATAAAAAGCCAGATTTAACATATTCGTGTGTTAGATTTTGAAAATCTTATTGAGTCCTGAATAGGTTGATTGATTTTTGGTTGCTTGCTTAACGTCCAGTGGCAAATATTTCATGCATGTTCAGGACATAAACGATGAATAGGAAATCATACTGTGACCGACATGTATTTATATTCGTCTTCGTGTCAGTTCTTAACTTTTTTAAATTTATGTATACCTTTTACTCTATCAAATAATCAACTAATGAGATAATCTAATAGTATCTATTGAATAACATAAACGTAACTCAGAAAAGGGTCGGGTGCGGAGGGTATATAATTATATCCTGATTATCTGTTAATAAAATGTATTGCTTTTCGATCAAAAGACAATCTTTCTGAATTTTTCATTCGATTCAATTAAAATTGTTAAAAAAATAACCACTTTTCCGCGATAGAAATGACATTACAAATAGAACAAAAAACATACCCCTCCCCCTTTTCCATTAACTACGTGGTACAAT
Organism: Mytilus edulis; assembly: GCA_019925275.1. Taxonomy (NCBI): domain Eukaryota; kingdom Metazoa; phylum Mollusca; class Bivalvia; order Mytilida; family Mytilidae; genus Mytilus; species Mytilus edulis. The sequence continues at coordinate 89,914,762 of CM034350.1, forward strand.
AAATTACTTACAATGTGTCTTGTATTTGTCATACACCGTTATCGGATGGTAACAATACATTTGTGTCTTACTTCATGCAGTTACACTAATGTTTTTATTGTGTATGGGTAATATTTTTTAAAAGGTTTATATATAGATTCATTAGTGAGTTTTATTTCACATTCATAATGAGCCGTAGGGCGTATTAAAACCTGAACGCATTAAAAAGGAATATCCCACTTTAGTGTTGTCGGTAAAATAGGATACTAAGTTTAGCAAATCTTTATAAAAATAATAATTTTTTGACGGTATATAAGTCAGATAATGAATATTTTAAGGTTTTTCTTGTCGTAGAAAACACCTCGGGGTGTTCTGCGACAAGAAAAACCTTAAAATATGCATTATCTATAACTTAACTTGTTTGTGTTAATATGTCTTTTGATTGAGTTCAATTTCAACTGATATTTTATGGTGTGTATTTTTATTTTGTTATGTTACACTATTGTTTCAGTAAGGTTGATGGTTGGTGCCTATTAAAACGTTTAAACCAGCTGCATTTATTTGCACATGTCCTAAGTCAGGAACCTGTTCAGTGGTTGTCGTTAATAAGTGTTTCTTGCTTTTTCTTTTATATATTAGACCGTTGGTTTTCCTGTTTATAAAATTTGAAAAAATATTATTCTAAAGTCTATAAGTATTCAGTTGCATCTGAGTATGTTTGTCTTCTTAAGTGTCTTTACCAAATTGTTAGATATCTGTTTGATAAACTACCATCAGCTGTCTAAAAAAAGAAACAAATGCAATAACACCAGTCCAAACAAGGTTATTTTTGTTCAAATGAAATGTTGAACCCTGGTAAGAATTATTGGACGGTGCATTGAAAAATGTCTTGATCAGATTATGAACTAGAGCAGTAAAACATTAACATAACAGAAACAGACACTATTTGTCCATTTTTTTAATCAATGCAGAGCACGCAGTTTTGGGGAAGTAGAATATCAAATTATTCTAGATACATTCAACATCAACTCCAGTATTATTTATACTTCACTCGTTTAATTTGAGCAGTCAAAATGCGTTGACTGTATATTTCGTTGTCATATATAGTCACTGACTCGATATCACTTTTCCTCATGAATATTTAAAAAGAAGTAGCCGAAACTATATTTAATTTTTCATACATTTTCACCTTGTCCTTGTTTCCAATGTATACAACGAAGCGTGAAAACACTCAAACTTATTTTTTTACAATGTTTTGGAAAAGCGTATGTCACTTGTTATTATTTTCTGTTTGAAACCTATAAATCATTATGTTGTATGCTTATTGTTGATATGTTAGTCCAAACGAGATCATTTATCATCGACTGCGGGTTTCCACAGGTCGATAATATTTCAATAAATACATTTGGTGTATTTACTGTCTTCTGATTGGTTAAAATTATTACTTTTATTTTCAATGTGTCGGTTTTTATTGCGACACCCTGACGTTGTGTATTCATACGCCAACATGTGTGTACGTTGTCATTGTTAATATAAATAAGTTCTTTTAGTCCTATTTTCCATAGAAATTTAATTATAATGAATGGCAATAATTTGTTTTGAATTTATTGAACCATAAAATTAATTTTTGACTCTTCACATTTTACATAATCCGATTCGCGGATTATTCAATGTGAAGAGTCTTACATGCCTGTTATACGATTTTGTTTGTGAAGGGGGGTATATTAAGGAGTTATTTGAGGGAACATTTCAAGAGTTGAGTTTACTTTTAAAAAACACTATTAGAAAATAAACGGTATGTGTGAATATGCAGATTTAATTTCAGAACAATAAGTTGTATTGACATTAGGTCTCTAGGGAATATCATGGAACGAGAAATGACGAACGTTCAATATTCCTCTATGATTCGTTCTCCTTCAATTCGATAGAATATGTTTACATATATAAACATTGTTAAGGTGAATACTCCTATATTGATATGTTGTAATGTTTCTAATGCATTGGCAATATAGAGAGATAAAAAGGATGATAAAATGTTTACATATTTGACAATTAGTTATTGTTGACCTTACAACGTTGAAAAATAAAAATAAAATTTCATGCTGATGATATCACAACAGTAAAGACATTCTTCTTAAGTTGGCATACAAAAAAGAATCACTTCATACAAACAAGCAAACTCTTAACAAAACGCTGTTGCATTGTAAAATAAATACTGTTAGCTGAAGCTGTTGGTTAAACAAATTGAAATGTTTTTTCATTTTTGAGTTGTACGTTGAACTTATCATACATGCTATTAAATGAAGTCATATACTTTATCTAATGTTTCCTTATCAAACACATTTTTTTCTTGTAACAAGAAGATGTAAGACCAACCAAAAAAGAAGTAAAATTACAGTTCCAGGGTAAACACAGTTTTAACAACGAACAATCCTATCTTTTTTAAATACATAATATGGGGGAAATCCCTCCTTACCCATCCAACAACCCTCGAATATTCATTTTGGTCTTATAACCAAGTTTCCTATTGACATTTTTAAACTTGGTTATAAGACCAAAATGAATATTCGAGGGGTGATAGTACACCGTCGATTAAAATTCTTCAGCCATTTTTATTTTAGAAATCAAGATATTATATTTATGAAATAAGGTAGTTAACTGAATTTTTAGATGCATTGGTAACGTCCTTCTTTATCAGTGCCTTTAGTGAGATAAAGTTCAAAGTAAAATATTGAAGTCAAACTATTCTATTTGTCGCAATTACATTTTGTGTACCCTAAAACCTGTTTAAGTTGTAAAAGTTTGTTGATAGCGACTAATTGACACAATCAGCGTTGTGCGTTCGATGAACTATTGAATATTGAAGAGTTATAATTCATTCAATAAGTTTATAAGTCAACTCTTATTACCAATGTTATTTCAACTTATGTTTTAATTTGCATAATGACAGTCTTTTTGCAGATATGTGTGATAAAGCGGATTGCCGTTATAATTAATATTGAATTCTAATCACCAGTCACTGTCACCAAACGCATGTACAAAAGAACAGGGTGTAGGATATGGGACGCTTCACTGATGAGTTTATCCCAATACTCCTGTCTACAGATGGACTGGTCTTAATTAAGCGAACTTCTTAACCCCGCCCAGTCAAGTACAATACATCTAGTGATAACCCTACAACAAAAGACTTGGTCGAACCAGGGGATTTAATAATCAAAACGTCTTATACCTTGTTTTTATGCCTTTCATGTAGCTGTGTTTGACTAAATATTATAAACAAGCCACCGATACAATATTTATGCTTTTTGTTCTATTTATAAAACCACAAAACATTCTAGTGCAAACTTCAGGATTTTTTTTAGGATTTGCAAAAATTTTGGTAATTTTTATACTGTTATTTAACCCAAATTATTATCTAAGATACCTGGTCGATCTCATTTGATAAATGATCTCTATTGTTCATTTATAGTTCATCGAACTTGTTAATCCGGTGTGGGTCTTTAAGTTAAGGTTCCATTAAAGGGGCACTAGCTGTAAAATTTATGTTCACCGATTTGACTCAAATTCTCATTTTTGATTTGAACAAACTCTGTCCTGCACTGCACTCGTTTGTGTCAAAAAAGGGAAGTATGCTGTTATTCTAATACGCGTACTGAATTCGCAAACGATCAAGAAGAGAATGACCAATATCCCTATTTAATTAAGACTATAGCAATTGTGTATAACTTTTTAAAGACAAGTTATATAAGGGTCTGGATTTTGAATTACAACATTAGACAATGTTAGAATATTGGCATTACCTTGTATTTCATATCATTTCCCGAAAAACGAGTTTACCAGGATAATCCAGCTTAGACAATGTCCATGCACCAAGCAGATTTTGTTTTACACTCAAACACCCGATTAATCAATTCAAACCGCACTTATGATTTTTCTTAAACCTTGCATTCACCTCGGTTGACTATGATTTTTTTTGTGTGTTATAACTGATCCGTCTGGACTTTGCAAATACACCATATTTATTTATCTATAAGTAAATCCTAATTTTTTTCAAAATACACAAGATTTTAGATGCAAAATTAAAAACACTGTTTCAGCGCTTTTTTTTAAAGATAGAAAAAATATTGAAATAATTTGATAAACTGGTGTTTACAGTTTAGAATAATTTTGTAATACAGTATACTGTAGTGAAAATGATTAGCAATATGAAGGTTAATGGATGTGAAAATATTCAGTCCACTGCTACTTTGGCTTTGTCATAAATTGAAAAAAATCAAGAAGGTTCAAGATCAACCGCCATTTTTTAATGGGTGCTCTTCATATAAATAGTCCGTTTTGACATCCTTTGCAGCAAATGCTTGTGATTGAACCGTGTAAGTAGCATTCTATTGAATATATATCAGAAACTATCTTCTTTTTTTCATTGTGGTTGAAATATAGATATTTATAAGCTTGACCGTTGATCCCAATTTCACAAAAATCTGACCACTCTAGGTTTTTACGACACAATTTTTCTTAGTATACACGTTTTCTTCTTTCCGTCGATATATAATTTAAGTGTATGTTCTTCCGATAAATTAAAGTTTTAAAAAATGAAATCTGGTTGCAGTTCTGTTAATAGAAATTTATTTAAGGTGAGCATTCATGTAAATATATAGAATATAAAACTATGCCATACATTGTATATGGATATTTTTATGTATGCTTGTCGCATTTTATCGTTCGTCTTCTTGATCATATTATAATTATAAATACCTGCAATGCTTCTAGATATTTGTGAGCATAATATTGATTCAAACACTTCAATATACTAGTACATAATTTGAGCTATACTTAAAAGATGAAAAAATCTTTATTTCATCATTTTCAAGAATGGTATATGAATAAACCCCCTAAATTTAGAAAGTGTTAACAAGTCAATCTTTTCAAAAGTTGCTTATTGAGTTGCAGAATATCCGAAATCTTTAGAACAGAAATGCTGGTCTTCACATGAATTTGACTTCATAAACCATTTGAAATTCACATTTTTACATACAGTTCATATAAAAAGGAAAACAGCAATCATCGAAAATATTGAACTGTTCAAGACAACGCCAATCACCACTTCTGCAACAACCAATATGAAGAGAGAGTAGACATAAAACAACCGCAAAATACAACAGACTACACATGGTTCAGACAAAAAGCTGCAAGTTTAAACCAGTTTGAAAGAGAGGCGAAATGTACCAAAGAGATATTCGACCTCATAAGTCGAACACAAATTGAAAATGCCATAGCAAGAAAAAAATGGTAGTGGCAAAATTTAAAAACTATCAAAGCAATAACATTATACAAAACAAAACATAGAACGCATAAGACTGAGCAAAACAAAACCCCTCCGAAATCAGCGGGGATATCTGATGTTTCGTACGTATGACCATATCCTGCTCCACATGTGGCACCTGTTGTGTTTTGCTCATGTAATTACAAACCTGGTGATCAATCTCATTTGGAAGATCACAATCGCCCTTTTGATAGCTACAATATATAAATTGAAATATCTAAAAGAAAAAAAATCACCTTCCAAAAAGAGAAATGAATAAATCGTAAAGTTATAGATTTCAGTGCTCCTTTGGTATATAAGTAAGGCCAAAAAACATAGCTTCCTAAATAGTCTCAAATGGCATTAATGGACCGCTTATGAAGGTTGATTCCAATTGCATGTGCAGAATATGCTAGGTTATTAAGAATCAATAATTAGATATACGGTTTAAAAAAGTAGAATGTCCTTTGTTGCAATTTAAATACATTACATTACTACTTTGTTTAAATAAATATTTGAATTACACAATGGACTTTCAATTTTAGAATTTGGTTTTCATTGGCAGACATGTTGATGATAAAAATGCAACCGACTTTTAGGAAGTTCTGTGTTTATCCAGCAAACAAATCAATGTCTTCATTTTCGATTAGATAATTTTATGGTTTAAATTGATTGCGCAAAGAATATTTTGAAAAGTCGTGATAATTCCTTTGCATGCGCGACCCAAACTTGTACAAAGCATAGTTGATGTATGTATCTGACATATAAGACAGAAATGTGTGGTCGACTGAGGTATCTTTGTTTACTTTTTGTTCTACACCAACAAGACAAACTGATTGTGCACTGCATCGGTAAGTGATTTATGAATTCTTCAAATAATCCTGTTGTTCAATATGGCTACATCTAATGAATTATGACTTTTCTGAAATTGTGTTTGCATTTTCATTGACATTGACTTTCCATCAAACAAAAACAAAAATCTTTTTTTTCTAATTTTTATGAAAAGATTTTCATAATTGTTTTTAAATCCTCTTTTCAGTATGTTAATTTGTCGCCATACCAGCTTTGGGAAAATTCCAGCAACATTTTAAACTATACGTCTTGATTACTTTGTGCATTTCAACTCATGTAATTGTAAAAAAGTTGTTACATCTTCTTTTTCTATTTCTATTGACGATACTATTCAAACAAAGTATGAGCTTTGGAATGTTTCCGCTTAAGCTTTTCATTTTTTTATATATTCTTATTACAATTTTGATAAACTCTTTTGGGAGCGAAACAAAAGATTCAACAGAAGATTCTTCAAGATTCAAAATTGTGACTATCTGCTTGCCGGATGTCTTATACGTTAATATTAGCATTGAAAGTCATTTGAATAAATGATCGAGGTTGCCTTATTTTAAATGTTCTAAGATATGGGCCTTCTTAAGTAACCAGCGGCCACGAATATCTACAACAGCCTAATTGCACTTCTTCAAACCGTGAACGAAAGAAGTCTCTAGAACATTAGAAAATGCCGGTACCAAGTCAGGAATATGACAGTTGTTGTCCATTCGTTTGATGTGTTTGAGCTTTGATTTTGACTTTCCGGTTTGAATTTTCCGTGGAGTTCAGTATTTTTGTGATTTTACTTTTTTCATATTAATTTAGAGTAAACACGATGTGTGATGATTCAGGTTTTTTAAAAAAATTATTTTATGTGCCGCATTACTCAAGTTACTTAAATACCTTTAAACGGAGAAACATTCGTACCCAAGTCCTTACATGATAGTAATGCACTTTTATCCCTGTTTGCATTGATATCTAATTTTTCCTTTTTGAATAAATACATATAAAGGAAGACAGACCTTATCAAAAGTACTGAACAGTAGAACGGGACATATCAAACACTAAGACTGTTTCCTTCGAAAACAAATGCACAAAAAGACATACAAGAACGAACAACTCATGATCTAGATTACCTGTCTCGGTACAGACGCACACTGTGATCTTGTTTAACGTTTGAACGCATATACCCCCTTCACATATCAAACTATTTGTCATGAAATCGAAACAAACATTGACAAATAAAATTAATCAGTGCAGCTACCAACATGATGGACACAAGAAAAGAAAGCGAAATGCACATGCGAGAGTCAATATTTGCTCGCTACTACAGGAAAACAGATATAGCATCAGCAGTGTTTGATGGGTACCGCTGCTCAAGAAAACGAGAAAATACACAGAAACAATTTTTTACATTTTGCGAGAGACAAATATATATAAAAATGGTCAAATCATCGGAGAGAGAAGTCAGTTTGATCCTCTTGTTGCAGCCAAATCTATATGGTTGGATATCTCGTGCCAGAAAATTCGACATCTGTACGCTCGTGATGTTGCATGCCCAATAATGGTTGCAATCGAAAAATGACGGCACGTTCAAATGAATTTACATTGGGAACCCATAAATTATAATATAACACGGGTCAACTTCGGATTTTTTTGTAAAATGACATAGCAAAAAACATTTATTTACATATATATCCCTCTTGCTGCAAGAGGATAAACAGAATTTGTGATTTTTTTTTTAAGCGCATGTTGCCCTTGTTGCTAAAAGATATAAGACATTTCTCTGGACCTTTAGTATTTTGATTCTACTTAAGAAATAACAGGATGGGTAGGATTTGGAATATCATTGCCTTATAGTAATTTCCACGAGAAACTTTAGCCTACACTTACTCATACCACGAATAAGATGTTTAGATGATGGATTAAAGTAAGAATAAAATTGTGTTATACTCTTTCCATAGTATCAAGATCTACATGGTCTTTCATTTAAACGATACTATTGTGTCTTGAAAAAGAAATTAATTAAAGTCATATCAAACGAATGACTGGTGAAAAAAAAATGTTTGTCCAATTATTGAACCAACGCATATATATATTTTAAACTTAGTCTTCTGAGTACGATTTTATAAATAAAGGCAACAGTAGTATACCGCTGTACAAACTCATAAATCCATGGACAAAAAACAAAATCGGGGTAACAAACTAAAACTGACGGAAACGCATAAATATAAGAGGAGAACAACGACACAACACTACAATGTAACTAACACACACAGAAACGGACCAAGCATCAGACAAAATCCAACGAGAATATAATAAAAACAATGGCCATATTCCTGACTTGGTACAGGACATTTTCAAAGGAAAAAATGGTGGGTTGAACCTGGTTTTGTGGCATGCCAAACCTCGCACTTTAATGGCAATGTTAAATATAACATAGAAATGACAACATAATATTACAGGACTACAATACAAATAAATAGGAAAACGTATTAGACAAAGAAAAACATTATTAATGAATAACAAAAAGCATCAGGTTTAATCATTTTTTTAAGCATCTATAACGTATAATCGTAAAAAAAAATTTCTCGGTCTGTTATGATGTGAATATATGGCAGCTAATTAACTGTCGTGTTTTGGAGCCGTAGGTTACTTATTGTCACCATATAGTAAACAATGAACACAGAAGTATGGGTATTAAGCAAGTGTATAACATGTATAATAACAGATCCATGTATTGCGATCACCGGATTTTTACAAGAAAGATGACGCTGAGTTCACTTCATACGGAAAACATTTCTGTGAATTGTTTACTGTAAGCAAACAATTAAAAAAAAGTAACTTTCTTCAAAATTTGGGCAAACTAAAGAATGTTCCTGAAAAATAGTAGGTCTGTTATATATTCCTTTAGAATTGCAACTTAAAATGAAGATGTGATTCTTCTTTCACTGTGATGGGTACAAACATTTCTTAAGTGTCATTACGCACAAGATTTTTGGGATATTTCATCGTAAAAGAACTAGAAAATGACATTTTGTTTAATTATTGCAAAATTTTGAAATACTTATTCCTTACCTTTGATATTGATGAAACTAGAGTTGCACTAACGATTCGTTTACGACCGATTTACTTGATTTGTACGATGTAAAAATTAAGAATGAAAATGACGAATGTGACAAAGAGACAACAACTCGACCAAAGAGTAAAAATCAACCGAAGGCCACCAATGGCCATGGTTTTCATCACAGCGAGAAAATCCCGCACCCGGATTGTCTCCTAAACATAAATTTGTACCAGTTCAGTGATAATGGATTACAGTTTACTATTGCTATAATACTTACAGGAAAACAGTACATAGGATGTTATCATGACCAACCGATAAGAACCTTGCCGTACGGAAAACTTAATGACAACGCTATGACCAATGATAAGTGTGTGTCGCATTGCTGTTCATTTTTGGATGACGCTACTTACATGGGAACTGAGGTACATGTTTAAAAATAGACAATGAATGTAAATACTCATGAATTTGCATGATGACTATTTCTAGTTTGTCATTTGTTAGTTTGAATTGACATATTCATAAAATAGTCTCGAGATATATATACCTACTTGTATTTTTGGTGTTAATAAACAATTTTCATCATCTGATTAAAAAAAAGTGTTTATCTCTTCCAATTTGTATATTTATTATTATATTCATGGTGATATATATCCATCAAATATTTTCTAACTATTTTCTGTATATATATAATTGTCTATCAGGATATATCTTCTTGTGATCTCTATATAAAGTTCTTTAAATTTAAAGGGGCGTAATCTTTAAAATTCTGGTTCACCAATTTGGCTCAAATTTCAAGATTTTAACGTTCCAACGTATATCCATATTTTAAATGGTCTGAAATAAACAATTTGGCATACATTTGCTCGATAATATGTATCAGCACCTCTTGTGTTGTTTTTAGTTTAGACTCGAACTAATTAACCATCGAGGTGACCTCCGAAAACTGTCGACGGTCATACAATCCGAACACGTGTAAGTGGATGTTTCAAAGTCTGTTTGCTTTCAAATACAAGTTATTAATACTAGTATATGTTAATCATTGTTTTACCTATACCAGAATGAGTTTTTGGGGATCGAATCAGTCAACCAAATAGTTTATCTTTGCTTTACTTGCGATGTTGACATTCTTATCCTCTTTATAACTGAAGACACCGAAATCATGCTGAACTATCTCTAGTTAAGGGGTTTATGATTCAGTATTACTAACAACCAATTCATTACGGTTGTCCACACTGTTACAGTGGTCAATTTGTGTATTCTTGTCTTTAATTTTTGATTTGGTCTATATAGATATAGGGAGATGTGGTATGAGTACCAATGCGACAACTCTCCATCCAAGTATCAATTTATAAAAGTATATGCCCTTTAGTGCTTCGTTACTAATTTTTTATGTATATAGTGATTAAGATTATGACACAATATTGACAGTTGTGCCCCTATTTTGACATACAAGTAAGAGGTTTAGCTACTATAACACTAGATTTAATCCTCTATTTTCAATATAACAAAATGTCTCTACCACGTCAGAAATGTGACAGCTGTTATCCATTTGTTTGATGTGTTTGAGAATTTGATTTTGCCATTTAAGGTGGTACCTAACACTACAGGGAGAAAACTCTGCAAAGTCAGCTAAACGTTTTAATTAGGTTGTGTTGTAAAAGGAATATCAAGCTTCTCAATGATCAAAATTGTTGTTTGTCAAACTTCTATATAACCAGTGTAAATTTTCTGACAAAACCGTTGGTTCAAAATTTTTGAAATTTTTATATTTTTGTTAAAGGGGCAAAGTAAATACTTTGACAAAATTTTATGAAAATTAAACGAGCCAAATTAATTTTAGTGAAAGTATTGGGTACGACCTTAATAAGGAACTTTAAATTTATGATTTTTCTCGTAGTTCTTTTTTTCTTTCTTTTTTTTACTTTTCACACCGAACAGCAAATTAATAAAGGCCCCCAAAAAGACTAGTGTTTAAACCATTCAAACAGGTAAATCAACGGTGTAATCTATATCAGAACACGAAAATAAGAAACACGTATAAACCAAATCAACAACACCGAAAAACCACTGAACATCAGTTAAATATGTTTATTAATAAATATACATGCTTCATTGCAGACATATTTCCAGTGCTTTTGTACAAATGTTACTAACACTGACAGTTTTGTACCAAGATCCTCTAATGATTGTCATTATCCCTGTGATGGAAATCCAAGTGAAATATGTGGAGGTTCATACAGTTTGAGCGTATATAAGATAGGTTAGACATCAGTAATTTAGGGTTATTGCATTTCTGAATATTTATATACTACTCATAGACATAGACACCTCAAAAACGGATGATCAAATTTTGAAAGTGAACCACAAAAAGGGAAAACGAGAGAAAAAAAGAAAACAGTTTACTACAGTTATTTTTACATAGAAACCTTCAGACTGTGCATAACAAAGCTCAGTAAATTTGGGTTGATATCAGGTATTCAAAATGGTAGGCAGATCCTGTTCTGCACGTTACACAAGTGTGTAACTCATGGTAAATTCAAAATTCGGTGAGTGTGCTTTTGTAATGCCACAATAGATAAAATAAATTTTGACAGACAAAGCAAAGCAAGTTTTGAAGTTTTGTGAAAAAATATTGCATGTGTAAGATTTATTTCCAGAAATATCTAAATGTTTATAAATTATATTCTATTTCATACAATTGTATATGTAATCTTTTAATTACTAGTATGTAGTTTATCAGTTATGTCAGACAAATATGATTTAATGCATATTTGTCTGACATAACTGATAAACTACATACTAGTAATTAAAAGATTACATATACAACCACGTTCGTTTGTGTCCGCTGTATAGTTTTGTTAGTTTGGAAATCATAATATTTTTTTATTTGTATGACATTGAAATTTTTACATTCGGTATAAGGATTGGACATATACATTAAAAAAAAAGTTTTTGATGTACATATGGAGGTAAGAGTACCTTACTTTCTTCAGTTTGGTGAACAAAAAAATCAGTCTAAGGCAGCAACCTTTTCACTTTAAAAAAAGGTGCATTATGGTCGTTCCTTAAACATGAATATTCCTTTTAAAAGATATTTTGAGCTAAAAACATTGCAATGGACCCCTTGTTTTTGTCAATAAAATGTTTATAAAGAAAAAAAAAGTTAGAAAATCGAAAGACATTTGAGACACAGCAATTTTTGGTGTAATATACAACTAAATTGTCCTACTTGAAAGCCAAATGACATAATTCAAAGATTATACATAAAAACGGTATGAAATAAAAATAATAATTTATAAAAATTTGTATATTTCTGGCATATATTTGAATTTTGAATTATAATCTCAGTGTTCGGGAACAACCTTCAATATAATCAACCAAGTAGAACTTGTCCATTCCGTCACCACACATGTTCTTTGCAAAGGATAAAAGGTATTAAATATTAAATCATTTAAGAATATGCATTGTCCATCAACATACTAGGGTTCCATTAGCAAATTTTGCAGTATATGAAGGGTTTGGATTTTCAAGTTAAAAATTAAATACAAATGTCTTAACTTTCAGAGTGTTTAACCGACACAAAGGCAGCTACCTATTCGCCATCTACAAGCTACACACCCTCAGTGACAACAGACATTACTACGGAATCAACTACCGGCGTGGTAAAATCAACTCGAACACCAACAGTTACTGTAACAGATAGATGTTCCGAGTGTCCACGTGCCAGCTGTTTACAGATAAATAGCACTACCTGGACAACGGTAGAACTATCTGAAAAACTTGAGTTGTTGAAGAATGCAATTTCTATAAACAAGAAGGAAACAAATTCGTACAGAGCCACTAAAACATCTGCATATGATCCGCGAAAGTCTTCGAGAAATATTGGCATAGTCGGCGTCATCGTACTGGTTGTTCCTGTTATATTTGTGGTAGTTATGGATATTCAAAGGATCTTTAAATGAGGATGTTGTTTTTGAACGATATTCAATTGTATTCGAAAACCATTTAGTTGGGAAAAGGATTTTTGTTTGTTTAGTAACATCATCTATATTTTTAAGAATTTTTTAAGAAGCGTATATATTTCTTGTAGAACAATAATTGTAAATGAAAGTGATACCTTTAATAGGCTATTTGTCAATTCCCGTAATTGATCCTGTAATTAGATATCCCTTCTTTAGTTGTCTCCCTGATGAGGGACAGTAATTTTTATTTACAATGGAGAGCTAGCAGGAAGAGCAAATTTACCTTTTACGGTTTTCAAATCGTTTAACTGCATAAATTTGTTGTTAAGCTAAAGACTTATGACATCCGAAATTATTTTTCATGAACAATAAGTTAAACCGCCGATACATCATTTTCAACTCATCATGCTTTGCATTGGCAAAAGCCAATTTAGTCCGATATGGACCCAGTCTACGATTGACAAAGGGAATTAATTTGTTTAAAAAGTTTTAACAGAATCAAATCAGTAATTGACAAATGGACTATTGTGTACAATATTATAAACATGCTATCATATAAATCGGAGCTGGAACTCTCCGAGGTTTAATAGATATACCATCACGTGGAACTATCAGAGTTGAAATGAGCACATGTTATCTTTATTTGGCTAAAATGTACTACTCTAAGATTGTACTTTTTGAAATTTCAACTGGCCTCAACTTAATTTGAAATCCATATTTTTTTTAAATAAAATTTTTCGGATAGTGGACAAGTTTTGTTGAATCTGCTACAAGTGAGAGGATTTTGGCTTGTCCAATTGGAAAATATCTGGTCATCTGTGAAGATATATATTTACGGTCAGCAAATTTATCGTTTAAGAGGCGAATTTTAAGCGCCAGTAAACATTAATCAAAATTTGAAGTTATCCCGTTAAAATAGGGGATAGTTCTCACTTTCATTAGAATCTATCTATAAGTACGGGTTCATAGAGCTGATGTCTCAACATAGGCTAGATACCTCATTCGCTTCCATTATTATCAAATTGAAGAATCGTGACAATAGTTTCGTTAAGTACGGACAGGACTGTAAACCTAAATGTATAGCCCGGACATTTATATGTTTGGTGATTTATTATTCTCCCCTTCATCCAACCTGCTCAGTCGCTCTTTTTTAAATGCTCGTAGTTCATGACTTTGAGATGTAAGCATAACTCTTAAGCGACGTCACAAAGCCTGTCAGAGGAATATTTATCATCGACGCCACAATATCTGAAGAGACGTTATCAAAATGAATAAAAAAGATGTGAAATTTTTGCAATTGAGACAACTATCCATTGAAGGTCTTCAACACGTAGTCTAGGCTCACACCGAACAATAAGGTATAAAAGGCCACAAAATGGCAACTGTTAAAAACAATCAAACAGGAAATTCAACGTTCTAATCTATATTAAACACAAGAAACGAACCACACCATCAAACATCAATTACTGATTAACTGGCTCCTAACTTAGGACGAGTTTATAGAAATACACCTGGTAAATTTGAATATAATAAGCCTACGGAAATAAAACATTTTTTACAATATTGATAAGTTTGTTGTTTAGAGAACTTTCGCCAATGGTATTACTGTCTAAGGAAGTGGAATGTAATTACCAGAAATAGCACGTCAACGATGAGAAAAAAGATATATAGGTGTCCAATGCATCATCATGTTATGAATAATTAAGTAGATAGTCAGAAAACTGTTTGATATTTAATTAAAATGTGTCATTCAATTCCAGATATAATGTACAAGAAGTTGATACGGCCCAGCCTTTTAGAATCTATCCAAGTTGAAAATGAGTATCCATAATAATAGATTAAAACATCGTCCAATAATGATTAACTCTCTTTTCAGCATGTTCCTTTTTTGGGTAAAAAACATGGCTTTTGATTCGTTTAGATTTTGTTGTTAATTTATTACACATGCTATATAAGATCAAATAAAACAGACTGAAAAGATAAAATACAGTATTCAGTATAGATATACTTTCAACAAAGTATTTTCCTCATACTAAAAATTAAAAAAAAATACACTCCCTTTATTTGTCAACAAAAACCTCAAATCAATCCCGCATTATCCACATGCAATTATATTATATGCAACTTTAATAATAGAAATTACAGATAGCGATAACTTTATTGATTTATCACTGCAAATGTAAGAGCCCTATTGCATTTGATTTGAAAACAAATATAAAATTAATATCTTTTTTGCAATTGTTTCAAATAACTTGATAAATATTTCCTCCTCACTGCAAATAGGAAAGAAGCATATGATAGGTAAAGTAAGTATAATAAAACTGCTATAAACGAAAACATAATATACAGTTGACATTTGTTTTGTTAAGATAGAAATTATAATGTCTATGCTTTATATTATTCGTTTTTTTCTTCTTTGACCGCGATAATAATAACGTAAGCTAGCAAGCCATTCATGTTATGAATAAGAAAGTTCATAGGCAGAATTTTGTTTTTTATTTAATTAATATGTGTCAAATAATTCCAATACTAATATTCGTGCATGCACGGAAAAAAGAGAATATTTCCCAGCCTTTTGGAAACAATCCAAGTTGAACAAAAATATCTTAGATAATAGATTAACACCGTTCAATAACTATAAATTCTCTTTTCAGCATGTTTTTTTAAGTTTTGTTATCAATCATACCACATTTTTTTACTTCTATAACTTAAATTCATTCACATATTTTATTGTACTTTTCTCCAAACGAACTTTTGTATAACCAGATTATATAAGATCAAATAAAAGAGACAAGAGAAAAAAATATCAAATTACAGTATTAGGCGTAGATATACTTTCAACAAAGAATTCTCTCATACTAAAAAAAAATATCCTCCTCCTTACACCCCCCTTTTTTCAACACAAACCCCAAATAAATGCACATGAAAAAGTATCATATTCTACTTTCTAATAATAGATATTACAGATAGCGATAACTTTATTGAACTATCACTGCAAACCATAGTGTCCTATTGCATCTAATATAAAAACAAATAAAAAATTATTATCTTTTGCACTTGCTTCAAATAACTTGATAAGGATAGGGCATACGTACTGCAAACAGGAAACAGAATATTAGATAGGTAAAGTAAGTATAATAAAACTTCTATAACAAGAACATAGTATACATTAAACACATTTGTTTTATTTTAATTAAAATAGAATTGTCTATCATTTATATAGTTCTATCTTCTTTTAACCGCGATAAGGACACCGTCAGGCAACAGCAAGAAAGGTTTTTAAAAAGTAAAAAGAAATAAATACAAATGACTAAAGTTTTATAACTAATATTCGAGTACTATTTCAATTCAACGAATAAACGTTAAAGTTTCTCATCAACCAATGCAATCCGTCTAATGTTAATAATATGCAGCTTTAACTATGATTTGTTTTTTGTACAATAATCTGATATACACAGCAGATAACGCATCGCTTATTTAAAAACCTGCTAAATGCCACAGGAAAAAATATTTCCATAATATAAAATACAACATTTTTCAGCATTGTCCTTCATTTTATTGACAGATTAATAATTTGAATCCTGCCTATTATGAAAAAGATATTTATTTTCAGTTTTAAGTGAAACGCATCCATAGTATCAATCTATTTATATCAAAGTTAAAAACAAAAAGAGACGTTGAATGCAACTATTAGGGCAGGAATGTTTGATATTCATTGAAGGACTAGACAGGAAGATTTTGCGAATGGACATTTTATCTTTTTCGAAGCTTTGCATGCTTACTTATTTCATTTTTGTTCACAATTATTTTATGCAGTTGTGTTGCCGAATAATGATTATTTGCATACTGTCTCCGGCAAAGTTATATTTATTTTCTTCTCTTTCTATCTCAGGATATTCATTTTCAAAATCCTCTTGTCCTCCCCATCACTTAATATCAAATGGACGTCCCCTTACATACTCTTGAATCAAATAGACTCAATGAGAGAGTTTTTCCATAAGTTATAATAACAATCTTGAGAGTTATCTAACCCATTGCAATAAAAAAAAATCAAAATTGTATATTTTCCTCCGATTAACACGCATAAATGACGCTAGTGTGCCTTCTTTCTTGCCGAAATTCAAATAAAGGAAGTAATTGAAAAAAGGAAGTAAAGTAGATAAAACCCACATTGCACGGTATTTTGAATTTAATTTATAATTGATAAGAACGAAACATGAAGAAGAATTTTCAATAACAGGTTTCTTTAACATGTTGAAATGTACTATTGTATTGTTTATTTTTGTATTTCTCTGTCCTGAATTTTCTAGCCACACAACTAGGTTCGTTTCTGTGTGTTTTGCATTGTCGTTTGGTTTTTGTTGCACATCAGTGTCTCTGTTATTTCGTTGTTTTCTTCTTAAAGTTGATGTGTTTCCATATCGGTTTTAGTTTGTAACCCGGATTTGTTTTCTCTAAATCGGTTAATAACTTTCGAACAGCGGTATACTACTATTGCCTTTTTTCAAAGGTGTTTGTATTCTGCTATCTCATAATGTATTTTCTTGTAGTCTCATATAGCATTTTCTTGTAGTGTTCTAAAAAGTAAAATCACAAAAATACTGAACTCAGAGGAAAATCAATTCGGAAAGTCCATAATCACATGGCAAAATAAAAGAACTGTCATATTCCTGACTTGGTACAGGCATTTTCAAATGTAGAAAATGGTGGATTGAACCTGGTTTTATAGCTAGCTAAACCTCTCACTTGTATGACAGTCGCATCAAATTCCATTATATAGTCACCGATGCGTGAACAAAACAAACAGACATAATAGGTAAAAATGTCAAAAATAGGGGTACAGCAGTCAACATTGTGTTATCATCTTAATCACTATAAAAACAACAAATGTAACGAAGAAGCACAAAAAGGCATACATCAAATTAACATCCTCATTTTGATTATATTATACGATTATATTTGTCTATGTAAAATGCACCCATCAAGGAAGGAGGGTATGGGTACTGGTGTAAAATTGCGCGTTTGAAATTCGCACAGGTAGACATGAAATAATTTTGTCGTTCAAAGTATGACGGGATGCATAAATACAGTCACGCAAAATAGATATAACAAACACTGACTTAGCAGTTAAAGTAATAATAATAAATATAAAATAATAGTGTGGTTCAAAGTATGACGTGATACATAAGTACAGAGTCACGTAAAATGTATATCACAAAAAAAGTTGGTTAACAGTAAAAGTAATATTAATGAATAAAATAATTTTGTCATTCAAAGTATGACAAGATACATAGGTACAGATTCACATCATAAAATAATTTTGTCATTCAAAGTATGACAAGATACATAGGTACAGAGTCACATCATAAAATAATTTTGTCGTTCAAAGTATGATGGGATGCATAAGCACAGAGTTACGTCAAAAGGATATCTCAAAAAACAGACAACAGTAAAAGTAATATTAATAAAGACAAAAAAAAAGGAATAATATAACACGTAATTAAGCATGGCAATATGATAGCTAGCCCACATAAATGAGCAAAATAGATCAAATAACTGCTCCAAAACAAACTGCAACCAAGGCAAATATAGTCTCAGCTAATGTATTTTCTTGAAGACTATTATCATTGCTTATTATATATTTCTTGTAGTCTCATAGTGGGAATATTATTTCTGTAGTTTCAGTAGGAGGTTGTGTAATCTTTTGTTTGTGTAACTGTTGAGAGATCCTAATATAGCAAATCTCAATAAAGTCAGCATGGCAATATGATAGCTAGCCCACATAAATGAGCAAAAAAGATCAAATAACTGCTCCAAAACAAACTGCAACCAAGGCAAATATAAGGGGTTTCTGTGTGTAAACCAAAACATAGTCTCAGCAAATATACTGGCTTAAAGCAGAAAGACAGTTAGAATAAATAATGATATTTATTAAAAAATCATTTAATTTTGGCCCTTGAGAAACACTCAGCATACAAACGGAATTTTGAGTTCCTGCCTGAGCAAGTCAGCTTGCAACCTTCAGTGTAAGGAAGACCCTGCCTGCCCTACAATGCGCCAGCCGGGGAATGTGAAGCGAGGGTTCTCCACTTAGGTGATGAGACTAGGCGTCTCATCGGCAGCCAGGTAGTGCAAGGTCTGCTTGGGGGATAGCCCATGTACTAGTGAAGTAGCAGGGGTCTATCAAACTGGCACTGGAATAAATTTGATAAAATTTGTCCCCGAAATGCTTAAAGCTTGAGGATGAAAGAAATTTTAGAAATGACCAGTGATAAAATTCCATTAAGGTCCAAAAACTCAGATGGAAATAATTGAGTGCCTCCAATGATTAGGAGTTAGCATTGTCGTTTGGTTTTTGTTGCACATCAGTGTTTCTGTTATTTCGTTGTTTTCTTCTTAAAATTGATGTGTTTCCCTCGGTTTTAGTTTGTAACCCGGATTTGTTTTCTCTAAATCGGTTAATGACTTTCGAACAGAGGTATACTACTATTGCCTTTTTTTTGTAAATGAAAATTAGATACGTTCGAAGCCTTTCCTTTTCCTTTTAATCACTTTATCCGTGTCGCTCAAAGCTAAATCTTTGAAAGCCAATAATCTTTTAGTACGGAAAATGTTTAAAGCTATTAAAACAGAAAGGAAAAAATAAAATAAGGCAAATTTATCTGAGGTAATGTTTGCCTTTAGGAGTTTAAAACCTTAGTTTCGAAGACTTTTTTTTTAAATGATTGTAATAAATCATCAGTAGCAATTAAAAACAATTGCCGTGTTGTATACTTCAAATTTATCTATCAGTACAGACAAACTTCTGCACCTGGAAGACTAGAAAAGTTAAATGGCATGACAGGGCCTAGCTACGTAAAACTTATATACACTGTGTGCTTCAGAAACAAGAAACTTTTTTTGAATTTTATAATTCCTGTTTACATTCAGAGGTATATGGTAAAGTAAACAAACCAAGCCAGGAGACTGTAATTCAGTGGTTGTCGTTTGTTGTTTTTCATTTTTTGTTACATAAATTAGGTTGTTAGTTTTCTCGTTCGAACTATTTTACATTTTTCATTTCGGGGCCTTTTATAGCTGACTAAACGGTATGGGCTTGCTCATTGTTGAAGACCAGATGGTCATTAGTGGGGAGTTGTCTAATTGGCAATCAAACTATATTTTCTTTTTTTATGTAAATACATGTATTTCATTTGATACGATTCATTCTGTAAATTTCTAATGTTAAGTTTATAAAAAAAGGGACATAGGAAGATGTGGTGTGAGTGCCAATGAGACAACTCTCAATCCAAATAACAATTTAAAAAAGTAAAAAACGATGTGTCTTTTGTAGCAGATATTGTCAAACCCATAAATAGGAGAGTACTATATGCAAATAGAAAATGGAGAACAAGGCAATACACTAATGAAATTCAAATACGAATTATCAACAACAACTAGGAAAGATAATGCCAATGCTTACTTTAACCAAATTATCACATGTTAAGGGAGCAATACTGTACCGATGTGCTCATGACATTTATACAAACACACACATGCACTATGTCCAATATCTTAAAACAAAATTCCATGGCGATGACCTACCAGGGTTATTTAATATTTAGAAATTTTGGTAAAAAATATACAAGCGGATGGATCGTGATACCGTTTTCATTTATGTACCCTTTTTTTTCTTTAATTCTTTGTATGAACTTTTTCTTCACATCTTCTTGCATTAACAATTTAAGTAAGAGGAAAAATAACTTTATAGTACAACACCCAAATAAAACATAAACTGTGGGAAAAGTATGAAGTTCAAACATAGCGATAACGATACCATCACTAGAATAAATGTTTCCTGTTAACACAATTAACACTCGACCAAAGTACAAACTTAATAGTATATACATGAGCAAATCAACTGAATTTAGTTTTCTCACTTTTAGAAGAAATGTTTTTAAGTTGATACACCTCCAACCAAAATGTCAGAACCTACAGTCACAGTTTGTCCAGGACTGTACAGACTTAATCTGAACTTAATGCATATTGGAGACGCACGTCAAATAGAAAAAAGAAGGGAAATATTAGAAGATGCAAAAGTAAAGGAAAATGAGATTGTACAACAAGCTTTCACTCTCATGGAAAATCTAATTGACAATCGTTTGTCACGTCGCACTTATTTGAAAAAGAATATACAAAAGTTAAAACTTAGCTTAGAAACTTATCCAAAGCACCTGAACACCCTGGCAGACCTTGCAGAAATGCATAGGAAAATCCAGCTGGATGAAGAAGCGAACAAGTACGATGATGATATCAAAACAATTTTAACAAGCAATACCTTAGATGACAATAAGGAAATTGCTAATTGTTAATTAGAGCAAGGCTATGCATACATGTTTGAAGATTTTGATAACTACGAAAAGGAAGCGCGGTTTAGTTTAAACGACGCTTCCAAACAGATGATTGTAGAACTAAGCAATGCCAGAGGTGAAAGAAAAACACGTCTTCAAAATGCAGCGCAGTATGCATATATGGCCCAGTGTCTACTCAATCCAAAGTTTGAACAGCTTTTGAATGAACATTTGCTCGAAAAACGTCGAAATGGCGTTGCTTTTTTAAAGGAGGGAATCAAGAGACTAACAAACTTGTCTGTATCTAAATCGGAGATAACTATTTGGAAATTTTACTATGCTATGGCTTGTAATAGACTGTAATGGTTTACTTTTTAAATTGTTATTTGTATGGAGAGTTGTCTCATTGGCACTCACACCACATCTTCCTATATCTATGTACAGTTCCTATCGACAATGTAGAGACGTAGAAACGAAGAGTAAATCAACTAAACTGACCAATGATTCCTGTCGCTCATTTTTAGAAGTTGTTATAGATTTACCAGAAGATATTAACGGGTATGCCTTTTACAGAGCTCGATCGTACGCCTATATTGCAGACATCTTGATTTCGAGAATGGAAAACTCACATGACGGTATACTGATTGACGTTAGAAGCATTGAAAATGGAAAAGTTGAATTTGAAGCGATGCGAAAAGATCCAAAACAAGGGTTCATAAATGTTATACGTATCTACCCAAACGACGAAATAATTTTACATCGATATGGGGATGCATTATTGATGTTGTCAAAACGTACATACAATAAACATGATAAATTGTGCATGTTAGAAAAAGCAAAAGATGTGCTTACAACCGCTATTGACTTACAACAAAAGACACATTTAGCTGTGTATAAAGCCAGGAACAATGTATACATTTCAATGTTCGATTCTCTTAAAATCTCAGAAGATGAGGAAAAATGTAAAAAATTACTACTAAACGCAAGGAAAGATGGCCTTTTACTTATGAAAGAGCACTTTGTCACATCAGATTATTGCGATTTAGCTACGGTTTGTCAGTACCTTGCAAAATTTCCTCATTGCAACGACTTTGGAGAACAATTCGTTAAAGATGTGGAATACATCAACGAAGCGTTAGATCATGTAAATACATCTCTTCATCTCAAAGGACAAACATTCGCAATTGCTAAAAGATTTGGTAGCATTTTGTTTGATTTAGGAGAATATGAAACGGCGGCTGCGTGGGCAACGAGGGCTCTCTTATTAACCAAGATCCAAAATCCAACAAATATCACAAATATTTGTTGGTATATGTTGCAAGAAAAGCCAGCATATAGAGACATATTTAATATTTTTTAATATACGTAGTCAGAAAATATGACAATATAGGGTTGATAAGTAAGGCATTAACATCTGGTCTAGTAAAGTATCACTTTACAAAACTTTGTGGTATCATAACTTATCTGCAGAACACTCCTCTCGACCAACCTGAGACAAGGATTGCTAAAGCACTGATAGAAAGTATCGACAAAAAGAAACCACCTTACGCACAACTTGGCCCGGCAACCCAGAGATACACGTTTAGACGATCCTTTAGTATATACCCAAGCAGATATTGCCAAAGTCATAAAAGAGAGAGAACAATGTACCAATGAAAACGTAGAACGATTACAGGTACCAACTTCATTAGAGTACGACTTTTCAGCAATCACTGGAAAAGATGATGTTGGATGGATCAAAAGTTTCGTATTTAATCAGCTATCTTTAAAGCTTTTTGATGACGATGTTGCTCTAAAGGGTAAATATTTAGTAATACATGATTGTATAATCATATTGCTACATGTATATATTTAATGTAAAAGTCTTAGAGATCACAACAGTTATAATTAATTGCAACAGATTACATTAAAGTACATGTAAAACGCACAACAGTTGGTAGGCAGAAAATAACTTATAATCTTATAGAATGTTGAATTACTTTCCATATTCATTCGGTTAAAGTCTGTTATTTTTGTTCGCTAAGTTTCCTATTTTTGTTAGAAAAATAACCATTCATAATTATTTTTGAGTTTTTGTTCAGTTCTGGCTAAAGTTTAGATTTTTGGTGTAAAAGTTCAATATCTAATGTAAGTTTTAGTTTGAGATCAAAATAGAGTCCTTGTTTACGCTGACCTTTAATTTTTTTCGATTGAAATGTAGGATATATATTTTCTTTTTCATTTGTTTATAAATTTGTAAAAGGTTAGACAATATAAAAAAATACCGAACTCCAAGGAAATTTAAGACGAAAAGTCACTTAACAAATGGCAAAACTACAAGCTCAAACACTTCAAACGATTGAATAACAATGGCACACCTTTTTGGAATTTTGGGTCCTCAACGCTCTTCAAATTTGTATTTGTTTGGCTTCATAACTAATTTGATCTGAGCGTCACTGACGAGTCTTATGTAAACGAAACGCGCGTCTGGCGTATTACATTATAGTCCTGGTACCTTTGATAAATATATGTAGTCTACTACTTTTGATTGTATTAACGTTTGATAATAATATTTTCACAGGAAGGCCTTTATGTGTGGATCATGACTTGTACAGCTCCATCATCCAGGATGCACTTGATGCCGTCCATACTAGTCGCAGTACACTGATGTTTCTAAGTGATTCCTTCTTGGAGCGTGAATGGTCATTGTTGAAGATACCTATGTTGGATATTTTGAAGAAAAGACCAGATTTTCTGATTTTATGTGTTCTTGATAGCTGCGAAATTCCAACTGAACTGGAACAATTGTCTACCATTAATCTAGCAAATGACAAGCAAATTCCAGTTGAGATTGACAATTTGAAATTGAAACTGTTTACCTCACAGTTTTTGTAAGAAGTAGAATAACCTTGTAGGTATGATAAGACAATGTTTTTAACTATATAAGGAAGACAAGCTGTAGCCGTTTTTCCAAAAAAACTAATCATAAAAAATTGGTGAATTCCTTCTACTTATTCCTGCATAATCGACTCTTTCTTCATTTGTTTTTGTATTCCAATGATCCTTTTCAACTTTTCGCACCCGTTTTTTTAACGAAGAAGTGTCATGTTTTGAATAATACTTTTGGCTAGTTATGCATCAATTTATAATTTTCCCATCAAGATTCGGGCTAAACTACCCACAGAAAATACGTTTTAAATAGAATCTTATACCCTGTACGGGGACGAAGAATAACGAGACAGAGAAAGGGTTAGATTTATATTTTTTATTTATTGTTCTTATGATATTGAAGAATATACATACACATACAACTATTTTGAATTTGACATGTAATATTTTCTACAACTGTTCTAGATTAATGGAGAAAAAAGTAATAGAAAATTTTGCCCCCCTGTGGATTTTTCAAATATGAAATCTAGTGAGCAATAAAAATATTTTTAAACATTAACATAGCCTTTATAGTAGGTTTATAGGAATATCAAAATTGTTGAATGTATGTTTTAATAGCTGTTTTCTGTATGACAGTCAATATATTCATAGAATTTGTTTAATAGAATGCACTGCATAATAAAAAAAAAAATGGAACTTTATTTTTAATGAAGCAAAAATTCAAGGTAAAAACTTCCCTTTATATTTTAAAGTATGAACACATTATTTGGTTGATGTCATGTGAGTCTGAAAATGTTTATATGTCAGTGATTTATAAGTACTTGTTTTGAAATAAGAGAAAATTTTCATTCCAGAAATTTAATAAACATGTAGTAGTAATGAAGTTTTTTGCAGTTTTTTTTATGTATTATTATGTATTGGAGAGGGTTAATATTCTACTTTATTTATCTTTAAATACCATCCAGAATGAAGTATAGTTATTTAATCTAATATTTTAAATGTAATATATTATTAAAATTGCTGTATAATTAATTTTACTATATTAGTATATATATTCATATATATGCTCGGAAACGGGCCTTTTAATTGGTTTCAATATAAATTCTTATTCTTATTCTTTCTAATCTTTATCCATACCAGAAAGTGGTTTTGGGATTTATTGTATATATTGTCTCACGAATTTTGTGATTGAATTTTACGAAAAACAGAGAGTAAAACACCAGATTTTCATTTGCTCATCTGGTAGATAAGTGTCAATAGATTAAGAAAATATATAACTCTAGGTAATTGAAATTCTAGTTTGAACCAAATTTTCAAGAGAAAGTATTACATTTTCACTCCATTTTTTTCAATACTTTATGGTATAAATGGAGAATGTAGCCATGTATATATATAAAAAAAACATCTTTCACCATTTTCGTTTGGCAGTTGGCTTAATGTATTAGAAAGCAAGGAATAGACCATGATTGAACATTATGTTGATTAATTTTAATTTATTTTCAAAATGTGGTGAGCTTTTTTCATAGAACATAATGCATAAATGCGTAAATAAAATCTGGGGTACCACATGAGCTTTATACGTGTAACTTTTTGTGTTTCTTTGTACATATGACGTGGCTCGGTACTTTCAAACATCCCGCCATTATGTTATTGTTCTATTATAATGACATTATGCTATTGTTCTATTATAATGCCATTATGCTATTGTTCTATTTCTTATCCCAGGCATAGATTACCTTAGCTGTATTTGGCACAACTTTTTGGAATTTTGGATCCTCAATGCTCTTCAACTTTTTACTTGTTTGGCTTAATAAATATTTTGATATGAGCGTCACTGATGAGTCTTATGTAGACGAAACGCGCGTCTGGCGTACTAAATTATAATCCTGGTACCTTTGATAACTATTTACACCACTGGGTCGATGCCACTGCTGGTGGACGTTTCGTCCCCGAGGGTATCACCAGCCCAGTAGTCAACACATATAACTATTTTGAATTTGACATGTAATATTTTCTACAACTGTTCTAGATTAATGGAGAAAAAAGTAATAGAAAATTTTGCCCCCCTGTGAATTTTTCAAATATGAAAGCTAGTGAGCAATAAAAATATTTTTACACATTAACATAGCCTTTATAGTGGGTTTATAGGAATATAAAAATTGTTGAATGTATTTTTTAATAGCTGTTTTCTGTATGACAGTCCATATATTCATGGAATTTGTTTAATAAAATGCACTGCATAATAAAAAAAAATGAAACTTTATTTTTAATGAAGCAAAAATCCAAGATAAAAACTTCCCTTTATATTTTAAAGTATGAACACATTATTTGGTTGATGTCATGTGAGTCTGAAAATGTTTATATGTCAGTGATTTATAAGTACTTGTTTTGAAATAAGAGAAAATTTTCATTCCAGAAATTTAATAAACATGTAGTAGTAATGAAGTTTTTTGCAGTTTTTTTTATGTATTATTATGTATTAGAGAGGGTTAATATTCTTCTTTATTTATCTTTAAAAACCATCCTGAATGGAGTATAGTTATTTAATCGAATATTTAAAATGTAATATATTATTAAAATTGCTGTATAGTTGATTTTACTATACTAGTATGTATATTATATGTATGCTCGGAAACGGGCCTTTTAATTGGTTTCAATAAATATTCTTACTCTTATTCTTTCTATTCTTTATCTATAACAGAAAGTGGTCAGGAATTTATTGTATATTTTGTCTCACGAATTTTGTGATGGAAATTTTACGAAAAACAGAGAGAGTAAAACACCCGATTTTCATTTGCTCATTTGGTAGATTAGTGTAAATAGATTAAGAAAATATATGACTCTAGGAAATTGAAATTCTAGTTTGAACGATATTTTCAAGAGAAGATATGACATTTTCTCTCCACTTTTTTCAATACTTTATGGTATTCAGCGTGCATATATATGATGATTTAAACATATATATATAACATGAATAATACAACAAAAGAAGTGATATCGTCCAAAACAAATCTTGCTGAGGGAAGGATAACAGTCCCATGATAACAAAGCTATTACAAAAGGAAAAATATGATTGTCCAAGATTCAAACGTATTAACAAAGGCTTATGCCTTCGTAGCTAGTTCACTTAAATAGACCTTTAGGTTGTGGAAAAGGGGGGATTTTGATGAGTGTGTATAGACACACTCAAGTGGCAAGATTAAGGGGTTATGATCGTTTCCCGTAATTGTACGTCGGATCATATTATGTTTTTACTTTCCTGCGGTACCGCAGGAAGTTCTGTTGAGACCATCTCATGTCTACCCTGAGTGGCCGGTTCTGAATTGGTACCAGTTCGAGCTTGACTGTTTTATGATACATAGTATGGCCTATGTATTCAGCGTGCATATAGAGTTTTATGATATAGAAACTGTTAATCTTTACTCCCCTGAAACCAGGGGGTGATGCGAATAAGACCCGCCGTATTTGGGGATCATAACCCTCGTTCTCTTTAGGCTGAACCTTGAGGAACTTGATCATCCATTGCTAACAATGGTTCACAGATTTGTCAGTTAAATCAATCATGTCGGCATTCTGTAATCATGTCAGACCTCGTCATTCTAAGTGAACTGTTGCCGTTATTTCCACATCAGTTATTTGTTTGTTATGTTTTTGCCTGAAACTTGATTCTTTGATTAAATGGAGAATGTAGCCAAGTATATACATAAAAAACCATCTTTCACCATTTTAATTTGGCAGTTGGCTTAATGTATTAGAAAGCAAGGAATAGACTATGATTGAACATTATTGTTCTATTATAATGCCATTATGTTATTGTTCTATTATAATTTCAAAAATACTTTGAACGACAAAATTAAAATATCTCTACCTGTGTTACGTTAACAATTTGACGTCATCAACACACGGTTCTACACCTGACTTGATATGAACATAGCCATTCAGTCACAGGACTTCAAATATTCCAATCCTTTATTGGTGGATTTAAAATACAAAAATTAGTTAGCAATGAATGAGGTTGTTAAATTTGGTATATGCTTTTTTGTGCTTCTTTAAACATTTTTTGGTTTTTGTTCTGCTTAAGATTGTGACACGGTGTTGACTATTGTACCCCTATTTAGACAATTTTACCTATTGTATAAATTATTATACTAAGTATAAATAAGTATAATGATGTCAGCCATACAGAAATAGAAATTTTGATTATGTTGTTCAATATTTTACAAGAAAAAGGCTTTATCATTATTATTATTATTATTTTGTTGAGCGTTTTAAGAAATGATAAAATCAAAATTACCGTTTAACAAACATTCATTTACTCGAACACTAAATGCTCAAACAAACTGTAAACACTGACAACAGTTAACAAACAAATAAGAGGGTTAAGAAAACAGCAGGCATTACAATGGCTAAAAAAATTAAGACAAACTCATACATTATTTTGACACATCTGGGGTTGAAGTCATAAAACTTTGCTCAGTGCTCGGTGCACAAACATCATGCTCGAAACATGAAATCCAACATTTTGATTGGTTGATTTTGAAGTATGAGTACAAAAAAACTGACTCAAAAGTTATATGACAGCAGGGCCAGTTTTCATAATTGTGAAATAAAAACTAGATAGAAAATGACCGATGCAACTTGTGGTTTAAGAAAGTTATTTAAAAAACTTTAACCACAGAGTAAATGTCTGTGGACGCAGCCGACCACGACGACACCGACAGCATGTAGGATCGCTGTGTCCCGCCTTTTTAGACTACAGTCGAAGACAAAAAATCATCGGAAAACAGTTAATATTTTTAATTTCAATAGTGATTTCATTCTGTTATAAGCTTCCTTGTTATAATAAATTATTTGTTTATCATAGTTACTCGGTCATATTGATCAATGATTTTTAAATATTTTTATGAGGGTCCGGATGATGTCTACATAGTAGAGGATATTGGGAAATTGTACAGAAAGAATGGCAAAAAAAAATAAAGAATACAGGAAAATAGGCTAAAAATTAAGATAAGAGAATAATGGAAAGTGTGCAGAATGAATGACCACAAGAAAAAAAAGGGGAAAATAGAATAAAAACTAGAGAAAACGGAAAAAATTGTTCGAAAATAAAAGAATAAAGAAATGAATGGCCCCCAATCCAGCCCCTTATATACATAAACATCGTATTTCTGACAAGGTAATATAACCAACAAATAAGGCCGAGAAATATTTGTTTGTAATATAATGATAATCATAAAAATGTCCACAGACTCTCAGACCATAATATTTTAGGACAAAATGGAAACTGACAACAAAGTAACATACCCGTGTGACAATATTAAAAACAATTAGAAACGTTTGAAATAAATTGTACAAGGCAAACATGAGTTAATTGTTAAGTTTTTCAAAAGTTATTTGAAATCTACTTAAGTCTTAAGCAATACAAAAGTGAAAATCGTTCAAATATATACAGATCTCAAATATGACAATCATTATAAAAAGTAAAATCACAAAATACTGAACTTAGAGGAAAATCAAATTGGAAAGTCCATAATCACATGGCAAAATCAAATGACAAAACATCAAAAACGAATTGACAAGAACTGTCATATTCCTGACTTGGTACAGGCATTTTCAAATGTAGAAAATGGTGGATTAAACCTGGTTTTATAGCAATAAACCTCTCTCTTTGTTGCCAGTCTCATCAAATTCCGTTATATAAAAAAGAAGATGCGGTGTGATTGCCAATGACACAGCTCTTCACAAGATACCAATTGATCACCGTACGGCATTCAACAATGAGCAAATCCCATACTGTAGAGCCAGCAATAAAAGTCTCCAAAATGACAAATGTATTGCAATACAAGAAAACTAACGGCCTAATTTGAGTACAAAACAATGAAGAAAAACAAATATGTAACACAGCAAACAAAAGACAACTGAATAACAGTCACCTGACTTGGGACAGGCAGAACTTTCTTACATTATGTCAACCAGTATTCGAATATTAACGGCAATTGACGTGATCGAATATGGTCCGATTTCGAGATTTGATTTAATTTGATTTTTGGTGTTTTTACACCACTTTTAAGCACCACATTTAGGCATTTTTTATAGGCAGGGGAAGCCGAAGTGCCCAGAGAAAACCATCGACCTTCGATAGGAAAACTGACAATCCTAGTAAATCAAGATTAGAGTCTAGTGCATCCGCACGAGCGGGGTTCGAACTCACAACGTCAGTGTTGGCTGGCTTGTGATCACAGTAGTAACCACCGAACCCCCCAATTTCGAGAAGAGCCTCAACTTATGGTTTATCAAAAAATAATACAATGATGAGTAAAGGTACAAACATAAATGCAGAATTTTAAGATGTAATCAATTGAAAGGTTTTGATGCTTCAAACTTTTCCATGAGCAACATTGACGCATGATTGCTCACGAGATTATATCTACCAAAGCTTAGTAGGTTTTTCATGAAGAAAGATTTAGAAAGGTAATAAGGGGTTAGAAAGGTAAATTTTACTATTGTCATGTGTTCCGGACTAAAAAACACAACAAGACCATATGTATGCAGATATTTAATCTGACGATAAGTGTGTCCCATTAAAGCTTCCACCCACTAAATGTTGTGCGATGATAGTCGGGAGCGCTTATTATTGCTTTTACACCTAGGTTAGCCGGATGTGTCCGAATGAAAACAACTTCACCATGATTGACTTCAATGACAACTAAACCTGTCGTGGTCCTATGATAACTTGCCCCTAGCCCATCGCATATGGCGGTTCCAACCACTGCAGCGTTGACTTCTACTTGTGTAACACGTTGTCCTTGAGATTCACAAACTATTGTCCTTTATTGATTTAGTGTAAAAATATATATCCCCCTAAACCAAGACATAACGAACTTGAAACCAGTCTTGACACCTATGATGCATATACTTCTTGCTTTGGAACATATTACAATAAAGAAAACTAGTGCACTCATTTCTTACCAAAAAAATCAAACATTACATCCCTACTCCATCTGGCAGATTTTCACTTTTTTTTCATCTTACCATTTTTACTTAAGGAGTGTCCAAAACCCAAATATATGATGTTTCAAATCAGCACAGAAGTCAAACATGGTGATTCAGGAGGAATTATTGGATTGCCAACTCTATTTTTGGTTAATCTGACTGAAAGAAACAGTTTAAGCACCAAATCATGAAAAATGATATTAAAGTTCATTCCACATTTAACAGCATGCCTCATACTACTTAAAACATTTCCAGATTATGGGGGCAATACAACAAGAGTCTTTAGATTGCAGTTAACTATTATTCCAAATCTTTTTCACAATACATGTACTAGAATACATCTCTAAGTTGACTGTTTGTCTATTTCTCATGAATGCATTAAGTTAAATTATGTCCCCTTACATAATCAATTTGCCTTTATTGTGCTTTTCACTGTAAGAAAATCTTAACAATTAATTGTATTTGCATGGAAAATGAATAAACCATTTAATCTAGCTGATAAAACATCATAAAAACATTATTTGTCAAAAATAATGTCTAGTCAATGTAAAGAAACCCCTATTTCTATCTCTATTTCAGAACAATATGAGAGCTAAATGAATAAGTAAGGACCCTTTAACCACTTACTTGTTCCCCAAAAAGCTGCTACTGGTGTCATGTTACATCAGAACTACAAATTAAACCTGAAGAAAACTAGTATAGCTGTACTTGTGTTGAAAAAAATAGGAAATTATGCAATTTATTTATTTCTGTGAAAATAATAGGATGTACATGCAACCGAAGAATGTCGCGTCTCAAATTTCAGTGGTTGCACATGTGGTTGCACACTGCGAAAAGTTAAAGCGAGCGTTTATAATTGAAAATGTATTGTAAGTTACATAAAAATAATGAAGTTCTACTTTCTAGGTAAATTTTTACATTATTACCCACAGATCAGGCAAAATTTGCTGAATCAGCAATTTTTACTCTCAGGGTTGGAACTTAAGGCTGGTTCTTATCATAGTTGCCCTTAATCAACTTTTTATTGATAAACTTACAAATTACATAGGGAAAAAAATCCTTTATTGATTTAGTGTAAAAATATATATTCCCCTAAGGTGGCACGGTAGTATTTCCTGGCCCATAAGCGATAATGATAGCCTTTTTAGAACTTTCTAACGCTGCAAAAAACTCTACATTCAAGGTTAACTGAAGTACTTTCATTTTACTATTCAGAAATGAATTTGAATATGTATCATGACCGTTTACTTTTTTTGCTATTTTTAAAAACCTAAGGCCACTAGTACTTTTAGGTCTTTTATGGTGCAATGAATACAACATTTAAAAAGATTCTCAAATATTCATTTTCATCTGTATGTAAAATTAATTCATATTTTACTACACCTGATTAATCCCTCAGTTTCGGAAAGTATGTTCAGCTGATACTGTATTTTTTGTCCAATCACATTGTTTAGATACATTAACATAAGTAGGGTACACAAAAGAGCAACCTAAATTCTGGAATGCAAATACTACCGTGCCACCTTAAGTCATACCTCTTTGGGCTGGTAGTTATCGTTGCTATCCAAAGTTGTCGGTGCAATGCAGTATTTACCTTTTTAGCGTCATACAAATGTTATCAGGCGGGACAATTTGAAATTTTATAACTGACTGATTCCACCTCAAAATTATTCACTCACAATAATGGAAAACATTATTCACTCATGTAGCTAGCAAACACTTTATTTTTTATTCATCAAGCACGTACTGTTATTTGTTTCAATAAGTGATCCACTAAGCGTACCTAGAAAAAAGTAAAATCACAAAAATACTGAACTCCGAGGAAAATTCAAAACGGAAAGTCCCTAATCAAATGGCAAAATCAAATAATAAACACATCAAACGAATGGACAACAACTGTTATATTCCTGACTTGGTACAGGCATTTTCAAATGTAGAAAACGGTGGATTGAACCTGGCTTTATAGCGCTTAAGGTGGTATGGGAGTCTAAAATAAAAATGATAGAATTTGTTCATACTTTGTTAAAACGTAGTATCTATTGATACATGTCGAAAAATATAATAAAAATGATAGGTCACCTCGCATTTTCTCAAGCTACAGAACGGGACAAAATGACACATTTTGTATGGATTATACAGGAAAAAACACCATTTTGTGATTAGAAACTAAACAAAATGATAGAATTGTTAAATACTTCAGAAAAAGATAGCTTTCAGACACTGCTTTGAGAATATCAAAAGAAAAGATAGGGTCACCGTACGTTTTTTCCGGCTAAAATACAAAATAGGAAAATTCCATGTAGAATCCTTCAGAAAATGCACTGTTTTAAAGTTAACTCCCCTTAAAATGCCAATTTAAAATAAAAATAAAAACAACCAAAAATAGTTAACATTTTCAAAAATATTAATATTAATAAGTCATATTCTTATAAATTGGTTCTTATAAATGAAAGTTCACATTAAATATCTGCATTCCTGCATCAAATTTTGCTAACTTGATGGAAAAAGTGGACCTTAAGTTCTCTGTTTTCTACAATCCAAAATGGAGGAAGACACCCATACCACCTTAACCTGTCACTTGTATGACAGTCGCATCAAATTCCATTATATTTTCAACGATGTGTGAACGAAACAGACATAATAGGTAAAATATTCACAATATGGGTACAGAAGTCATCACTGTGTCACAATCTCAAAACAAACAAACATTTAACTAAAAAGCACAAAAAGCATCTATCAAATTTGAAAACCACACGCATAGCTACACGTGTATGACGTCAGAAAATATAAACGTCACATAGTAAGAAATATAAAAAAAAATTGTCGTTCAAAGTATTTTCAAAAAAAGTATAATTTCACATGGGGAATGCTGGTATACAGGGTTAAAAAATCTGAAATATGTTACAACTAATTTCAGGAACTGACCGAGATTTAAAATTATCCAGAAGTTCTTTAGAATTTTTAAGAATCTACATATGGTTAATACCACTACGCGAGTAAAACAATTTTGTCGTTCAAAGTATTTTCAAATTTATAATAGAACAATAACATTATGACATATAATAGAATAATAACATAATGGCGGGATCTTTAAAAGTACAGAGTCACGTCATATGAACCAAAGAAACACAAAAAGTCGCACATACAAAACACACCAGCAAAAATGAAAGATAATGCAAACACATTGACGGGATGTATAAGTACCGAGCCACGTCAAATGGATATCACCGAAAACAGACGGAACAGTAAAAGTAATATTAATAATAGAACAATATAACACGTTGTTAAGATGATAAACAACGTCAGTACTAGTCTAGTTAATCTAAAATTTGTCGGATATTTGAGTTGTGTAATAAACCACATTCGTTTTACATTATACTAATTGTATTATTATACAAAAGTTTATTATTGATATAAAGATGATCATAAAACAGATCAAAGGAAGTCTGATAAATGTAAATAGATAAGGTACATTTCAGATCAGCTATTGTGTCTGTCATAAAGGATGATAATGTTACCATTTACTTGCCACTATACAGCATGTACTGTGTAACAATCCTAGATAAAGCCGAGGAGAAAAGGCATTATATCGAACACCAAAAGCTATTCAGATATAAATGACCAAAACACAACATCATATATATAAAAAAACTGACGGCTCAGTTAAATTAAGTTTATTTATTTAAATACCAGCTAGGAAAGTGTGTATGTTTATATTTATTTCTGTTTAATGAAACTACGTTAAGTGTGTTCTCACTCTTTATTCCGATAGTTATTTTATTGCCTTTTTGTCATGATGACAGAATAAAAAAAAATATCTTACAATAGACAAAATGTTAAAGTGAATTTTTAGAAAGATCTGTATTCTTAAAGGAGCGTGCACATGAAGCAGAGGAAAAGATGTGTGTTTATTGATTGACAGATTTTTGTTTGTTTTGGTTCAGTCGCAAATTTCATGCATTTTTAAGACAAAACAAAACCGATAAGATACACAGGTAAGTTTTGCAACGGATTGGCGAGGATATAGGGCAGGAATTTTGACTGCCACTTGAAATGAAGGTAAATTTGATAGGGCCAAAAAATGTTGCCGATCAATTGACCAATAAGGAACGGTTAAAGGTTTCAACGTGAAGAAATTAAAGCGTAACATTTTTCTTACATAAGGCATCAGATGTAATGTCCCCATTCAGACATAATGCGAATGTTTTCACCCTGCACAGATAAACGACTTTTCAACTACTTGGTCGTGATGCAAGGAAATTAAAATAATCATTTTCACTTACTTAAATACAAATAATATTGTGTGTTATGTTCATCTAAATAACGCGGACAATAACGCCATTTTCGAATATAGCACAGAAAAAAATATGAATTATATGTTAACAGTGAAAGACCAAAAATCGACCAAGCATAACATTTCTGTCTCCTCTTCTTTTGGAAATCTGCCGTTCACTGAACCATCATGAATTCTATTTTTTTTAATCTTGTAGTGACATGATACATTTCATAGTTAGTGAATTCTTACGTATACTACACACATATTATACATGTTATAAGGGGATTTTCCTTGAAAAAGTACCTGTTTGAATATTCTTTGAAACTGTGTCGCACAAGAACAGCAGTTTCGTTATATTTGTACTATATAGATCCGCTTTTATTGGCCAAAATGCATCACGAAAAGAAGACTAATTTGCAATGACCAATATTAAACAAACTGTATAAGCAACAACATGACAGAAGTAAGAGTTATTTAAACATATAAACATTGAATTTAACAAGAGGTTTTCATAATTTTTGACTATTTCAAATGAACGCTGTATTAATTACTTATAAAAATCGGGAAACAAAGACGCGGCTTACAACAGAACTGACAAGTTATAATTTTTCAGCTCATTGGACATTTGAGTTCAGGAATAAACATTTTAGCAAACTATTCACATTTTTTTCATGCCATTTTTTATTTTTTTTTCCCGTTAAAAACACCTTGAAACCGCGTATTTCAATCAAAAAGTGCAAAAATAAAAAAAAAGAATTCAAAAATATTTTCTTGTGCTTTATGAAAGATAGTATCATGATTGTATCCGATTAGGGTTAGGGTTAGGGTTAGGGTTAGGGTTAGGGTTAGGGTTAGGGAAGTTATTTGTGAACAGTCGTTATTTTGAATGTTCCCGCCCTGAAAACATTCTGTATGTATTGCATATAAAGTATCACAACATGCTGGAGCTATCTCCCTCCAACCCATGCTATACCTAAACCCTTTAACCTTCCCCAAAATTATATTCAAACCATATTTTCATCTTCGTACAATATAACGGGATGCAACTATTTTTTATTATTTGACAATTTGTTGACCTATTATGTATGTTTGTTTTGTTTTGTTCACACAACGTCATCGTTGTCAATATAATGGAACTTTATGCAGCTGTACGGTTTCAGCAGTCAACATTATGTGACTTAATCACTATACAAACAAATATATCAACAAAGAAGTACAAAAAGGCATATAGACCAGCACACTCATAATAATAAATCACAAGAATACACAACTCTACCATAGCGTAATAACGAATACGAAAACGAATGTGTGTATTATTGTGACATTGTGTATATATATACAATATAATAATAATATTTGTCAATGTAATATTTGTACATCTGGACCATGGGACCCAGAAGATACGTAAACATATAAATCTTAAAACATAATAACACAATGATGGGATGCATAAGTACGGACCAACGTCAAATGGATTACCACAGAACGATTACACAATAACAGTAATATTTACAAAACCAACATAGCTTCTTTTGTTGTCTAAAAGGGTAGAATTTCACAGCTTGTCAAGTTTGGAAATTACTATACGAGTTTTGTTGCATAAACAAATCATACTAGGTTCTTATAATCAAGAATCAATGATAAGAACAAAAGTTTTTTTTAAAGTAAAATGTACCTGAATTAGTTTAACAGTTTATTTATACAATGCATTGTTATTTTATTTAACTGAATATTTGAAAGACACAATTGATTGTAGACGTCTGTGTCAGAAACATGTGTTTTTGTTTGCAGACACGTTGATAAGAAGGTTGCAATCAACTCTTAAGATGTTCTATTTTTGTAATTGTTTCTTATTAAGCAAACAGATCAATGTCATGCTTAAAATTGATTGCGCAAAGGATATTTTGAAAATTCATGATAATCAAACCGTTGCATGCAAGACCCAAACATGTACAAATCATATTTGATGTATGTATCTTACTTATAAGACAGACATGTGTGGTCGAATTGGGAATCTTGTTTTACTTTTTATTCTACACCAAGAAGACAAACTGATCGTGCATGGCATTGGTGAGTGATTTATGAAATATTCTATTATTCCTGTTGATCGACATGGCTACATCTAATGATCTACGACTATTCTGACATTGGTAGCTACATTTTGGCTTCATTTTGAAATTGATATTTGTTTTAACCTTTCTAACAAACAAACTAAACAAATATTTTTTCTGTTTTTTTTTAAAGGATTTTCGTAATTGTTTTCATACCCTTTCTTCATAATATTAATTTTTCGCCATCAACATTACTGTGTGATATATCTTCTCTTTTCTTTTTTTTTTATTAATGACGATACTATTCTAACAAAATACGTGCTTTGGAATATTACAATTTATATAAACTCATTTTGGGGCGAATGCAGAAGATTCGTTTAAAATAAAATTGTAAATTTCTGCTTGCTGGATGTCGTATAAGTTATTTTTTTAATGGAAAATGTAGAAAGGCATTTGCATAGATGATTAAGGTTGCCTTATTGTAAATGGTCTAAAATATGGGCCTTCTTAATTAATGACATCGCAGTAACCGGCGCCCATGATTATCTACAACAACATAATTGCACTTCTAACCGTCAAGGTTGAAGTCTTCTAGTACATACGTAAATGCCTGTACCAAGTCAGGAATATGACAGTAGTTGTCCATTCGTTTAATGTGTTTAAGCTTTAAATTTTGCCATTTGATAATTATGTCTTTGAGTTTTCCTCGGAGTACAGTATTTTTGTGATTTTACTTTTATCATATTAATTTACATCAAACACGATGTGTGATGATTCCAGTTGATTTTATTAATTTTTCATGCCGCAAAACACAAGTGACCTATTACAATTTAGAATACATAGAAAAAGAGAAACATGTGTATACCAGTCTTCAGATGATTGTGATGCACAGTTATCCTTATTTGTATAGGCATCTTTATTGTTATATAAGAAATACTTATAACGGGTAACATGAACAAAGTACTGAACAGTAGAAAGAAACACATCAAATACAAAGACTGTTTCCTCTGACCAAAATACACATACAGACATACAAGAACGCACAGCGTATGGTCTAGATTACCTGACTTGGTACAGACAATGTGTTCTTGTTAAATTTGAACGCATAACCCCCTTCACAGATTTGTTATTAAATCGAAATGCACATTGAAAATAACTAAACACTGCAGATACCAACAGGATGACCAATGAGATGAACAAGAAAAAAGAAAGTAAAAATGCACATGCAAGGGTCAATATTTGGTCACTACTACAGGAAGATAGATATGTTAGCAATAGCAGTGTTTGATGGATATCACTGCCTAAGAAAACGAGAAAATACACAAAAACAACATATTTTACATTTTATCATAAAATTTAATGGAAATTTGCACGTATTTGCGAGAGAAAAGTATAAAAAATGGTTAAATCATTTGGAGAGAGAAATTAATTTGACCCTTTTGCTGCAATTAATTCTATATAAAATTGAGAATTGAAATGAGGAAAATGGACGTCTCACAAAACTGAAAAAAAATTATGAACTAAAATGAAAAAGAATATACAAAACTAACAAAGGCCAGAGCTTGAGGCTTCTGACTTGGGAGAGGCGCAAAAATGCAGCTGGAGTAAACATGTTTTGTGAGATTTCAACCCTCCCCTATACCTCTAGTCAATGTAGAAAAAAGAAACACATAGTAAAGCGCACAGTAAAACTCAGTGTTAAAGAAGCCCAAGTCCTATAGCAGGTTAGGTAACACAAGCCCAACAATGACCTCAATCGATAAATGACGGCACGTTCTAATAAATTATGTTTTTAACATTGGGGAACAATTTGAAAAAAAACACGGTTCCATCTTCGGTATGTTATTTTAAAGGAACACAACAATTAAACTTATTGACATATGTGTCCCTCTGGCTGCAACAGGTTTAATTTGTGATTATTTTGCATATGATACCCTTGTTAATATTGAATATCAATAATGTGGTTATTTTTATATATTCTTTGTATTTATCGAGAAAAACTAAGGACTTTCTTATCCCAGGCATAGATTACCTAAGCCGTATTTGGCTTAATTTTTTGGAATTTTGGATCCTTAATGCTCTTTAACTTTGTACTTGTTTGGCTTTATAAATATTTTGATATGAGCGTCACTGATGAGTCTTATGTAGACGAAACGCGAGTCTGGCGTACTAAATTATAATCCTGGTACCTTTGATGACTATTGTTATAAGATGTAAGACATTTCTCGAGACTTTAAGTGTTTTTTGGTTTTATTTAAGGCATACCAGGATATGTAGGATTTTGAATATTATTGTCTTATAGTAATTTCTACGACAAACTTACAATTACTATAACCATGAATAAGATGCATAGATGATCATGGATTAAAACAATGATAAAATTGTGTTATACTCTAACCAAAGTATTAAGTTCCACATGGTTCATTCGTCATTTAAATGATAATAATTTGTCTTAAAAAAGAAACGATTCAGGGATTTTAATAGCATGATATATAAAACTTTGTGTGAAACTAATAACAAGCACTTCTATTTCGACGGTTTTCCATATGTTTGATGTGTTTGAGCTTTCAATTTTCCATTTGAGTTCAGTATTTTTGTTATTTTACTTTTTTCTTTAGTGCGGAACACAAAGTGTTTATAAAAAAATAATTAAAATTTTGGACGTAACACGTCTTCTGATTGGCTGACGTTGCTTTGTTTATCAGCTCATAGACATAATTTTGTCATTTGACCGTGACGTCATCAACGTTTTTTCACGATTTTCTCCGGTTTAAAATGGAATTAAAAATCAAATGATAAGAAATGACTGTAATACTTTTTCGGTCTATTCGAAAAAATATAAGTTGAACAAAATCTTTCAGTACCATGAACAAACAGAGAGATAAAAACACAAAAAAGCCAACAACAATCGACACCAATAATGCTCACATAACCAAACATAAAGATAAGCCACACGAACATCGATAACTTTTGCGACTGGCAATGTTGCTTATGCACGTAGCAATCTGTATATTAGTGCCATTCGCCAATACCACAATCGAATAAATTGGAAGAAATTGTAGTTACGATAAATATATCTGTTGTCATCTCAGACACAGATATTCCACAAAGGCCTCCGTAAAAAATACTAAGAGATGATTTCAACTCTATCATTCGATATTCTAGCTTTAATAACATAAAAGGAAACACTTGCGCTGTATTGTGTTATCAATTAAAACATTTATTTCTTTTTATTAAAGTATACATGTATAGGAAATAGTAACAAATAACTGAATACCACGTGAAATCCGACCGTTTTGGAGTTTAAAAGATGCTCGAATCATAGAAAACAGTCGGTAAATTTAGTCATACAGATAGAAAAAAAGTATATATGTTAAGGCATCTCAACATTTGTTATACCAAGTAAGTTGATTTGTTTAAAAAGTTTTCATTCCTGCTTTGCTTTAATCAATTTTATCGTATTCATATATGTAATTGTAAGATGTATTGTAAGTTATCATGTTTAATCTGTCCTAGCTATCAACCAAGGATCTGAGATAGATAAAAGACAAACTGCCTAAAGAAATAAGTCAAGAAACATGCCCGAATATAATTTTGTCTAATAAAGTCTAAATTTACCAGTTTCCAGAATAAGTATTTGTTCAGTTAAGCCCCAGTCCCACTAGACCACGATCGCACCACGCTCACCACGATCTAAATTGAATTTAGATCGTGGTGAGGTCGCGGTATGAGCGGCAAGAAAATGTTTATTTTCGTTGCTTTCACGATGCTTCTACGTCCTAATTACGCTTCTACAACGATCCCGCTACGATTAAACCACGTTCTCACCGCGCTTATTCTGCGACCTCACTACGCTTATAAAGATCTTTCTACGCTCTTCGGTTCTCACTACGACCATACCACGAGTTATCCGATTGAAACACGATCTTACTGCGATTATAGCACGTTCTTACCACGATTATACTACGTTCATACCGCAATCTTACTACGTTCTCAGCAATACCGTCAATATTGCCGTCG
The DNA here is from genome assembly GCA_019925275.1 of Mytilus edulis. NCBI lineage: Eukaryota > Metazoa > Mollusca > Bivalvia > Mytilida > Mytilidae > Mytilus > Mytilus edulis. The sequence continues at coordinate 89,956,435 of CM034350.1, forward strand.
TGTTTCATATCAATATAGTTCCATTCCTTCTATTTCTGATTAAAACGGAGATTTCTCGGAAACAATACAGGCATGCCACCAAAATCTACTAAACCACGTGGGCGTGGTGGTAGGGGTTGATGTAGAGGCAGAGGGAGCAAAGTATGAACGCCATACTAAACTCCAAATAGTACACAAGAAACTAAAATTAAAAATAGTACAAGACTAACAAAGGTCAGAGGCTTCTGACTTGGGACAGGCGCAAAAATAGTGGGGTTACACATGTTTGTGAGATCTCAACCCTCCCCCTATACCTCTAACCAATGAAGAAAAGTAAACGCATAACAATACGCACATTAAAATTCAGTTCAAGAGAAGTCCGAGTCTGATGTCAGAAGATGTGACTAAAGAAAATAAACAAATAAAAAATGACAATAATACATAAATAACAACAGACTACTAGCAGTTAACTGACATGCCAGCTCCAGACTTCAATTAAACTGATACTATACACAGAAGTAGTACAATTAAATTCTCCCTCATAAATTCGTCCGAATTAAAAACATTTCTAATCTATCTACATGGCGAAATAAGAGGCAAGTCAAAATGTAGGTTTGGTTTGCTCGCAGTAACTTCTTATTTTCTGTGCGATACAACATTTAATTATGATAATAAGACATTACAAATATATCCCAGCAAATACACATCTAGATATTCCAAACTAAATCATTATAAATAAAAATAATATACTATGCAGAACGTGTTGTTACTTTGAAGTTACTGTGAGAACCTCGATACAAATTATCCAAGTATCGGACTTATATACCCCACCCGTATTCCCGCCTATGAAATGCTCGTGCAGTACTCACTAAAGACTTATATATAGATACTATCCAACCAGTTCTTCAAACTTGTTTTACAACTTGTTCTACAAACCACAGTTACTAAAGATAGAAATAGATAAGGGAAAACCCCAAATATAACGGAATAGAAATAAATTACTTGTCATCAAGAGATGACGACCAACCAAACCTAAATTACAACCTATTGCTGGTCCATAAAGCTCAAATGACGATATTTTAGTGAACGATAGCAGCGATGACACAGATGTGTCAATACATATAGGAAGATGTGGTATGAGTGCCAATGAGACAACTCTCCATCAACGTAAAAATCCATAAAAATAAAACCATTTTAGGCCAAGGTACAGCCTTCAATACGGAGCCTTGGCTCACACCGAACAGCACGCTATAAAGGGCCCAAAAAAATACTAATGTTAAACCATTTAAACGGGAAAAACCAACTGTCTAATCTATATAAAAACGAGAAGCATGGTTGAGCCGTTAGAGCAAATGGATAAATACATTCAGACAAACAAAATCTAGGGAGTTTTTTTTTATATATTTTATTTGAAAATGACAATGCAAATGATGGTCGTAGTGTGAACGTAGTAAGGTCGTGAGAAGAGCGTGATGAGGAAGGCAAGGGCGTGCTAGAATCGTACTATGGTCGTGATCAGCGTGGTAAAGTCGTAGTGGAAGCGTAGTTGGGTCGCGGCAAGAACGTGATGGTCGTAGTAAGGTCGTGTTAACGTTGCTGTGAGATCGTAGCGCAATCTCTCCGAATAGAATCACGATTTCGCTACGCTCTCGTTACGATTGTACAGCGACCTTTGCGATCTTACTACGATCTTAGTGCGCTCTCACTACGCTTCTACTACGACCTAGTTTCGACACGACCGCACCACGATTGTTTTGAACATGTTCAAAGTTGGCCACGCTCTTCACGAACTTGAAGACCTCAACACAACCGTGGTACGACCTTACTGCGACCTACACGATCGTACCACGATCATCAAAATTTGCATTTTTTTCACAGATCGTAGTGCGATCGTGGCCTAGTGGGACTGGGGTATTAATCAAAATGAGATATATATATTATAAAGATGCCGGGTTATTTGACGAATAATCAATAATGAAAACTGAAGTGTTTAATTAACAACTAAGTAGGCTACGTAGTGTTATGCATCTTGAAAACAAAATGAGTAGTTCCCTCTATCTAAATGAATATTTACATAAACATTTAGAAAAAAAGATCTGTATATAAATAAACTCATCATAGATACCAAGACTAAATTTTGTATATACGCCAGACTCGCGTTTCGTCTTCAAAAGACTCTAGTGTTTTTCTTTGGAAAACACGGTTAGATATAATATGTTTGCACTGAATGTTCAACCACTTGCAGTGATGAGAACATGAAAAGCAAACATCAATTTAATTTCCGAATGTATACTAGTACACTCATAAATCATTCGATTCTTTTTCTTGTAAGGGTATTTCAAGATATATTTCGGTTGAAATGCACTATAAGTAAACCATTCAGTGGAAATAACTTCTGACTAAAAGTTATCTTAAAATTTCTTGAACTACAAGATATGCACAAAAGAAAGACCTACCATTTCTAACTAATGATACGGGTACTTCACACTATGATGGTTAGATTAGCGGGTTTATTTTCGGGTAAATTTTGAAACTTCTTCTAAATGGCATGAGTTTTTACAAAGACTGGCACTTAAATGGGTAATAATTAAAAAAAACTCAACCGAGCAATACAGATTCCATCACTTCAACAAGATGTGTTATGTTATTTCTAAACTCTAAAATAATAATGTTTGAAGCGAGAGGTTTGCCGAGTTTTCAAATAATTAGAATTTACCTGTTGATCTTGTGGAGAAATATTGTAATACACGTGTTATAGTAAAGGAGGGGAGCTATTTCTCTTATGATTTTTATTTTTCCGTTTAAAAGATTTTCAGAAAGATGTGTTCTTTTTATGTGACGTTATCAGTCATTTTCGCCTTTTTTCATGACGTCATAATAGAAAATTCAGAAGAAATCGAGAACATTTTATGTTTATAATCAAATTTCGATCAATCATTTGCTGAGAACAGATATTTCATTAGTAAGGAAAAATCTGTTTCTCACACCGCTCATGAAATGTGAAAGTAGCACAAAAATTACAGAAGCCAATATTTCAATGCGTGGTTTCAGTCAATTTGCTTTATTTCATGTTATGGAGAATATTCCGAAATTTTCAGAAAAACAATATCAGATTGCATTTCATTATCATTATCTGTGTTATAGATATTTCTCAATATAAGACATTTTTAACTATTATGTATGTTTGTTTTGTACATGCATCGTTGTCAATATAATGAAATTTGATGCGACTGTCATACAAGTGAGAGGTTTAGCTAGCTAAAACCCAGGTTCAATCCACCATTTTCTTCACACAAATGCCGGTACCAAGGTAGAAAGATGATAGTTTTATATGTTTAAGCTTTTGATTTTGCCATGTGATTATGGATTTTCCGTTTTGAATTTCCTCAGAGTTCAGTACTTATGTGATTTTACTTTTTTCTTAGCTTATCTATAATTATCAAATCCGTTTTTTCAATTCATTACACATTCATTCATATGGAGCAAGTTATTTGTTGTTTTATAAGAGTTAGATGCTCTTTAGATCCTATATTGAACCCCTTGATTATTGTTATAATTATTATTTAACAATAGCCAATCTCCAATATTCCTATACCAAATCTTTTAATTCAAAATATTTCAAGTCTAGAAACAACATAGGAAACGCAACTGTGTAACACAGATGGATGCAGCTAAATATTATGAAAGACAATGGAGTTTACGCGAAGAAGACGCATATAATCTACCGTAATTGGTTTAGGTTGAGAGGTCGTTGATACAAAGTCACCTATCTGTGAAAAAGAGGCTAGCATTATTCTTTTGCTTGATGTCCCGCTTTAAAGGTGATTTCATTTGCCAAACTTTTTAAAAGTTTGTTTTGAATTATATTGAACCCGTGGAGGAAACATACTACAATTTGAAAGACTATTTAACCTTATTCCTCGATTTCGCTATTTGACTATGACAGTCGATGGAGAATTGATCAATCGAAAGCGATGGTTCATATATGACTCTAGAAAATGAGTAAAAAAAAAATTTTCTAAATATCTGACAATTAGTAAAAAAACCGTTAAAAGACTATCATACAAGTGAAAGCGTTAGCTAGCTATTATCATAAGCAATGTTTAATCCACCATTTACTGCATGCCGGTACCAAGCTAGGAATATGACAGTTGTTATCCATTCTTTTGATGTGTTTGAGCTTATGATTTTGCCATTGATATGGGACTTTCCATATTTCGATTCCTCGTAGGTTTTAGATATATGTCTTACCAACTGGAGGTGTGATATCTGTAACCCTGTAGAAATTAGGAACATTAGTTTTGAAACTCAACATATATGCAAACGACTCTTACCAAAGAAAAGATCCTGAAAAATAGTAGGTCTGTTTTATATTCCTTTAGAATTGCAACTAAAAATGAAGATTTGATTCTTCTTTCACTGTACTGAGTACAAACATTTCTTAAGTGTCATTACGCTCAAGATTGTGTTGCTTGGTCTACACAGTATTCAACAAAACCTCTTTCCAAATTTTCTTTGGCTCAAACAAAGTGGGAAATCAGAGACGCTGTAAAACTATCTACTCTAGGGGCAGTGTGCAGATAGATAGTATAGATAAGTAAAAGACCAAGTAGCATACCGATGTTCAAAAGTAATAAATAGTTCACACATGTCAAATTGGGTTTCCACTTGCAAAGGAAAACAAGTTTCTTTAAGTCCACTTATTTAACTCAATCATATTTTTACCCCTAATTAGCTTGTATATTTCTTTCGAACTTTAAATGTCTCTTCTTTTATTAGGGGAGATTTTTGTCTTACATGAAATTGACCATCAGGAATCTTAATATAAAAACGCTAAATGATCGCTATTCGCAGATGGACGCTTTTTTAGGCAACTGCAACGATTTCAATCGAAGGCTTTTCCCCAGAATAATATACATAAGTTGCATACTAAATAAAGTTGCATCTTGAAATTACATTAAAAAAACATACATTTTATTTTTTAGCAAAGAGATATCGATCCCCTAAGATTTTTTTCCTCTCATTTTTGTAGGACTTGATTTGCAGTTTTCGAGAAATATTGCACATCTACTAGTAACTTCTTATTTTTTTTTATTTGGAATAACTGTATTTTGTTCTTTAAGGATCATATAATCATTGTGAGAAATTTCATCGTAAAAGAACTAGAAAATTACATTTTGTTTAATTATTGCATGTGACATTTTAATTAAGGATGGATATTTCTACATAGCTTTAGACTCTTACTGTGCCGACACACCTTTTTTTGCTTCTTTTTGGGGCTGATACAATTTCCTCCTTTATGTTTGTTACCATATTCTATCGATTCTTAATCGATTTACTTTATTTGTACGACGTAAAAAATAAGAATGAAAATGACGATTGTGACAAATAAACTCATCATAAATACCAGGACTAAATTTTGTATATACGCCAGACGTGCGTTCCGTCTACAAAAGACTCATAAAGTACGAAGTTGAAGAGCATTGAGGACCAAAATTCCTAAAAGTTCTGCCAAATTCAGCTAAGGTATTCTATGCCTGAGGTAGAAAAGCCTTAGTATTTTAAAAATTCTAAATTTTGTAAACAGTTGATTTATAAATAATTTATAAACAGTTAATTCATAAATAAAGAGACTACTCGACCAACGAGTAAAAACAACAAACGAAGGCCACAAATGGGTTTTCATCACAGAGAGAAAATTCCGCACCCGGATTGTCTCCTAAACATAAATGTGTACCAGTTCAGTGATAATGGATTATAGTTTACTATTGCTATAATATTTACAGAAAAACAGTACATAGGATGTTATCTTGACCAACCGACAAGAACATTGCCGTACGGACAACTTGATGACAGCAGTATGACCAATGATAAGTGTGTGTCACATTGCTGTTCATTTTTGGATGACGCTACTTACATGGGAACTGAGGTACATGTTAAAAAATAGACAATGAGTGTAAATATTCATGAGTTTGTATGATGATTATTTCTAGTTTGTCATTTATTTTAACTATCAGTTTGAATTGACCTATTCATAAACTTGTCCAGAGATTTATATACCTACTTGTATTTTTAGGTGATAAACAATTTCATCATGTGTTAAAAAAAATTGTTTATCTCTTCCAATTTGTATATTTATTATTATATTCATGGTGATATATATCCATCAAATATTTTCAAACTATTTTCTTGATATATATAATTGTCTATCAGGATATATCTTCTTGTGATCTCTATATAAAGTTGTTTAAATTTAAAGGGGCGTAATCTTTAAAATTCGGGTTCACCGATTTGGTTCAAATTTCAAGATTTTAACGTTCCAACGTATATCCATATTTTAAATAGTCTGAAATAAACAAATTGTCATACATTTGCTCGATAATATGTATAAGCAACTCTTGTGTTTTTATAGTTTAGACTCGAACTAATTAACCATCGAGGTGACCTCCGAAAACTGTCGACGTTCATACAATCCTAACAAGTGTAAGTGGATGTTTCAAAGTCTGTTTTATTTCAAATACAAGTTATTAATATATGTTAATCATTGTTTTACTTATACCAGACTGAGTTTTTGTGGATCGAATCAGTCAACCAAATAGTTTACCTTTGTTTTACTTGCGATGTTGACATTCTTATCCTCTTTATAACTGAAGACACCGAATTCATGCTGAACTATCTCTAGTTAAGGGGTTTATGATTCAGTATTATTAACAACCAATTTATTACGGTTGTCCACACTGTTACAATGGTTAATTTGTGTATTATTATCTTTATTTTTTTATTATATGCTTGGTCTATATAGATATGGGAAGATGTGGTATGAGTACCAATGCGACAACTCTCCATCCAAGTAACAATTTATAAAAGTATATGCCCTTTTGTGTTTCTTCGTTACTAATTGTTTATGTATATAGTGATTAAGATTATGACACAATATTGACAGTTGTGCCCATATTTTGACATACAAGTAAGAGGTTTAGCTACTATAAAACTAGATTTAATCCTCTATTTTCGACATAAGAAAATGTCTCTACCACGTCAGAAATGTGACAGTTGTTATCCATTTGTTTGATGTGTTTGAGATTTTGATTTTGCCATTTAATAAGGAACTTTCAATTGATGATTTTTCTCGTAGTTCTTTTTATTTTTGTGATTTTACTTTTCACACCGAACAGCAAGCTCATAAAGGCCTCAAAAATGACTAGTGTTAAACCATTCAAACATGTAAACCAACGGTCTATTAGAACACGAAAAATGAGAAACACGTATAAACCAAATCAACAACACCGAAAACCAACTGCACATCAGTTAAGTATGTTTATTAATAAATATACATGCTTTATTACAGGCATGGTACCAGTGCTTTTGTACAAATGTTACTAACACTGACAATTTTGTATTAAGACCCACTACTGAATGTTATTCGAACTGTGTTGGAAATTCAAGTGAAGTGTGTGGAGGTATATACAGACTGAGCGTATATGAGATAGGTTAGATATCAGTAATATGGGGTTATTGCATTGGTATTGGTGAATATTCATATATTAACTATAACAAATTGACACCACTAAAAGGATAATCAACATTCTAAAGTGAACAACAAAAAAGGGAAAACGAGGAAAAAACAGAAAAACAGTTTAATACAGTTTTTTCACATAGAAACCTGCAGACTGTGCATAACAAGTTTCAGTAATTTTTGGTTGATATCAGGTGTTCAAAATGGTAAGCAGATCGTGTTCTGCACGTGACACCAGTGTGTAACTCATGGTAAATTCAAAATTCGGTGAGTGTGCTGTTGTAATGCCAAAATAGATAAAATAAAATTTTGACAGACAAAGCAAAGCAAGTTTTGAAGTTTTTGATAAAATATTGCATGTATTTTCGAAGAATTATTTCCAGAAATATCTAAATGTTTATAAATTATTATTCCTATTTCATACCATTGTATATGTAATCTTTCAATTACTAGTATGTAGTTGAGCAGTTAAGTCAGACAAATATAATTTTATGCATACTCCAACGTTCGTTTGTGTCCGCTGGATAGTTTTCCTATTTTTGAAATCATAATAATCTTTTCATTTGTATTCAGATACGACATTGAAATTTTGACATTCAGTTTAAGGGAAATGGACATATACTTTAAAAAAAATGTTGTTGATGTACATATGGAGGTACTTTACTTTCTTCAGTTTGGTGAAGAAGAAAAAAATTCAGTCTAAGGCAGCAACCTCTTCATTTTATAAAAAGGTGCATTATGGTCGTTCCTTAAACATGAATATTCGATTTGAAAGATATTTTGAGCTACAAACGTTGCAATGGACCCCTTGTTTTTGTCAATCATGGTTATCAAAGATACCAGGATTATAATTTAGTACATCAGACGCACGTTTCGTCTACATAAGACTCATCAGTGACGCTCATATCAAAATATTTATAAAGCCAAAAAGGTAAAAGTTGAAGAGCATTGAGGATCCAAAATTCCAAAAAGTTGTGCCAAATACGGCTAAGGTAATCTACGCCTGGGATAAGAAAATCCTTAGTTTTTAAAAAAAAAAATCAAATTTTGTAAAACAGAAAATTTATAAATATGACCACATTATTGATATTTATGTCTACCCCGAAGTGTTCACTACTGGGCTGGTGATACCCTCGGGGACGAAACGTCCACCAGCAGTGGCATCGACCCAGTGGTGTAAATAGTTATCAAAGGTACCAGGATTATACTTTAGTACGCCAGACGCGCGTTTCGTCTACATAAGACTCATCAGTGACGCAATAAAATGTTTATAAATATAAAAAAAGTTAGAAAATCGAAAGATATTTGAGATACAGCATTTGTTAGTGTACATATGTTATATGGAGGGTGCATAAAACTAATTTGTCCTATTAAAAGCCAAATGACATAATTAATAGATTATATATAAAAACGGTATTTATAAACATTTGTATATTTCTGGCATATATTTGAATTTTGAATTATAATCTCAGTGTTCGGGAACAACCTTCATTATAATCAACCAAGTAGAACTTGTCCACTCCGTCACCACACAGGCTCTTTGCAAAAGATAAAAGGTATTAAATATAAAATCATTTACGAATATGTATTGTCCATCAACATACTAGGGTTCCATTAGCACATTTTGCAGTATATGAAGGGTTGGATTTTCAAGTTAAACATTAAATACAAATGTCTAAACTTTCAGAGTGTATAACCGACACAACGGCAGCTACTCATTCGCCATCTACAAGCTACCTACCTCAGTGACAACAAACATTACTACGGAATCAACTACCGGCGTGGTAAAATCAACTCTAACACCAACAGTTACTGTAACAGATAGATGTTCCGAGTGCCCACGTGCCAGCTGTTTGCAGATGAATAGCACTATCTGGACAACGGTAGAACTATCTGAAAAACTTACATTGTTGAGAAATGCAATTTCTATAAACAAGAAGGAAACAAATTCGTACAAAGCCACTAAAACGTCTGCATATGATCCGCGAAAGTCTTCGAGAAATATTGGCATAGTCGGCGTCACCATACTGGTTGTTCCTGTTATATTTGTGATAGTTATGGATATTCAAAGGATCTTTAAATAAAGGATGTTGCTTTTGAACGATATTCAAATACCAATTAGTTGGGGAAAAAAATGTTGTTTGTTTAGTAACAGCATCTATATTTTTAAGAATTTTTTAAGAAATGTATGTATTTCTTGTAGAACAATAATTGTAAATGAAAGTGATACCTTTAATAGGCTATTTGCCAATTCTCGTAGTTGATCCTGTAATTAGAGATCCCTTCTTTAGTTGTCTCCCTGATGAGGGACATTAATTTTTATTTACAATGGAGAGCTAGCAGAAAGAGCAAATTTACCTGTGCGTAATGTGATTAATCTTTCAGGTTTTCAAATCGTTTAACTACATAAATTTGTTGTTAAGCTAAAGACTTATGACATCTGAAATTATTTTTCATGAACAATAAGTTAAACCGCCGATACATTATTTTCAATTCATCATGCTTTGCATTGGCAAAAGCCAATTTAGTCCGATATGGAACCAGTCTACGATTGACAAAGGGAATTAATTTGTTTTAAAAGTGTGTAATAACAGAATCAAATCAGTAATTGGCAAATGGACTGTTGTGTACAATATTAGAAACATACTATCATATAAATCGGAGCTGGAACTCTCCGAAGTTAAATAGATATATCATCACGTGGAACTATCAGAGTTGAAATGAGCACATGTTATCTTTATTTTGCTAAAATGTACTACTATAAGATTGTACTTTTTGAAATTTCAACTGACCTCAAATTAATTTGAAATCTATATATTTTTGTTAAATAAAATTGTTCGGATAGTGGACAAGTTTTGTTGAATCTCCTACAAGTGAGAGGATTTTGGTTTGTCCAATTGGAAAATATCTGGTCATCTGTGAAGATATACATTTACGGTCAGCAAACTCATTGTTTAAGAGGCGTCTCATCCATTAAAAATACTGAATTATAAGCGCTAGTGAACATTAATCAAAATTTGAAGTTATCTCGTTAAAATAGGGGATAGTTCTCACTTTCATTAGAATCTATGGAAAGATTCTAGAGTACGGGTTCATAGAGCTGATGTCTCACCATAGGCTAGATACCTCCTTCGATTCCATTATTACCAAATTGAAGAATCGTGACAATAGTTTCGTTAAGGAAGCTGGCTCGTGATTTTTAAAGTAATTAACTTTTTTTCATATATGGATTTTTGCAATCCTATGGGTGTCTACTTTAAATAAAATACAAAAAAAAACATAGGTCACCGTGCTAACTTTTCCGGAAGCGGCCTATTTATGGACATACCGTTTCATCTATGTTGGTTTTGCACAAAATATCTCTATTTTGCCCATCGTATATTTTACCATCCTCAAGAGTTGAAATAACTCTATGATCAGCTTTTATTCAGATAAAATGTTTCAAAACACTTCATTTAGTCAGTAAATTGTAAAAAATATACATTATGTAAGAATTTTTTTTGGGGGGGTGATAAATACCAAACCCTCACCCATTTTTTCAACAAATCTTGAAGTCGACCCTTCAATTAAATTGTAACCTAAATATATGAAATAGGAATGAACTTTTTTTCATATATGTATTTTTGCAATCCTAAGGGTTACTACTTTCAATAAAATACAAAACAAACATAGGTCACCGTGCTAACTTTTCCGGTAGTAGCCGATTTATGGACATATACCGTTTCAGCCATGTTGATTTCGCACAAAATACCTCTATTTTGCCCATCGTAGATTTTACCATCCTCAAAAGTGGAAATAACTCTATGATCTGCTTTTTTCAGATAAAATGCATCAAAACAATTCATTTAGTCAGCAAATTGTTAAAAAACATACATTATGTAAGAAGAATTTTTTTTTTTTTTTGGGGGGGGGGGGTTAATACCATACCCTCTCCCATTGTTTTGAAACAAATCTGAAAGTCGACCCTTCAATTTAAATGTAACCATAATATATGAAATAGTAATTAACTCGTGTTTCTATAGATATATTATATACAAAACATTCATTTGATCATAATAAACCTAAAATAATAGCATGTCACAGTCGAAACAAAAAAAATACGGTCAAGGGAGACTCATTCCAAAAATATGCTTTTTACTTTTTTTATGGATTATTGGCTGGAATATCTTCAATCAACATTTGCGATGACAAAATGTTCAACATTCATTGTTTTGAAGTTAAACAAAAACAAACCATACTGAAGGCACTACTAGGCAAATTGCCAATACAATCCTAGGGATCTAACAATTACATGTGCAGTTGTGACTTTGACCTTTAACATAAGGCCGAGCATCACCCCTCAGCTCCATTAGCACCCATCTTCACAGAAGCAAACACAACTTGTTACTTGCCCTTGCTATGAAGTACAGGCATACTAAATTGTATAATAATTAAGTACGGACAGGGCTGTAAACCTAAATATATAGCCCGGAAATTTATATGTTTGGTGATTTACTATTCTCCCCTTTATACCACCCTACTCAGTCGCTCTTTTAATGCTCGTAGTCCATGACTTTGAGATGTAAGCAAAACTCTTCAGCGACGTCACAATGCCTGTCAGAGGAATATTTATCCTCGACGCCACAATATCTGAAGAGAAGTTATCAAAATGAATGAAAAGATGTGGAATTTTTGCCATTGAGACAACTATCCATTGAAGGCACAATGAATAAAAAAAATTAACAAGTATAGAAAGAACGGTCTTCAACGCGTAGTCTAGGCTCACACCGAACAATAAGGTATAAAAGGCCACAAAATGACAACTGTAAAAAACAATCAAACAGTAAATTCTACGTTCTAATCTATATTAAACAGAAGAAACGAACCACACCATCAAACATCAATTACTGATTAACTGGCTCCTGACTTAGGACGAGTTTATACGTTAAAAGACCAAGTAGTATACCGATGTTCAAAAGTAATAAATATAGTTCATACATGTCAAATTTCCACTTGCAAAAAAAAACAAGTTTGTTTAAGTCCACTTATTAAACTCAATCATATTTTTACCCCCAATTAGCTTGTATATTTCTTTCGAACTTTAAAAGGTCTCTTCTTTTATTAGGGGAGATTTTTGCCTTCCATGAAATTGACCATCAGGGATCTTAATATAGAAACGCTAAATGATCGCTATTCGCAGATTGAATTTTTTTTAGGCAACTGCAAAGGTTTCAATCATTTTTTTGATTTTTTAGCAAAGAGATATTGATCCCCTTTTTAAAGATTTTTTCCCTCTCATTTTAGTAGGACTTGATTTGCAGTTTTCGAGAAATATTGCACAACTACTAGTAACCTCTTATATTTTTTTTATTTGGAATAACTGTATTCTGTTCTTTTAGGATCATATAATCTTCGTGAAAAATTTCATCGTAAAAGAACTAGAAAATTACATTTTGTTTAATTATTGCAAAATTTTGAAACACTTATTCTTTACCTTTGATATTGATGAAACTAAAGTTGCGCTAACGATTCGTTTACGACCGGACAAAAAAAAGAACAGATAATCAGCTTTCGATGGCATATTATATAGCTATGTGTTAGTAAGTGCATTTAAGTCCTTACCAAAGAGGCGTTTTGAAAAACGTCACTCGCCTTATTGTGACATTTTAATTGAGGATGGATATTCCTGCATAGCTTTAGACTCTTACTGTGCCGACACAGCGGTGGGTTCAAACTTTTAACAGAAACCGACTTTCATCCTAACCCGAGACAGAAGTATAACATTCCAACATAAAAAGACTATAAAATATCAATTGAAATGACTTAACTCAATCAGAAAGACATTTAATAAAGACAAATCAACTGATCAAATAAGTTTGATCTATGACACACTATAGATACATATATTAGAAATAAGGAGCCTATATACTATAGAAGAGGGACGAAAGATACCAAAGGGACAGTCAAACTCATAAATCTAAAACAAACTGACAACGCCATGGCTAAAAATGAAAAAGACAAACAAACAACAGCACACATGACGCAACATAGAAAACTAAAGAATAAACAACACGAACCCCACCAAAAAACTAGGGGCGATCTCAGGTGCTCCGGAAGGGTACGCAGATCTTGCTCCACATGCGGCACCCGTCGTGTTGCTTATGTGATAACAAATCCGGTAAATAGTCTAATTCGGTAGGTCACATTCATGAAAGGGAAGGGGATTGCAGTTACGACGTAAGGAACATATCCGATATCATTTGTGAAACGGTTATTCCATAACGGTCAACCAACTCGTGATGGCGTCCGTAAAATTTAAGAAGGGATGATTGGTTTAATAGCTTCCTTGTGAGCAGCAACCCTCTATCAAGAAAATCATGATAAGAAATGCAAGCACGGGAATATCGTATCAATTGGGACATATATACCCCGTATGCAGGTGCTGCTGGAATGTTTCTACTTAGAAATGGAGAGTTCACAATTGGAAAGCTGAAATCATCTCTTTTGTCGTAAAGTTTTGTTTTCAGCTGACCCTCATTGTCAATTATATAGATGTTACAGACAGTTATAAAAAAAGGTAGGAAGAATGTCAAAAAGACAACTCTTTCAATGAACAAACTGGCTTTGAATAAAACAACTTACCCTGATAAATTTAAATATAATAAGCCTACGGAAGTAAACATTTTTTACAACATTGATAAATTGAGAACTTTCGCCAATGGTATTACTTTCTAAGGTAGTGGAATGTAGTTACCAGAAATAGCACGTCAACGATGAGAAAAAAGATATATAGGTGTCCAATGCATCATCATGTTATGAATAAGAAAGAAGATAGTCAGAAAAACTTTTTGATATTTAATTAATGTGTGTCATTTAATTCCAGATAGAATGTACAAGAAGTTGATACGGCCCAGCCTTTTAGAATCTATCGAAGTTGAAAATGAGTATCCGTAATAATAGATTAAAACATCGTCCAATACTGATAAATTCTCTTTTCAGCATGTTCATTTTTTGGGTAAAAAAAACATGGCTTTTGATTCGTTTAGATTTTGTTGTTAATTTATTACACATGAAATATAAGTTCAAATAAAACAGACCGAAAAACTACAGTATTCAGTATAGATATACTTTCAACAAAGTATTTTTCTCATACTTAAAATTAAAAAAAATACACACCCTTTATTTGTCAACAAAAACCTCAAATCTATCCATATGAAATTATATCATATTAAACTTTAATAATAGAAATTACAGATAGCGATAACTTTATTGATTTAACACTGCATACGTTAGTGCCCTATTGCATTTGATATGAAAACAAATATAAAATTATTATCTTTTTTGCAATTGTTTCAAATAACTTGATAAATATTTCCTACTCACTGCAAACAGGAAAGAGGCATTTGATAGGTAAAGTAAGTATAATTAAACTGTTATAAACGAAAACATAATATACAGTTAACAATTTGTTTTTCTAGTTAAGATAAAAATTATAATGTCTAGGCTTTATATTATTCTTTTTTCTTCTTTGACCGCGATAATAATAACGTAAGCTAGCAAGACATGCATATTATGAATAAGAAAGTTCATAGGCAGAATTTTTAATTTTTTTTAATTAATATGTGGCAAATAATTCAAATTCTAATATTCGTACATGCACGAAAAAAAGAGAATATTTCCCAGCCTTTTGGAAACAATCCAAGTTGAAAAAAAGTATCTTAGATAATAGATTAACACCGTTCAATAACTATAAATTCTTTTCAGCATGTTAAGTTTTTTGTCAAAAAAACCCATGTCTTTTGCTTCATTTAAGTTTTGTTATTAATTTATTACACATGCTAGAGTTGTCTCAATGGTAATCATATTTCATCCTTTTTTTTCATAACTGAAAGGCAGTTACATATTTTATCGTACGTTTCCTCAAACACATTTTGGGATAACCAGGTTATATAAGATCAATTAAAGGAGACAAAAAAATATCAAATTACAGTATTATATGTAGATATACTTTCAACAAAGCAATTCTCTCATACTAAAATACTAAAAACAATTTTTAAAAACCCTCCTCCTTACAACCCCCTTTTTTCAAGACAAACCCCAAATCAATCCACATGAAATAGTATTATATTCAACTTTCTAATAATAGATATTACAGATAGCGATAACTTTATTTATTTATCACTGCATTACCATAGTGTCCTATTGCATCTAATATAAAAACAAATATAAAATTATTATCTTTTGCATTTGTTTCAAATAACTTGATAAGTATAGGGCATACGTACTGCACACAGGAAAAAGAAGATTTGATAGGTAAAGTAAGATAATAAAACTGCACATAGTACTGTATTCATTTCACACATTTGTTTTATTTTAATTAAAATAGAAATGTCTATCATTTACATAATTCTTTCTTCTTTTGACCGCGATTAGGACACCGTCAGGCAACAGCAAGCAATGTTTTGTGAAAATAAATAAATACAAATGAGTATTTCTTTACTAAAGTTTTATAACTAATATTCGAGGACTATTTCAATTCAACAAAAACATGTTAAAGTTTCTCATCAACCAATTCAATCTGTCTAACGTTAATAATATGGAGCTTTAATTTCTATTTGTTTTTTGTACAACAATCTGATATAAACCGCAGATGAAATATCGCTTATTTAAAAACCTGCTGGTAAAAGGAGAATATGAAATCCGTCAAAGACACACAAACAAATATTTTCATAACATCAAATTATTCATTTTCCAGCATTGTCTTGCACTATTTGGACAGATTATAATTTGAATCCTGTCTATTAAGACAACGTTATTTATTTTTCCAAAATTGTATATTTTCCTCCGACTAACACGCATAAATGACGCTAGCGTGCCTTTCTTCTTGCCTAAATTCAAAAAAATGAAGTAATTAAAAAAAGGGAAGTAAAGTAGATGAAATCCACATTGCTCGGTATTTTGAAAGGTTTAGTAAATTTGAGTTATCATTAATAAGAATGAAATATACTACTAGTCAACAAAAGAAACGATAAACCACTTTGAAATAAAATTTATCAAAAAGTATTAAACATAAAAGAAAATGAGATACACTATTTTAAAAAGCTTTCATTTGCAATGTATGCACATGTGATAATGAAAATCAAAACTTGTCGGAAAGATGAAAATTTAAAATTTGTTTAAAAATGACCAATATGCTAATAAAGTTGTGTTCATGTTGTAACAAATGGGTTGAAATATTGTTTTTTTCAAATTTTTGGGAAAAAAAGTGTTTTTTGAAATCTCAAAAAATGCCAAATTTTTTTTATTTTATTTTCGTCTCAAATTAAAATGCTTTAGATATGAAAACAACACACAGTAAATTTGGAACCTTTCGGATTAGTTTTTAGATTGTTACCGCTTTTTGAATATCACTTTACACATACTGTGTATGGTAAATCAGTTGATAATGTATACATTCTAACGATTTCTCGTGGGGCCGAACTTTGCTTAACAATTAAACGAAGAAACTGTATGATTTTTTAAAACAAATTGATGGCAAACAATGTCTTTACCTTTAAATGAGAAGTTGGCATCTTTAGTCTGAACTTCTGTTTTTAAAATTGTCGTTTTAGGTAAATTTTGTAAAAAAAAAACGTCACGAAAGCAAAAAAAAAGATGTTTTTAAACGGATTTATATTTCCATAATGATTAAGTATTACTACCTTCAATATTGGTCCAATGAACGGAAAACTTTATCTTTAATTTGAAAAAAAAAGTCTTGTTTTCTTTCTTTAGTTGACTAGTATATGAGGAAGAATTTCCAATAACATTTGTTGATAACTAAACACTGAAAAAGAACATTAGATGCGATGCGTCCGAAGCTTTTCCTTTTGGTCGTTTTATCCGGGTCGCTCAAAGCAAAAACTTCGAAAGCCAATGATGTATTGGTACGGAAAATATTTGATATAAAAAAAAATGTGGTATGACTGCCAATGAGACAATTTTTCACAAGAGACCAAATTACACGAAATTGAAGCTATTAAAGCAAAAAGGAAAAAAAAATCAAGCAGAATTATCTGAGGTAAATTTTGCCTGAGGCAGTTGAAACCTTACTTTTGTTAACTTTTAAAAATGAATGTACATTGTAATAAATCATCAGTAGCAATTCAAAATTACGGACGTGTTGTATACTTTAAAATGATCTATCAGTACAGACAAACATCTGCACCTGAACAACTATAAAAGTTAAAAGACATGAAAGGGGCTAGCTATGTAAAAATGATATGCACTGTGTGTTTCAGAAGAAAGAAAATTCCTTTGAATTATAAAATTCCTGTTTTAATCAGAAGAAGATGATAAGGTAAAAAAACAAATCAGGAGCCTGTAATTCAGTGGTTGTCGTTTGTTGTTGTGTTACATATTTGTTTTTCGGTTTTTTTTTTTGTACATAAGTTAGGCCGTTAGTTTTCTCTCGTTTGAATTGTTTTGAATTGTTAATTTCGGAAACTTTTACAGCTGACTATCGTATAGCAGATTAATTTTGCGGGATGTAAATTTTCGCTTTTTTTCGCGGATAGAACAAAATCGCCAAAATAAATTCCGCCAATTTAAACATGTACATGCAAAAGTGCTGTTAACATTTTTTGTATCCGCCAAAATAAAAACGCCAAAATATTTCATATACTTATTCAACGAAAATCGCGAAATTTTACATCCGCGAAAACAACCCGCTGTATGGTATGTGGTATAGGCTTTGCTTATTGTTCAAGGCCGTACGGTCACCGATAGAATATAATTTCTAGGTCATTTTATCTCTTGTTGAGAGTTGTCTCATGGGTAATCATACCACATCTTCTTTTTTTTTTAAATAAACACATGTATTTCATTTGATACAATCCATTCTGTAAATTTCTAATTTTTATGTTTAAACGAAAGGACGATGTGTCTTTTGTACCAGATATTGTCAAACCCATATATAGGAGAGGACTCTGTACAAATGAAAATGGAGAACAATGCTAGGCACTAAGTAAATTCACATACCAATTATCAACACAAACTAAGTCAGATAATATTGGTGCTAACTTATACCAAATTAGCACATGTTAAGGGAACAATTATGTACCGATGTGCAAAAGACATTTATAAAACCATACACATGTATTATGTTAAATATCTTAAAACTAACTTCCATCTCGATGATCTACCAGAGTTATTCAAATTTTTGATTTTTTTGTAAGAACATATGAAAGCGGGTGATTTTGTGATACCGGTTTTTTTTATGTATCCTTTTTTTAATCTTTAATTCTTTGTACTAACTTTTTCTTCACATCGTCTTACAGTAAACAATTCAAGTAAGAGGAAAAATAGCTGTATAGTACAACACCCAAATAAAACATAAACTGTGGGAAAAGTATGAAGTTCAAACATAACGATATCGGTACCATCGCTAGGATGAATGTTTCCTGTTATCACATTTAACACTCGACCGAAGTACAAACTTAATAGTATATACATAAGCCAATAAACTAAATTAACTTTTCTCACTTTTAGAAGAAATGTTTTTAAATTGATACAACTCCAACCAAAATGTCAGAACCTGCAATCACAGTTTATCCAGGACTGTACAGACTCAATCTGAACTTAATGCATATTAGAGACGCACGTGAAATTGAAAAAAGAAGGGAATTATTAGAAGCTGCAAAAGTTAATGAACATGAGATTGTAAAACAAGCTATCACTCTCATGGGCAATCTAAATGACAATCGTTTGTCACGTCGAGGCTGTTTGAAAACAAGTATACAAAAGCTAAAACACAGTTTAGCAATTAATCCAAAGCATCTGAATACCCTGGCAGACCTTGCAGAAATGCATAGGAAAATCCATTTAGATGCAGAGGCGAACAAGTACGATGAGGATATCGAAACAATTTTAACAAGCAATACCTTTGATGACAGTAAGGAAATTGCTAATTGTTTATTAGAGCAAGGCTATGCATACATGTTTGAAGATTTTGATAACTACGAAAAGGATGCGCGGTTTAGTTTAAACGACGCTTCTAAACAGTTGATTGTAGAATTAAGCAATGCCAAAGGCGAAAGAAAATCACGTCTTCAAAATGCAGCTAAGTATACATTCAAAGCTCAATGTCTACTCAATCCAAAGTTTGAACAGATTTTGAATGAGAATTTGCTCGAAAAACGTCAAAATGGCGTTGCTTTTTTAAAAGAAGGAATAGAGAGACTAACACACTTATCTGTAGCTAAATCGGAGATAACTGTATGGAAATTTTACCACGCTATGGCTTGTAATCGACTTTACAGTTCCTATCGACAATGTACAGACGCAGATACGAAAATTAATTCAACTAAACTGACCAATGATTCCAGTCGCTTATTTTTCGAAGTTGTTATAGATTTACCAGAAGATGTAAAAGAATATGCCTTTTACAGAGCTCGATCGTACGCCTATGTTGCAGATATCTTGATATCGAGAATGGAAAAATCACATGATGGTATAAGGATGCAAAAAGATCCAAAACAAGGGTTCATAAATGCTGTAGCTATCTACCCAAACGACGAAGTAATTTTACATCGATATGGGGATGCATTATTGATGTTGTCAAAACGTACACACAATAAACATGATAAATTGTGCATGTTAGAAAAAGCAGCAAATGTGCTTACAACCGCTATTGACTTACAACAAAAGACACATTTAGCTGTGTATAAAGCCAGGAACAATGTATACATTAGAATGTTCGATTCTCTTACAATCTCAGAAGATGAGGAACAATGTAAAACATTACTACTAAACGCCAGGAAAGATGGCCTTTTACTTATGAAAGAGCACTTTGTCACATCAGATTATTGCGATTTAGCTAAGGTTTGTCAGTACCTTGCAAAATTTCCTCATTGCAACGACTTTGGAGAACAATTCGTTAAAAATGTGGAATACATCAACGAAGCTTTAGACCATGTAAATACAACTCTTCATCTTAAAGGACAAACATTCGCCATCGCTAATAGATTTGGGAGCGTTTTGTTTGATTTAGGAGAATATGAAACGGCAGCTGCATGGGCAACGAGGGCTCTTTTATTAACCAAGAAAGAAAATCCAAAAAATATCACAAATATTTGTTGGTATATGTTGCAAGGAAAGCCAGAATATAGAGACATATTTCATATTTTTACTTACGTAGTCAAGTATGAAAATATAGGGTTGATAAGTAAAGCTTTAACATCTGATCTGGTGAAGTATAACTTGACAAAACTTTGTTCCTTCATAATGTATCTGCAGACCATTCCTCTCAATGAACATCAGAGAAAGGTTGCGCAAGCCCTGCTAGAAAGTATCGACAAGAGGAAACCATCGAATACACGACTTGACCCGAGAATCCAGAGATATACGTTTGAACGATCAGAAGATGTTCCTTTGGTATATACCCAAGCAAATATTGACAACGTCATAAAAGAGGGAGAACAATGTTCTAGTGAAAACGTAGAACGATTTCAAGCACCAACTTCATTCAAGTACGACTTTTCAGCAATCACAGGAAAAAATGATGTTGGATGGATCAACAGTTTTATATTTAATCAGCTGTCTTTAAAATTGTATGATGACGATGTTGTTCTAAGGGGTAAATATTTAGTAATTAGATATAAGAAGATGTGGTAGGAGTGTGAATTAGACGACCTCCATCAAAATCACATTTTGCAAAGGAAATCATTATAGGTTAAAGTACGGTCTTCAACACGGAGCCTTGGGTCACATCAAACAACAAGCTATAAACATGATAAAGGGCCCCCAAAAATGACTAGTGTAAATTCATTCAAACGAGAAAACCAACGGTCTAATCTATATAAAAAAACGAGAAATGAGAAACACTTATTAACAACATCAACATACAACAACTACTGAACACCATCTTCCTGACTTAGGACAGGTGAAAACAAATGCAGCAGGTTCAAACGATCCGTCAGGCACCAACCCTCACCCTCATCATAATCGTCTTGTTTTATAATGTAAAAGTCTTAGATATCACAACAGTTATAAAATCATTGCAATGTATTTCATTAAAGTGCATGAAAAACTCACAGCAGTTGGTATTCAGAAAATAATTTATAATTTAATAGAATGTTGTATTATTTTCCTTATTAATTCGGTAAAATATTTCATTTTTTGTTCTTTAAGTTTCTTATTTTTGTTAGAAAAAATAACAGTTCAGAATTATTGAATTTTTATTTTGTACTTCTACTTATTTTTTCCATTTTTGGCTCAAGTCTACAAGTTTAGATTTTTTATTGTACTCCAAGGAAGTTCAAGACGGAAAGTCACTTAACAAATGGCAAAACGGAAATATCAACACATCAAACGAATAAATAACAACTGTCATATAGTATTCTTTTGATTGTATTAACGATTAATAACATTTATTTTAATAGGAAGGCCTTTATGCGAGGATTTTGACTTGTACAGCTCCATCATTCTGGATGCACTTAATGCCGTTCACACTAGCCGCAGTACATTGATGTTTCTAAGTGGTTCCTTCTTGGAGCGTGAATGGCCATTGTTGAAGACACTTATGTTGGATCTTTTGCAGAAAAGACCAGATTTTCTGATTTTAGTTGTCCTTGATAGTTGCCAAATTCCAACTGAACTCAAACAACTGTCAACCATTAATCTAGAAAATGACAAGCAAATTCCAATTGAGATTGACAATTTGAAATTGAAACTGTTTACCTCGCAGTATTTGTAAGAGGTAGAATAACCTTGTAGGTATGATAAGACACTCAATTTGATTTATATAAGGAGGACAAGCTATGGCCGTCTTTCCTAAAAAAAAAAAAACACATAAAAATTAAATGGCTCTATTATCTGTTCCCCGCATAATCTAGTCTTTCTACATGACCAGACCCTCCTTCACTTGTGGCACCCGTTTATTTACGAAGAAGTGCCATGCTGTGAATAATTATATTACCCAATGGCTAGTTTTGCATCAATTTATAGTTTCTCCTATCAAGAGGATGGGCTCACAATCACTCTGTGTATAAACTAACCCTGCAAATATGTTTTCAATATAATCTTTTATTCGGTACGGGGACGAACAATTATGAAACAGATAAAGGGTTGGATTTCTATTATGCATTTGTTATTTTTATAATATTGAAGAATATATATACACATATAACTATTTTGATTTTGACATGTAATATTTTCTACAACCGTTCAAGATTAATGCAGAAATAAGTAATAGGGAACATTTTGGAGCCTGTTGATCTTTCAAATTTGAAAGCTAGTGATCAATAAAAATCACTTTTTTTAGATTAACATAGCCTTTATAGTGGGTTTATAGGAATATCAAAATTGTTTAATGTATGTTTTAATAACTGTTTATGTATGACAGTCCGTGGATATGTAGATTCATAGAAGTTTTTATATAGAATGCACTGCATATTAAAAGAATGGAACTTTATTTTTAATGAAGCAAACATCCAAGGCAAAAACTTCCCTTTATAATTCAAAGTATGAACACATTATATTGTTGATGTCATGTGAGTCTGAAAATGCTTATATGTCAGTGATTTTTCGAAGTTGTTATAGATTTACCAGAAGATGTAAAAGAATATGCCTTTTACAGAGCTCGATCGTACGCCTATGTTGCAGATATCTTGATATCGAGAATGGAAAAATCACATGATGGTATAAGGATGCAAAAAGATCCAAAACAAGGGTTCATAAATGCTGTACGTATCTACCCAAACGACGAAGTAATTTTACATCGATATGGGGATGCATTATTGATGTTGTCAAAACGTACACACAATAAACATGATAAATTGTGCATGTTAGAAAAAGCAGCAAATGTGCTTACAACCGCTATTGACTTACAACAAAAGACACATTTAGCTGTGTATAAAGCCAGGAACAATGTATACATTAGAATGTTCGATTCTCTTACAATCTCAGAAGATGAGGAACAATGTAAAACATTACTACTAAACGCCAGGAAAGATGGCCTTTTACTTATGAAAGAGCACTTTGTCACATCAGATTATTGCGATTTAGCTAAGGTTTGTCAGTACCTTGCAAAATTTCCTCATTGCAACGACTTTGGAGAACAATTCGTTAAAAATGTGGAATACATCAACGAAGCTTTAGACCATGTAAATACAACTCTTCATCTTAAAGGACAAACATTCGCCATCGCTAATAGATTTGGGAGCGTTTTGTTTGATTTAGGAGAATATGAAACGGCAGCTGCATGGGCAACGAGGGCTCTTTTATTAACCAAGAAAGAAAATCCAAAAAATATCACAAATATTTGTTGGTATATGTTGCAAGGAAAGCCAGAATATAGAGACATATTTCATATTTTTACTTACGTAGTCAAGTATGAAAATATAGGGTTGATAAGTAAAGCTTTAACATCTGATCTGGTGAAGTATAACTTGACAAAACTTTGTTCCTTCATAATGTATCTGCAGACCATTCCTCTCAATGAACATCAGAGAAAGGTTGCGCAAGCCCTGCTAGAAAGTATCGACAAGAGGAAACCATCGAATACACGACTTGACCCGAGAATCCAGAGATATACGTTTGAACGATCAGAAGATGTTCCTTTGGTATATACCCAAGCAAATATTGACAACGTCATAAAAGAGGGAGAACAATGTTCTAGTGAAAACGTAGAACGATTTCAAGCACCAACTTCATTCAAGTACGACTTTTCAGCAATCACAGGAAAAAATGATGTTGGATGGATCAACAGTTTTATATTTAATCAGCTGTCTTTAAAATTGTATGATGACGATGTTGTTCTAAGGGGTAAATATTTAGTAATTAGATATAAGAAGATGTGGTAGGAGTGTGAATTAGACGACCTCCATCAAAATCACATTTTGCAAAGGAAATCATTATAGGTTAAAGTACGGTCTTCAACACGGAGCCTTGGGTCACATCAAACAACAAGCTATAAACATGATAAAGGGCCCCCAAAAATGACTAGTGTAAATTCATTCAAACGAGAAAACCAACGGTCTAATCTATATAAAAAAACGAGAAATGAGAAACACTTATTAACAACATCAACATACAACAACTACTGAACACCATCTTCCTGACTTAGGACAGGTGAAAACAAATGCAGCAGGTTCAAACGATCCGTCAGGCACCAACCCTCACCCTCATCATAATCGTCTTGTTTTATAATGTAAAAGTCTTAGATATCACAACAGTTATAAAATCATTGCAATGTATTTCATTAAAGTGCATGAAAAACTCACAGCAGTTGGTATTCAGAAAATAATTTATAATTTAATAGAATGTTGTATTATTTTCCTTATTAATTCGGTAAAATATTTCATTTTTTGTTCTTTAAGTTTCTTATTTTTGTTAGAAAAAATAACAGTTCAGAATTATTGAATTTTTATTTTGTACTTCTACTTATTTTTTCCATTTTTGGCTCAAGTCTACAAGTTTAGATTTTTTATTGTACTCCAAGGAAGTTCAAGACGGAAAGTCACTTAACAAATGGCAAAACGGAAATATCAACACATCAAACGAATAAATAACAACTGTCATATAGTATTCTTTTGATTGTATTAACGATTAATAACATTTATTTTAATAGGAAGGCCTTTATGCGAGGATTTTGACTTGTACAGCTCCATCATTCTGGATGCACTTAATGCCGTTCACACTAGCCGCAGTACATTGATGTTTCTAAGTGGTTCCTTCTTGGAGCGTGAATGGCCATTGTTGAAGACACTTATGTTGGATCTTTTGCAGAAAAGACCAGATTTTCTGATTTTAGTTGTCCTTGATAGTTGCCAAATTCCAACTGAACTCAAACAACTGTCAACCATTAATCTAGAAAATGACAAGCAAATTCCAATTGAGATTGACAATTTGAAATTGAAACTGTTTACCTCGCAGTATTTGTAAGAGGTAGAATAACCTTGTAGGTATGATAAGACACTCAATTTGATTTATATAAGGAGGACAAGCTATGGCCGTCTTTCCTAAAAAAAAAAAACACATAAAAATTAAATGGCTCTATTATCTGTTCCCCGCATAATCTAGTCTTTCTACATGACCAGACCCTCCTTCACTTGTGGCACCCGTTTATTTACGAAGAAGTGCCATGCTGTGAATAATTATATTACCCAATGGCTAGTTTTGCATCAATTTATAGTTTCTCCTATCAAGAGGATGGGCTCACAATCACTCTGTGTATAAACTAACCCTGCAAATATGTTTTCAATATAATCTTTTATTCGGTACGGGGACGAACAATTATGAAACAGATAAAGGGTTGGATTTCTATTATGCATTTGTTATTTTTATAATATTGAAGAATATATATACACATATAACTATTTTGATTTTGACATGTAATATTTTCTACAACCGTTCAAGATTAATGCAGAAATAAGTAATAGGGAACATTTTGGAGCCTGTTGATCTTTCAAATTTGAAAGCTAGTGATCAATAAAAATCACTTTTTTTAGATTAACATAGCCTTTATAGTGGGTTTATAGGAATATCAAAATTGTTTAATGTATGTTTTAATAACTGTTTATGTATGACAGTCCGTGGATATGTAGATTCATAGAAGTTTTTATATAGAATGCACTGCATATTAAAAGAATGGAACTTTATTTTTAATGAAGCAAACATCCAAGGCAAAAACTTCCCTTTATAATTCAAAGTATGAACACATTATATTGTTGATGTCATGTGAGTCTGAAAATGCTTATATGTCAGTGATTTATAAGTATAAAAAAGAAGATGTGGTATGCTTGCCAATGAGACAATTATAAGTACTTGTTTTGAAATAAGAGATAATTTTCAATCCAGAAACTAAATATAATACATGAAGTAGTAACGAAGGTTTTTGCGTTTTAAGGGTTAATATTCTACTTTATTTATATTCAAATTCCATCTAGAATGGAGTATAGTTATTTAATCGAATATTTTAAATGTAATATATTAGAATTGCTGTGTAATCAATTTTACTATTCTAGTATATACCGGTATATATTTATGTATATGTTCGGAAACGGGCCTCTAATTGGTTTCAATAAATATTCTTATTCTTATTCTTTCTAATCTTTATCCATACCAGAAAGTGGTCAGGGATTTATTGTATATTTTGTCTCACGAATTTTGTGATTGAATTTTACGCAAAACAGAGAGTAAAACACAAGATTTTCCTTTGCTCATCTGGTAGATAAGTGTCAATAGATTAAGAAAATATATGACTCTAGGAAATTGAAATTCTAGTTTGAATCAAATTTTCAAGAGAAGGTATGACATTTTCACTCCACTTTTTTTAATACTTTATGGTATAAATGAAGAATGTAGTCATGTATATATATAAAAAAAAACATCTTTCACCATTTTAGTTTGGCAGTTGGCTTATACTGTATTAGAAAGCAAGGAATAGACCATGATTGAACATTATGTTGATTAATTTTGATTTATTTTCAAAATGTGGTGAGCTTTTTTCATAGAACATAATGCATAAATGCGTAAATAAAATCTGGGGTACCACATGAGCTTTATACGTGTGACTTTTTGTGTTTCTTTGTACATATGACGTGGCTCTGTACTTTTAAACATCCCGCCATTATATTATTGTTTTATTATAATGCCATTATATTATTGTTCTATTATAATGTCATTATGTTATTGTTCTATTATAATGCCATTATGTTATTATTCTATTATAATGCCATTATGTTATTGTTCTATTATAATTTCAAAATACATTGAACAAAATTATTTTTTATCTCTACCTGTGTTACGTTTACAATTTGACGTCATCAACAAATCAACAAACGATTCTACACCAGAATTGATATGAAATAGTGATAAAGCCAAACAAGTACAAAGTTGAAGAGCCAAGAGAATAAGACAAATGTTTATGCATGCAGAAATGCCTTAGAAAAGGAATTTCCATACTGCGCAAAGAATCACAATTATAATGCGCTTAAATCTCTTTACATCTCTCTGCAACTATTATACTAAGTATAGATAAGTATGATAGTGTCAGCCATCCAGAAATAGAAATTTTGATTATTTTGTTCAATATTTTAAATAAAAAAGACTTTTTCGTCCCTCAATTCTTTAAATGTTATAGTATATTGACAAATGTTCTACCTTTTATAACTGTCGATTTGCAAGGGCAAATTGTAGATTTTCAAAGGGGCCATAATTTCATAAAATAGAATTTATAACATCGAGCGTTGCGATGGGAATTTCTTTTTTAAACGAAAGTGAGTTGAAAGTATTCATACATAGAACATGACAAAACATGATATAAAAGAGGTTCTAAAAAAGGGGGTTATTCTATCTACACTCATTTTATTATATATCATCATAAAATTTAATAAGAAACGAGTAAACAGAGACAACCGCAAACTTTGAGTGTAAATTGCTCATGTATTATACAGCTTGCCGGCTTTTTAGCCCTTTTCAACTGATTTTTAAAGTTTGATCTTTGTGCTGCTATACAATATGTTTTTGGAGTAACACTAACACGTTGACACAAATTTCTGTATGTGCCTGTCCAGAATCAAGGAGCCTGTAATCCATTGTGTGTATTGTCGCTTTGTACAACTCTGAAAAATAGATGTCAAATGAAACAATCAGTTGTAAACACGTTTTGATCTTTAATTGCTATTTCGATCTAAACAGTTCTTAAAAGACTGAACGATGAATTATCAAGTCTCTATTAGACGTCTTTCAATACATTTGGAGACTAATCTACTTCTCTTTGACATTGTATAATGTGTTGAAAGAACAAATACGAATACACTTTAAAAAAAATTGTTAATTACTTTTTTGATAGTACTCGATGATTTTTTATTTGTTGTTTATTTTATTAATAATATTTACAAAATTGAAATGAATAAAGATTTTGTAACGTTTCTTTTCTCAAGAAAGTATGTTGAAAAAATGTAAAGAAAATAAGTCTTTTAAGTAAAATATAACATCTTTCATATCAGCTGGCTTTGAGAACGATTTTCTTCTCAAATTTATAAAATCTGTCTTTAAGTAAAAAAATTATTATCTCAACTATAGTCTGTTTTAAATTTTTCTAGTTAGTCTTCATGGTTTGTGAAGGTAAAGAATGCATCTAATGTAGTTGGGTCAGGTTTTTCTTTGTAATATTTAACACAAAATATAGTTAGAAGATCTTTACTGCGCCTATTATCTTTTACTTCGGGTATATTTATAATCTAGATTGCCACTGAACCTAAAAGTAACCGTTAATGCATGCATAGCAGGATATTCTTACACTGTCGATGGCAATGGTATCGCTCCTTTTAGGGTTTCTTACGATATCGTCCGT
Organism: Mytilus edulis; assembly: GCA_019925275.1. Classification (NCBI taxonomy): domain Eukaryota; kingdom Metazoa; phylum Mollusca; class Bivalvia; order Mytilida; family Mytilidae; genus Mytilus; species Mytilus edulis. The sequence continues at coordinate 89,985,246 of CM034350.1, forward strand.
TTGTGTCTGTTGCGTTGATTGGTTGTCGATTAACGAGATTTAAAAAAAAGTAAAATCCAAAAATACTGAACTCAAAGGAAAATTCAAAACGAAAAGTCCCTAATCGAATAGCAAAATCAAATGATAAAACACATAAAACGAATGGACAACAACTGTCATATTCTTGACTTGGTACATGCAATTTCAAATGTACAGAATGGTGGATAAAATATTGTTTTATTGCGCTAAACCTCTCACTTGTATGACAGTCGTATGAAATTCTAGTATTAAAGCATAATTTCAGTGATGTAATTGATAGTAATAAGTCCAATTAAAAAATAGTGATTTTTATAGATGCGGAAATCAAGTCAGTTTGTCTATGTTTGCAATTTGTCTCATCGGAATTCATGTCACATCTCCTTATTTTATATAGTACGTACTGAAAGAAATTTGTTTCCAATACACAATCTCTTCTACATAGATAACTGCCTGTACCAAGTCAGGAATAGGACAGTTGTTATTGGTTTGTTTAATGTATTTCAGCTTTTGATTTTGCCTTTTGATTAGGACTTTCCGTTTTGAGTTTAGAATTTTTGTATTTTACGGAGGCTAATGTATCACTATTGCAATGAGTGAAATCAGTACTTATAATGCAGCAACGACTGAAGTCGTTCTTATACCGTTTCTCTTTAATTCAAATCATAATTTGCTAAAGAAGAATGCATTTAAAAAGTGATTAAACTATTCGACAATATGTTTTCATCATAAAACATGTGTTTTGAGGGCGATGCCTTGCATGATGTCATACGCAACTAGTTCCTTAAAAGTATATAGTGTAAGAAATTATTAAACCAAAGCAATGCATGTATATATACTAGTGTTGTCAACGGTTAACCGGTTAACCGTTAGAACGACCGAATACCGAATACCAAAATCGCTAACCGGTTAACCGGACTTTTTTTCAATTTTGGTAGATTTGATATAAATGTGTATTGAAATCATTAAAAAGTTATGTTTTATTTAAAAAATTTCATCGTGGTAACTAATTAGACAGATCAATTGTCCAGTATATTGATTGCTATTGTTAAACCTAAAAAACATAAAATTAATTAGAACTTGTCTCTCAGCTCGGGGCAGGATCTTAAAGAAACATAATTAGTAAACATGTTTTTTTAACAGTAACTTTAAATCAGTAATGCGATTAAATTTTACGATTTACTTCATTAGTTTGTTTTTGATCTAATTTTGTGTAAGAAACAGGTCGTACGGTGACTTAAAGTATTTAATTTCTGTGTCATTTTGGTCTCTTGAGGAGAGTTGTCTCGATCATTGTCAATCACATCACATCTTTTTTATAATTAATCATTTCAAATTGAAACACTCCACATTATTTTCGAAGACAACAAGAGAAAAGGAAATCGGTTTCAGATATAGTCAATTCTACGAGATCAAGAAGGTTTTTTTTATTTTTCAATATGAAGTTGGTACAGACGCTATTGTTGATACGGTGTATTTGATTATTAAAAGTCAAACTTCGCCAGGAATCATCAAAGACAAGCCTTATAATGCCAAAAGACAATATTCATTTCTAAAAGGGTAAATTTATGACTTGGATGAAAGCTTGTCAAATTGACACTCATACCACATATAATATCTATGTGTAGGGACTATATTGATAAGTCTTTCAAACGCCAATTTAAACTATACCGGTTAACCGGTTAATCGGTCGAACGATTATCCGAGTAACCGGTTAGGCAAAAGTGTACGATTTGACAACACTAATATATACTAAGTGAAGGATATTTTTATGTGGCATGGGTTATAATCAATGAAAACTGTGCTAGCTAATTAGCATTTGGGTTTAATTACTAAAGTGTAACGATTGAGACCTTGACAAATAAACACCAACGAACCGTGGGGCACGGAAAATCAAGTAAGACATGCAAGAGAGCAATTTTATGATGTTGCACATATATCAAATCAATTGTTTAAGTACAATAACAGATATCGACTTACACTTGAAATCATTGTTCTATCAAAATCGAAATTAAAGGTTTTGTAATGCTAGTATTCAATCATATCTGATTATAAACGACTGACCTGTGTAAAGAATAACAGATTTGCACACTGTAATACAAGTTTCTATCCGTTTCGCTGCATGTTCATGTGATATAAAATGGTTTATAACAAATGATATATTTCATAATAATGGAAGCATATACGGTGTTTTTTCAACCTTGATCCTTACTGAGGATTCGCAGTGTATCTTCTAAGGGTAAGTAGTCATCTTATCTTTGAAAAAACCCCATTAATTCTTGCAAAATTCTAGAATTAATCGAATTATTTTTCCTGTCCTATTAAAACAGGAAAGTTTTGGTTAAAATTTAGAGTAATGAATATTTTACAGGTGAAGAAAGACGTGAATGAAGGATATTTATTCGTTTTCTTTGCATAACAATTTTGATGAAATAATTCTTTTTACCTAACTTTTTCAATATATGACATGGCATATGACTAAAATTTGAAAACTGTTAACATTTGTACATATTTTTATTTTTAATTCGGCAGAATTGATCAACAGCACAACTGATACTAGTAATCACATGTAATGCACACATCACCTCCAGAACAAAAATCTACCATCAGTTGAAATACCATGTAGGTAGGAATTTGGGATATGTGTCTCGTATTTGTTCTCAGTGGACTAAGCTTATAAAAAATACAGCACACTTGTATTCAATCACTATAGTTGTCTAGTTTTGTTATCATTAATTTTATTAGATACAGTATATAAACTATCTAATATTTTCAGTTAAAAAAAGTAAACCCACTCCACCTCTTCAAAAGAAGAACAACATTATGATCGAATGATATACGAGATTAAAGTGTTTTTTCTCTGTTTTATGTGTATTTGTGTTCTTCAAATAATCATATCTAATGACTTTTGTTAAGGTTTAATGACCGAGGCAACCTTTATTTACATCAAGAAGCAGATACATGATTTATCACTGTAGGGAGTAATGCTAGGTATACATTATAAAGCTTTGCATGAAACATACATACAACAAACAAACCATTAGTTTAATTTATAATGAGCGATTGAATGGCACTTTGTTCCTCTCAGTTGTAAATTATCAATTATTTTACGTTAAAGGCAGTAAACAAGTTTTTTTTTATTCTATTCATACACCCAAGTCTTGCCACAGTAAGGAATATTCGTAGGTTGTTTGTTGGCTATCCTGAGATTGTTATTGCAACCGTCCTACTTCCAAGATGGTCTTGAATAAAGGAAACAGTAGAATACCGCTGTTCAAAAGTCATAAATCGATTAAGAGAAAACAAATTCGGGTTTCATACTAAAATTGAGGGAACAGGTCTCCCTATCAGAGTAAAACAATAGCACAACAGACACACTGACATGCATCAAAAACCAAACGCCAACATACATAAAACGGACTGCCATATTCCTGACTTGGTACAGAACATTTAAAGTTTGTACCTGGTTGCATGGCTAGCAAAACATCCCGCTTATATGACGAAGAAAATAAATTCCGCAAAATGACTACACTACGTGACAGGAATACAATAGAAACAAACGTAGGAACACTCAGCAAAAAGAAATACATACACAAATAATATAATAGTGCATAACAACATTTAAACCGTAAAATTAAGTGCTACTAAATGGTTTACATACTGTCTAAAATAGTTCCATGAACGGCACACTTACAGAATAGTATTACACCTTTTAAAGTGCAGACTTGCATAATTATGAATAAAACTAATAGTTAAATAACAACAATACCATATTCAAAGAAAAACTCCAAACGAAAAGTTCTTTATCAAATATTAAATTATTATTTGACGTTTTAATGATTGAATTATAGATACTAACCAGGTGCTCCGCAGGGCGCAGCTTTATACGACCGCAGAGGTCGAACCCTGAACAGTTGGGGCAAGTATGGACAAAACATTCAAGCGTGATACAGCTCTGAATTTGGATTGTGATCAAATTTTTGACATTACATGTTTTTTTTTACACAAAACAAATGTCAAGATTTTACAAATCAATTAAAGATTTCTTCTTCAAACTTTTTAAATCTAAAATTAAATAGTTGACACAGCATAGGTTTCTGACACAGAATGAATGTGGTCTAATGAACTTAAAATATTTTTTTTGCCTTTGAGCAATTCACTATGCTGTTGAATATTAATCCTCTCAAAAAAATGTTTGAAGAAATTTTCTTTTTATTTATGAAATCTGAAATGAGAAAAATTTAAACCCCCCCCCCCCTTTTTTTCACATCCCCGTTTCCCTTTTTCCAAAACTGATATCAATTCAAATTTCTAATGGAGTTTGCAACAATAACTACTCTTTTAAATACATCATAAAATATTAAAATGTAAAATAAAGTGCTTGTTATCACTGAATGGTAAAGATTGGTTGGTAGTAAAAGTGAATATACATTGTTTATTGTATAAAACACTAAAAAAAACTTCATCAGCAACATTTTATATTGGCAAATTTCCAATGAAGTTATTTACATGAAGTTATTGGCAAATAAAAATAGAAAATGACATCATAGTCCTGTCTGGCAAATGTCCAACATACATTATCTAAAAACATTTTAGATAAGATAAGGAAAAAAAGCTTCATCAGCAACATTTTATATTGGCAAATTTCGAATGAAGTTATTTACATAAAGTTATTGGCAAATAAAAATAGAAAATGACATCATAGTCATGTCTGGCAAATTTCCAACATATATTATCAACTTCTATTCTATACAAAGAAAGATAACTCCAATTGAAAATTAATTGCTGTTGCACAATATTGTGCAATTAGATATTTCTTGCTATTGTGCAATACTGTGCAATTGAAAATTTCTTGCTATTGCACAATACTTGATATGGAATCCTGATTTGGACCAACTTGAAAACTGGGCCCATAATCAAAAATCAAAGTACATATTTAGATAAAGCATATCAAATAAGCCCAAGAATTTAATTTTTGTTAAAATCAAACTTAGTTTAATTTTGGACCCTTTGGACCTTAATGTAGACCATTTGAAAACTGGACCAAAAATTAAGAATCTACATACACAGTTAGATTTGGCATATCAAAGAACCCATTTATTCAATTTTTGATGAACAAAGTTTAATTTTGGACCCCCATTTGGACCAACTTGAAAACTAGGCCAATAATTAAAAATCTAAGTACATTTCTAAATTCAGCATATCAAACAACCCCCAGGATTCAATTTTTGTTAAAATCAAACTAAGTTTAATTTTGGACCCTTTGGACCTTAATGTAGACCAATTTGAAAACGGGACCAAAAATTAAGAATCTGCATACACAGTTAGATTCGGCATACCAAAGAACCCCAATTATTCAATTTTTGATGAAATCAAACAAAGTTTAATTTGGACCCTTTGGGCCCTTTATTCCTAAACTGTTGGGACCAAAACTCCCAAAATCAATAACAACCTTCCTTTTATGGTCATAAACCTTGTGTTTAAATTTCATAGATTTCTATTTACTTAAACTAAAGTTATTGTGCGAAAACCAAGAATTATGCTTATTTGGGCCCTTTTTTTGCCCCTAATTCTTAAACTGTTGTAACCAAAACTCCCAAAATCAATCCCAACCTTTCTTTTGTGGTCATAAACCTTGTGTCAAAATTTCATAGATTTCTATTAACTTAAACTAAAGTTATAGTGCGAAAACCAAGAAAATGCTTATTTGGGCCCTTTTTGGCCCCTTATTCCTAAAATGTTGGGACCAAAACTCCCAAAATCAATCCCAACCTTCCTTTTGTGGTCATAAACCTTATGTTAAAATTTCATAGATTTCTATTCACTTTTACTAAAGTTAGAGTGCGAAAACTAAATGTATTCGGACGACGACGACGACGACGACGACGCCAACGTGATAGCAATATACGACGAGCGGTCGTATAAAAACCGTCTATGCTTTTGGAAAATATCAATTTCATATATTGTATATATTGTACTTTGTTTTAGTTCTATATATTGACATCTACTCCACCATTATGCTGCGGTCCGTGTAAATATGAAGGCATTACAAAAGATGGCGAGAAATGGTGCACCTTCTGCGATGAGGGATTTTGTGCAGACTGTGAAAAAACCCATAGATCTTTAAAACTAACAAGATTTCATAAAATGATCGCCATCGAGAACTACGTGAAAATAAAAGATGTGTCTGTTAATTTGACATGCGAGACTCATGACGAAAAGCTTGATCTTTATTGTAAATGTCATCTTGTAGCAGTTTGTGCAATGTGCATTCCAACAGCGCACAATAGTTGTCCAGTGGATGATATCATTTCAATACACGATGCAGCTAAAAATGCAAGGAGTTCGACTGCACTTTCCGATTTAGAGGAAACAATTTCAAGATCTCTTGAAAGCGTGAGGCATTCTATTCGAGACCGAGCTTTAGTCGTGGCGAATATCGATACAGAAGAACTAACAATTCAAAAAAAGATTCTAGAAACAAGGCTGAGGCTGAACAAACACCTAGATGAGCTTGAACAACAACTTCTCCAGGAACTCCAAATCAAACATGAAAACTGCAGGTCAAGATACAGTAAAATGCTGAAACAATTACAACAGACAGAAACCGAGCTTGAGAAACTTAAAGAACAGACAGAACAAATGAAATTGTTCGCATCCGACCTTCAAGTCTTCCTAGGAACATGTAAAATGAACATTACTATCAGTGAAAAACTTAAATCACTCAAAGTCGAAATAGGCAAAGAAAAGAGCTTTGCGATTAACTTGAAAATACACCCTGTGGTCATTTCATTCATAAATAACGTCAAAAAGTTTGGCGAAATATATATCACTGAAAAGAATCTCGATCTGCAGTTGAAGGACGCAAAGATCGACCAGGCTCAAACACAAATACGTGGGGCAAACCAAAATGTCCTTGATGTTGATCTTCAATTTTCATTGAAATTTGCTGTTAAACCGCAGCTTCAAATATCTGGATGCCTTATATTATGTGATGGCAGAATTTTAATTGCCGATTTTTATACTACAGGAAAACTAATGGAATATGATTTCACTGGAAATTATGTCAGTGACATAGATGTCGAAGGTAAACCATTCGATCTAACAGAAATAGATCAGGACCGCTTTCCTGTGACATACCCAGACATCAAATGTTTAAAAATCATAAGAAATAAGATAAGTTTTGTTGAAAAGAAAATAAATTTTAAAAACAGCTGTTATGGAATATCTTCCCATAATGAGAAAATCTTTACGTTAGTACAAAAACATGGAATAATGAAAATTGACCTTACTGGAACTATCTTATTCACAATAAAATGTAATACTAGTTCCATGGTATATATTGCAGCTTCTGAAGATAAGATATACTATACAGACGAGAATAATGACACAGTGAACTGTTGTGATTTTAAAGGAAAGAAAATATGGACATTCAAAAATGAATCTACTAGGTGTCCGCGAGGTATAACTGTGAATAATGATCAGAACCCTTTATGTTGTTAGTAGCAATTCTAACAATTTAACTCTTATACAGAATGACGGGAAAATGAGTATAGAGGTTCTTACTTCTAGTGACGATTTGTTTTCGCCGTTTGCTGTAACAAGAATTCTTTACTCTTAGGATATAAGAAAGGGAACATGGCATTGTATCATGTATCGGAATAATATGTACATTAAACACTTTCAAAATGTATAGTAGTCTTGTAATAATTATAATAGACATGGACCTTTTTCATACCAACAAAAATTTGAAATCCGATGAATAATGAACATCCGAGAAATAACGTTAGACATTTAGGTCTTCGTACCATGCAATCTTGAACATCATTATCAATAAGTGTTCCTTCTTCTGATAAATTACTTAATAGCCAGTCAAATACCATTAACATTAATAAATTAATCATTACGACAAATGGAAATTGAATCCATGGTCTTGCGATTTGTTGGACGGCTTGATTAATTGTTGTTTGCAATAGGTTGGAATTTATAATATGTAGTCTTTACAAATACCTGTAACAAAGACACGTTGACCCCGTTAGAAATTTAAAACATTAATGCGGTTATATTATAAAGTTATAAATTATAAACTTTTGCTTTTTGTTCCAAGCACTTTTGTGAGACTACATATAATGGTTTTTTTTTACATGCGAAGACAATGTTTTTGGAGGTTTCATAAGCTGGAACAACAACATATTTGTCATGCACAGAGAATAAAGAATCCACAACCTCCAGTTTCCTGAAGGGGTTAGAAACATAGCAGTTTCTGAATGTGCTTTTGAATGCATGATCGAATAGCTTTGATCCATTCAGACATGTTTAATCTCTCCAGTTCTTGTTCGTCTTGTTAGGGCTTTGCCAATTTTCCGGCAAAATCCCCGTTTGCATCTATCAGCAACCTGAAAATCTTCTTCCTATTGATGGGTTGGGGAAGTCTATAATTTGGTCCTTTGAATAACAACTCTTTTATTTGTTCTTTTGTTACGATGCCAAAGTCGCCAGTAATAACATGGCCAGCCGGACTATAACTGTAATTTGACTATGCACATCTTTGGTGTTAAAGGCATCTAAAACACTCTTCTAGTTGAATATTTTGGAAGTAATAGACTTGGTGCAAATAAACTCATCACCATAGATACCAGGACTAAATTTAGTATATACGCCAGACTCGCGTTTCGGCTACAAAAGACTCATCAGTGACGCTCGAATCCAAAAATGTTAAAAAGGCCAATTAAAGTACGAAGTTGAAGAGCTTTGAGGACCAAAATTCCTAAAAGTTTTGCCAAATCCAGCCTGAGGTAGAAAAGCCTAAGTATTTCAAAAATTCTAAATTTTGTAAACAGTTAATTTATAAATTTCTGAATTTCGAATTATTTTCTAAGTTTGATTACAGCAAATTTAATTAAACAATATCCATATTTCCAAGCCGGTAAACAAAAAATGATTTTGAGCTCTTGTGAAGGTATGCTCTTTGATCTCTGTTAACTTAAATTAAAAATTTAGTAAGATTCAACATCTTCCGAGTTTGACCCTATGAGAAAAGCATTCAGGAGATGATGACAATACGTCTTTATCTCTTTGTCTAACATGTCAATGTTTACAGTGGTAATCAAAAGCATCTTACTTGTCTAGTGTACATCACGTACAAGTATATGATTTACTTATATATCAATACTTCACAGCCTGAATTTGTAGGTTGCATTTCTGTAATTTTGGTCTGTGCGGCATATTTTCAACGTTTATGTGCCCTGAATTTTTAAGAGTTTAAAATTACACTAAATTTTTAACTACCCCAACCCCCACTGTAGGGTGAACACAGATTTCAATATAAACAATATACACATGTATATTTACACATGTATATTTACTGATAACATTCCCAAGTGATGTCTCTTTGAGATGTAACATAGGGATCAGCATAACTGTAAACAAATTTATTTTAATATCTATGGATACTCTATATCTCCCTAAAAGAGGCGTGGTTTGAGAAATAGCTATATTTAAAAAATGCAACCTGTAAGATATTTTTCTGAACGAAAAGCAAACAACAAACAGTCTGTGAATTCATAGTTTTTTTCTGTTTTCAATTTTTAATTATAATTCAGTACAGATTCTTCAGATAATGATTAATGTACAAACAGATACTCCAATTATATAAAAGAATAAACAAACAAAATGCAAAAAAAAATTAAATTGAAACAAACATCATAAAACTTTTAACCACTAAAATGAATTTCTAAAATACTATCATTATCTTTCTGTATCTTTAATAATTTTAATATTTCAATGCAGGTATTTCACAAAATAATTTCATGTTATAAACAAATACTCCAAAAACATCAAGAAAAATAACAAATAAAACAAACAAATTCGAAAAACAAAACAATAAAAAAAATATTAACCACTTAAATCTCTTTCTACATCACTTATGCAAACTATTGAACCATTCACATTTCTTCTGAGTTTCAAGGCTACTATGGTGCCTTATCTTATTTATAAAGTTTTTAAATAAAACCTATTTTATCATACTAAAAACAAAATACATTGACATAACATAAAAAAATCGTTTTATTATTGCATTCATCTCTTTTTCATCAGCAGATCAAAATTATTGCTTGAATAATATATTATAAGTAATGCAATTTTAGATGTGACACAATATATTGGAAAAAACCTGAAAAGACTCAGATCATTTTAGAAAAATTATAAATTTATTATGAATTGTCAATTTTAAATGTGATGAAGTATTTTGGGAAAATCATGAAGTGAGTCAGATTATTCTATAACATACATTGACATTATAACACTGCAGTAACAGCAGATCTATAAAGTAACAAAAACATTAAAAAAATCAATTAAAAAACCTTTGTATTAAATTCTAAATTGAAAGATATTGTATATAATAAAATCAAAATTCGATTAAGTATTTTAAAAATAATAATAAAAGACTAACTCTACACGTCCAATTAAGGGACTTATTCTATAAGCTAAGGGTAAAACAAAATCAAAATTTTTAATCCGGCATTTATCGTAACAAATGGAAAGTTTTAAAATGTGAATCTAAAATAAAAAAAAATCAAGTGAGAAAGTCTCACTGGTATCAAAAAATATAAACGGCATCAAGTAGAGTAAGGATGTGATTCTATTTCATATTGTATCATATAAAAAGTAGGATTATATTGTATCATATAAAAAGTAGGATGTGGTTCTATTTCATATTGTATCATATAAAAAGTAGAATTATATTGTATCATATAAAAAGTAGGATGTGGTTCTATTTCATATTGTATCATATATAAAGTAGGATGTGGTTCTATTTCATATTGTATCATATAAAAAGTAGGATGTGGTTCTATTTCATATTGTATCATATAAAAAGTAGGATGTGGTTCTATTTCATATTGTATCATATAAAAAGTAGGATGTGGTTCTATTTCATATTGTATCATATAAAAAGTATAAGTATGTGAACTTTCAAATATTCATTAATAATAATTTGGTCAATATTTTCGATGTAAGTGAAAAACAATAAATTAAGTAAATACTACATTATTCTCAATAATTTAAACATTTAGAATCCAATATCAGACCATTTTCAGAACGTATAAATATCTTTGCAACCGACTGTTAATTTACATGTTTACATTTTGAATACTTTTTTTTTATCTTTATATCTACTTTTTTGCAATATTCCAGAGCAATAACTTTTATAAAAAAAAAGTAAGAGTTAACAATGAATAGATGTATGGTAATTGTATCTGGTGTTGGACTCCTATATTTGTATTGTTTATATAAAAAAAACTTCTTATCGAAGTCAGTATTTTGTCATTTGAATAAATATGTTTAATATCATAGTAACTTACAAAGGAACATGAAAATAAGTAACCTTTTATATAATCAGCAGTATTTATCATAAATACAAGACTCCTTGTATGTTAAAATATCAAAGACATTGTACAACAAACAAACAGATCTAAAAACAACAGTTAATAAATAATTACATGTACATTTAAAACATAAATCATACAACAAGCACTATATATAATTATAAATTAACATAAATAAAGAAAACCAACGAAGTGAATATAATTGCACAATTGAAAAAATACATATATAACTTCTAAATAAAAATATTTTGACAGTGTTGGTTAAATGCATGATCAAGTCAGTTATCTTTAAATAACTTCAAATTTGGGCAAGATTGACCATTTTCTAGTAACCCTGACTTTGGTGATTTTTTTATGGCAGTGTCGACTCTACACAACAAAAATTGTAAAATATCCAAGCAAGTTCCAAAGGATATTGAAGAAATTCGTACAACTCACATACTATGTAATAATCCAGGGCAATATCTTTGGTGAACATGAAGTAAACGTTAACAATGATGAATATATGGTAAGTTTATCTCAAGCTGGAACCCTTTTGTATTTTCTGTTTAAATTTCCTTTTGGTAATCAAAGTCAGTATTTTGTAATTGGACGAAATATGTATAATATCATAGAAACTATTCAAAGTAACAACATTATAATAAGAAACATTGCATATCAACAGCAGTATATCCTGCAAATATAATACTACTTTTAAAATTGTTCAAAAATTACATTGTACAATAAACAATCACAGATCTATGAACACTTCAGAAATTATTTTTTTGTTGTATTTAAAAAAAAAAACAAGCACCCTATTTAATCAAAATAGATTACTACATACACATCAACATTGAAACTAAACAGACGTAAATAAAATACATATAAATAATGTCAAGTGTAATTTAATGCAGAACAAAATTAGTTTTCTAAAAAATAATTAAAAATTGGGGCAAGATTAACCATTTTTGTCTTGCTCACCTTCATGGCAGTGTCTTCTCAATATAACAAAAATTTGCAAGAATAACTTTAAAATAATAAGTGCAAATCGTGCAATCTAAAGAACCAAATTTTTAATCAGATTGTAGCTATTTATTTTCGAGATTCTTCCAAGCTAAACAAAAATAATGAATTTTTAATATAAAGGAAACTAGATTGAGAAAAAATACTTTTGAAAAACCAACAACAATCTCAACATGGCAGTATGTCATGTCAGTTTTTTTTAGTTTTCACAAAAGAGTCGACAGTCACCGGATATTCAATCTCATAAGTAGAAAAAAACTAATGAGAAAAAAACTAACAATGCCATGGCAAAAAATGAAAAAAAACACAACACACGGAAAACAACAGACTGATCCCACCAATATATATAAAGGTGATATAAGATGCCCCAGAAAGGTAAGTATTATTAGCCTGCTCCACATGTGTCACCATTCGTGTTACATTGATGGACACAATGAGTTATAATGTATGACCATTCAGGTCAAAGTAATTCCAACTGATTATTTTTCAATGAATATAGTAGTTTACAGCTCCTTATCTAAAGTTACAAACATTTCAAAAAAAAATATTTCATGAATGGAATTTTTCGTCATAAAAATTAGATTTTCAAAAATGCCATTTTGCACACATCAATCAATTTCGTCATACTTCAGCTGCGAAATTATATAAATGTTTTATTTACGGATCTTTTAGCACTAAATTGTAAACATACTCTGACAGTAACATAGTTATGAAAAAAAAATCTTTGTTCTCCCTGTGACTAGAATGAACATTTTTTTTAATATTTCTGCTTAAGAAACGTTTAAATTCACAGTCTCATAGTAGATATAACAAAAAAGTCAACTAGGAATCGACAACAAAGCAAAAATTCTACTTCTATCTGATTATTTGTTAAAAAAAATCGAAATAGCCCACAATGATCAATACGTAAAACTAAACAAGAATGTGTCCTAAGTACACGGATGCCCCACTCACACTATCATTTTCCATGTTCAATGTACTGTAAAATTGGGTAAACAAGAATGTGTCCACAGTACACGGATGCCCCACTCGCACTATCATTTTCTATGTTTAGTGGACCGTGAAATTGGAATAAATTCTCTAATTTGGCATTAAAATTAGAATGATCTAATCAAAGGGAACATGTATACTAAGTTTCAAGTTGATTGGACTTCTACTTTATCAAAAACTACCTTGACCAAAAACTTTAACCTGAAATTTGCACTATCATTGTCTATGTTCAGTGAACCAAAAAATTGGGGTCAAAACTATAATTTGGCATTTAAATTAGAAAGATCATATCATAGGGCACATGTATACTAAGTTTCAAGTTGATTGGACTTCAACTTCATCAAAAACTACCTTGACCAAAAACTTTAACCTGAAGCGGGACAGACGGACGAACAAACGAACAGACAGACAGACGGACGGACGGACGGACGAACGGACGCACAGACCAGAAAACATAATGCCCCTTTACTATCGTAGGTGGGGCATAAAAAGCTATATATGCCCTTTTTGTTGACAAAATCTTTTTACAATCCAAATATACAGACAATGGTTTCTTGATGTAGCAAATGTAAGCATATTAACTCGGATTTGTTTATGTAACGTCCTGATGTAAAGCTGACTCCTCCTTTTCATTAGTTTATAACTTGCCACGTCTGTATATTTAAATTTTCTTTTCTCATCCATCTAAACAGTGTTCTACAAGAGTATATAAACATTGAATATGATGATAAAGATTGTTATAAATAGGTATGGCAAGTGCAGCATTAACTAGAGTTAAAAAGTCCATATGACAATGTTTGTCGAAAAAAGATTTTTTTTAGTTTCAACTCACCATGAAGTATTATCTGTTTAAAGATCACAGGCAATGCTTCCAAGAAACATTGAAAAGAAATACATCGACATCAAACATATTTTTTTCTGAGGAACCAAACGTGTAAATATTTCTTTTTAAAGAGCTACTATTTAGGTCTATTTACTCGAAATTGTCCAGGTTATTTGGGTGCAAACATGTGCAACCTCGCTGCATTCTGTATATGCCTGTCCCAAATCAAGAGGTTCATTTGTTGTCGTTCTTTGCCGTATAAATTTTTTTTTTTCGTCTATAGTTTTGTAAATTAAATTAGGCCGTTAGTTTTCTGGTTTAAATTGTTTATATGTGTCCTTTCGGAGCCTATCATGGCTTGCACTGCAGTATGGGTTTGAAAGAGTAACAGTAATATTCATGATTTGCGGAAAAGGGCCAGTTATACTTTCTGCGGAAAACGCCGTTTGATAACTGCAAATAAACTTGAGGGATTATAGCGGGTACGACATACAAACATGAGAAATTGTCGTCCTCACAAAACTCGTTAGTGGCTACAACCCTTAAGACACATGGCAATAGTTTTGGCTACATGTATACTTACAAAGAAATGATTAAAACTATGAATAGAACGCCTCCCATGATCAGGAACACCAACCCAGGATAAAATGATACCGAGGCTTTGTATACTCCGCCATACGTTAATTGTGCAAAGGCAGTGAACAATAACTCTACACTAGCTACACTGGCAAATAACGACCCTGCAATTACAAAAATGTATTATCATGTTCACTATTCATTTTCATTAACAATAAACTTTGCGACTTACGACTTACAATAAAAAAAATTCAAATTGCACTATAATTCTACGTGACAGTATTTTCATATTAATTTTAAATTGTTATCAGAATAGATGATGCGGAAACTAAAAAAAAATAAATGATGGTCATCTGTCGAATGCTTCTTGGTTCATTGTCTATTTATTTATACGTTTTCTGAACAGTCTATGCAATTTTGTAAGAAAAAAGACAACTGCATGCTGCTTGTAATGAAATGTTTTATCTTATTTCTTAATTCAAAGGAAATACCCCAACATTTTAATTTTTTTTTGCATTACGCATATTTTTAATTTATTGGTTTTTTAGAACAATTATTGATACCTTTAGATTAGATAAATCTTGACATCTCACGTTATGCGTGTAACAATACATATCGGATGTTTGCTATAACCAGTTTTGTCAAATATTCATCGTCATTTAATATAATGCAAATTGCTGTTCCATTCTTCAAAATTCGTTTTCACTAAGGAGGATGCCCTCCTCGTATGTGCAAATATTACTTTGAATTAGGAGTACTTTCTTGTTTGCAAAACCTTTCAGAATTTTTGTCATAAAAATTCTTCAACTTCGTATTTCATTTTTGGTCTTTAACTTTTTTTTATTCGAGGTCATTGATAAGACTTTTCTAGACGTAACGCGCATCAGGCGTACAAATATTTAAGCCTAATATATTATTAGAGGAGTTTTTATTAATACAGGTTTAACACACCAGAGTATAGTACCGACGTACACCTGGAGTGGTAAAAATACATGTTCACTGCCAATACGTTACATTTCAATACAGTAATATTGTACGCATTTAACTTGTACCAATGATATCTGTATCGTATGCACAACGAGCTGTACGCTTTTAAAGGGCGTTCCGGTAACGTGTGTTAGCGTATGTCTAACGTAGATAAAAACGCACGCTACGAAGGAAAAACGTCCCTTTGACGTATTTGAGACGTGTCCCGATCGTAGACGGGACGATATCCGCGCTTTCGGCGTGTCTCTGACATGTAATTATTGGGTTTTTCACTGAACTAGTTACATTTTATTTAGGGCCAGTTGAGGCCCAACTCCGGGTGCGGGATTTTCTCGCTGCATTGAAGACCTTCGGCAGTTATCTGCTCTTTGGTCGGATTGTTCTTTCTTTGACATATTCCCCCATTTCACTCTCAACTTTTTGTTTGTACAATTTCTGAAAACACATGGTCTTGTAACATTGTGTAAATTCACGGAAATATGCCACTTTATATAAATGTCAGAGCAAGTTTCGTTTGATGTAAGAATACGATTTTGAAACGCCACGATTACATTTTATACGTTCATGGAGCGCTGAAACTACGCCAGGCGTATGTTACAAACACGACATGCATACGTCCAAGGTAAAGTTCAAGTGAAAGTCGAACAATCTTGAGGCGTATACAACGTGCCCTAAACATGTCTCGAACTTATCTGTAGCGTTTTCCAACACGCTTGTTTCCTATGTTCTAAGTGCGTGTAGCGAACAGGTATATGCTTGAAAAACGCTACAGCTTGATAAAAAAAATTAAGCTGCATCACAATTTCTTGGAGTGGAAGCGTCACCAAGCGTTGACATTTCGACCTAATTCAAACTTATGCAACGCACGTACCAGCGTCACACATCTGCGTATAGCTCCGTCGTGCGCCGGGCGTGTTAAAAAAATATATACGCTGCCATTACGCTAGTAATTTTTGATGCATTCAACCTGTCAATCATATTTGTAACGTGTGCACAACGAGCTTTAAGCGTTTATCGGACGTTCAAGAAACGTATGTTGGCGTAAGCCTGGCGCTTGTCTAACGTAGATAGAATGCACGCTGCGAAGGAAAGCAGTTTCTTGGACGTATTTGAGACGCGTCCCGGTCGTATCTTGGACGTTCTATTATGGGGTGTTTGTTATAAACACACCTGCATACGTTTTAGTTAAAGTCGAACGATCTTGAAGCGTATACAACGTGCCCTAAACTTGTCTTATCTTATCTGTAGCGCGCGTTAAACGCGCTTGTACCGTAAGTATAACGTGCGTGTGGCGTACAGGTAAACGCTAGACACACGCTTGAGCTGAATGAAAATTTTTATGCTGCATAAAAATTTCCACGAGTTGTAGGGTTCACCAAGCGTATACCTTTGTTTACCGACGTACTACAAACGTATTCAACGCGCGTTTAACGATTGCTTAGCGTTCCTCCGGCGTGCAACTAGCGTATACCGACTTTGTCAATTTTCTCTGTACATTTGGCGCACGCCGGTCTATACGCCAATGTGTGACGCCGGCATAACGATTGCTTTAGCGTTCCTCTTGCGTGCACCTAACGTATACGGACTTCGGTCAATTTTCTGTGTACGTTAATACCGGCGTCACACATCAGCGTATAGCTCCGACGTACGCCGGGCGTGTTAAAAAAATCATGTACGCTGCCAATACGCTAGTAATTTTGGATGCATTCAACCTGTCAATCATATCTGTAACGTGTGCAGAACGAGCTTTAAACGTGTATTGGGCGTACGAGAAGCGTACCTAAGGGTTTATCGGGCGTTCAAGAAACGTATATTGGCGTTTGTCTAACGTAGATGGAATGCACCCTACGAAGGAAAAAAGTTTCTTGAACGTATTTGAGACGCGTCCCGGTCGTATTTTGGACGTTCTATTATGGCGTGTTTGTTACAAACAAACCCGCATACGTTTTAGTTCAAGTCAAACGATCTTGAAGCGTATACAATGTGCCCTAAACGTGTCTCAAACTTGCCTGTAGCGCGTTAAACGCGCTTGTAGCGTATGTATTACGTGCGTGTAGCGTACAGGTATACGCTAGACACACGCTTGAGCTGGATGAAAATGTTTATGCTGCATAAATATGTCCTCGAGTTGTAGCGTTCACCAAGCGTATGCCTTTGTATTTCGACGTACTTCAAACTTATGCAACGCGCGTTTAACGATTGCTAAGCGTTCCTCTGGCGTGTAACTAACGTATACCGACTTTGTCAATTTTCTCTGTACGTTGTCAATTTTCTCTGTACGTTTGGTGCACGCCAGTCTTTACGCCAATGTGTGACGCCGGCATTACTAAATGATTTTCCTTCCCTTAGAATTACCAAACATTACACAACATTTGTGTAATATATTTTGTTAATGTACCATCGAAATTTATGTGTATTGATAAGCATTAATGAATTAATAATCTCTTAATGTCTGTGATCTTTTCTTATTCAACACCTTATAATCTATTACTTGAATATTTTGATTATTTCTCGTTTGAGCTTTATCAGATTTTCTTACCTTGTTCGGCTGCTGTACATTGTCGTGACATCATAGCTCTGACCGTCGGAAATACGGCTGCTGAACATATACCAACAATAACAACTGTGTAGAAATATATAAACATACATGTACATTGATATTAAAAATAAATAAATATGTAAGCGATTTGATTGATTGATTGATTGATTGAATGGTGATTTCTTTAAGTGGCATCAGCACAAAGAGAATATATCGCTGCGAGAGCTATTTCAACTGTTATACCAAGACTTTTTTTGGTGTTTTTTCTTAAATCAAACAAAAAGACTTTCAATTTACCCAAGCTTTTGTTTACAGCTAAAATACTTATATACGAATAAAAACTCATCATAACATGAAAAAAAGTTTAAATCATTTTTAATTGTTACAACTCAATCATATTTTGAAATATATTCCTACGAAATATGAAAACGATAATTAACGTTAAATATTGACATTGGTCTTATACATGTACTTTGGGGCTGCTGATTTGGGGTGGTTTTTTTTATCTACAGTACTTATATCATTGTATATAATTATATTCGAGGCGCTTCTAACAAAGAATGATTATACTGATAATCAAATCTTTCCGTAGTATCTGTGGTCATGCACACACACACACACCCCTTAATATATATAATTGTATATATATAATCCCCGATTTTCCTGGGGTTCATATTGCTCACTCTTTAGTTTTCTGTTAAGCATTTTGTGGACTTATTTTCGTCTGCTTGTAATTTTGTCTTCGACTTTAGCCTTTGACGTCTTCCAATTTTAACTGAATGACCAGACAATCGTGTCTTAAAAAGCTTTTAAATTGTTTCGGGCTGGTTTCAAATATTGATAAAATTAAATCCGTACATTGTACATGTACATGTACTTAAGAATATACTTGCACTTTAATCACCGAAATACGGTCATTGTATTGTTATAAAGTCTATACAACACGGAAACTTCCTTATTATATTTTCCGATACTTCATTGAAACAATCTTAATACCTTTATTTCATGAAAGCTAAAATACCATAAACGTTTCCGCATCAAAATTACAATATCCATATATACATTTTTAGTTACAACTTTTTACATAAATTTTAGTTTTCTCGTTTGAATTGTTTTGCATTGTCATTTCGGGGCCTTTAATGGCTGACTATGCGGTATGGCCTTTGTTCATTGTTGAAGGCCGTACGGTGACCTATAGTTGTTAATTTCTGTGTCATTTTTGGTCTCTTGTGGAGAGTTGTCTCATTGGCAATCATACCACATCTTCTTTTTTATAAATGTCCATCATTTTTACATCAATTTGAACAATTCTTTCAAAGAAAACGCGAAATATAATTCGTTTGAAAAAAGGTTAATAGTCATTATGATAAAATTAAGTTTAGAGAACCGATAAAAAAAATGAGCGCTTCAAGCCTTCATATTGAAGAAAGGGAGTTTGATAAAGTTGCGTCACTACATTTTAGTACAATTACATTGTCAAAAGAAAGGTCAGAAGTCTATTTATTCAGATCATCATACGATTACCTAAACATATGCTTTATTATAAAAAAACAGAAGATGTGGAATGATCGCCAATGAGACTACTCTCCACAAGAGACCTAAAGGACACAAAAATTAACAACTGTAGGTCACCGTTCGGCCTTCAACAACGAGCAAAGATCATACCGCAGTTCGATGTATATTGGTAAAAACATATTCAACTATTTTTGTTTTTATCATGATCCTGACCTCGGCTTTCAGATATTTAGCCTTGGGCTTTTTGATGAAGGTTAAACCAAAAACAGCGCTTTGACCAGATAAAGGGCGGGAATTTTGACTGCCACATTTATACAATTGAGAGTATGTTTGCGGACGAGGGATAAAAAATTTATATCTTGCAACAGGTCTTCTTTAATTATATGGACCAAACAGAAAGTTGTTGCCAGTGTTCTAAGTTACAACAGTCAATTGTCTCAGAAAATAAATCTTATATAATACCTTAACATAGAACATAGCACATTTCCGTACATTGTATATAGGGAAAAACAATTCTTATACAAGTGCCTGCTGTTTTTAAACTTGTTTGAAAACGTAGCACACACCCTCATCAGGACATCGTACTTTACGACTGTTTTCTAACCAGAAGTACCACTTTAGCTAGGGTTTAAGTAACGGTCTATATAGCTAGTATATTCTGCTAGCTCTTGTGTTGCTTGGATGTATGTAAATGAAAATTAACTACTAGTAGATGTACTTACACAAATAAACAAGCCAGTCTTTAGTCGCAAATGCAAGGAGGAGACTGGCAGATGCTGCAGAAAGAGTCCCAATCACTAAAATCACATAGTCTTGAGTGAATACGTGTAAAATACGAACTACAACCATTGCTGCAACCCAGTTCGCGAATGTCTGAACTGACGTAAAGATTTGAACTTTCACCTCATTCCAACATATTGGTGATTTAAGTAGATATAGTGTTAGCGTACTAGATCTCCCCAATATAGCAGCACCGGAAAGGGCTAGGATAAATAATGATGCTGTTAGTTTCCGTCGTCTCCCTTCCGGACTAGGTAAAACATAAAAACGGAAGCATTTGAAGAAATATACAAGACTGAAGGTTTCATTGCGACCCTGCATCGGTGACGTTTCTGGAATAAATAAAACACAAAATGCTATGGTAAGTATAGTCATAACACTTATAAATATCAAAGGAAAGTAGAAATTTCCGTATTTGATCCAGTAACCCATTCCAAGTGTTGCGAGGGAATATGTGATTGATGCAGTACCTTCAACGACAGACAACCTAAATGCCCTATTTTTACCAGGTTCCGTAACATCGGCAGTCATTCCAAAAAGAGCCATCAGCATGCCTCCAAAGCCACCAGTAAGGCCTTCGATCACTTGTGCAAGATACAAAATGTATAATGATAAATGAAAATATATTACTACAAGATAAATGATCTCTTTTAGTAATAAACCAGCTAAACAAAAGCACAGTACGAATTTTCTCCCTAGTCGATCCGAAATCGATCCTAAACATAGAATTGGAATTACCGATAAAAATGTACCACAAAATCCAAGGTACATTAAAAATTGTGAGGATTCCTTTTCTATTTTATCAACTAAAATTTTCGGATTATTTGACGAATTAGTACTAGGACTGTGACAACTTTTCTCCTCGTGGTTTATAAAATTGGAAACGTTATGTTTTTCTGCTATCACTGTTATTGCATAATATTGCTGCACTGGCCAAAGACAACTTGCGGCAAGAAAATACAGCACAACTAAGATTTCAATCGGCGTCCATTTTGAAAGCTTGAAACGCTTTGCTCCTCTAGCTGAAGAGTTTAACAAAGGAGTGGTGGTGTCGTCTGTTGCCATCTTTACTTATCTGAAATGAAAAGTGATAAAACTTTAAAACTTTGTCTACTATAGCTACAAACAATAAATCGAGTACTCCGCGAATTAAAAAAAAATTACACCGTTATTGTAGAAAAAAACTATTTAAACAACCATTCTGAGTATTGCATAGCCCTACCGGTTAAAAATCCATTGTAATGGAACGAAATTCTAACTTGATCTATAACTGGTCATGGTGAAAACTATATAAAATAATACCACTAAATTCTTCAAACAATTTACTAAAGAAAAGGAAACGACAGACAGACAAGACCGACCGACCGACAGACTGAAAACTCGGGTATTTAAAAGTGCATAGCGAATCTTGTTTGTGTTTTAACGATGCATTACCAACAAGAATGTGTCCATAGTACACGGATGCCCCACTCGCACTATCATTTTACATGTTCACTGGACCGTGAAATTTGGGACAATACTTTAAAATTGGCATTAAAATTAGAAAGATCATATCATAGTTAACATGTGTACTAAGTTTCAAGTTGATTGGACTTCAACTTCATCAAAAACTACCTTGACCAAAAACTTTAACCTGAGCTTCACACTATCTTTTTCCTGGTTCAGTGGACCATGAAATTGGGGTCAATACTTTAATTTGACATTAAAATTAGAAAGATCATATCATAGGGAACATGTGTACTAAGTTTCAAGTTGATTGGACTTCAACTTCATCAAAAACTACCTCGACCAAAAATTTTAACCTGAAGCGGGACGAACGAACGAACGGACGAACGGAGGCACAGACCAGAAAACATAATGCCCCTCTACTATCGTAGGTGGGGCATAAAAAATCTTTTTAAATGTCTTAGCATAGGCAAGAACATTCAGAATATATGTACATTGTGTACGTTTGAGCTTTAATCAAATACTGAACATTCAAGGATTATTTGTCTCTTTGCCATTTGTGATACACGTTGAAGAATTATCTAATTAGCACTTTTTACACTTATATCAAAATTGCTTTATATAGAACCAAGTTTAGTAACAAATAAGATTCAATGGACAAGAGGAGTCTCGGTTCCATATGGTATACATGTATGTGGACTACTCTCTGACGTCACAGAGACCAAACAAGTCCTAGAAAAGGACGCGTCAGACGCCGTCAGAGCAATCACAGCATAAAGTGGACAGTTGTGACAATTTGTTTGCAATTTAGAGCCGAATATCAAATTATTCAAACTTTTATAGGATAAATAAATACTGCTCATACCGAAGATAGATTTACATGCATATTCAAACAAGTTTTAAATTAAGTGAAACAATTAATTTTCAATATGTACACCAAATAAAAAGCAATTTTAGTTTAAGATATACATGTCCTGAATATGATTCATCGATAATATATACAGACTGGATCTAGTTGGAGAGACATGTACATGTATATATAATAAGATCACATGTAGTCACATGTTCAATTTATTACATTTCAGATGATTAATCTCATTTTTTCAACTATTTCATTTTATCAAAACATACATAATTTTTAGGATTACTTCCAATACATAAAAATATATTTGATAAAGTAATTACATTTTTTGTGTATGTACTTTATATATGTCTTTTATAGTTTTCGAGATAAAAGACAAAAACGAAAAACAATAGCAAAATGTTCACTCTCATACAATGTAACTATGTACAAAGAGTCGCCTGACGATTTCGGCCATGTTCAGTTGAGTTATTTGAAGATCTTGTTTTGTAGAAAGTTTTTGCTAATTAAAGTTGCTCTTTATCTCTGATTAAAAAAAAGACAATCAGGATGATCCAACTATCTTGGCAGTTTCAGAGAAGTTTTTTTTACAAGTAATTAAACGAATGACGGACAGGGCGGACGCCAAACCGAACGAGAAGCGATCAATTGGCCTTTCGTGTACCATAAGTGAGCTTAAAATGAAAAATTGTTAAGGTGGCAATTGCAAGCTTTTAAAAAATCAAAACTTTTCACTTCTTATTAAAAATCGATTGAAAGTTGTTAAAATTATGTGAACATGTGAACCTTTCCAGTCAGTGCATTCTATTAGATGACTAATTTCATTGATATTGACATTGAATAGTGTGTGAATGCATTAAAAAAAATCGGGATCATGACCCCTCCTCAGTTTCCCCCCTCATTGTTACTATATCAACATGATGAATGTAAATCCTTAGTCATCAGTTTATGATCAACGAATAATCATGATAATTATTAATAAGAAGTCAATAGTAGTTCTATACAAATCCTTGACAATAAGGTTTACTAATTAGAAAGTTTCTTTCGTAAATATTGACACAATAGTCTTTGTTAACCTGTTGACGGGGTTAAGTTGCGGTCAATGGGTCTCTTATTCATTATTACGTAACTCCATTACATTCTTGCTATCGGTATTTATATTTCAAATAATCAGATTTGTTAATATACATGCATAGCTTGCACACTTCTTACCTGTTTATCTTTTGTAAAGTAAAATACTTCCGCAAGAAATGCATATCCACTTCGTGGAGGAAGTTCCGCGTGACAATGTTATTATTTATTGTTTACATGCATTCGGAACACCTCGGTTCAAACATATCGTTGTTATCTCCCCTGATTTTCCCGCCATATTTAGTGTTTTTTAATAAAAATCAAGGATTCAGTGTATCCTTGACTAAATTAATGTCTCTGACATAACAAGATTTAAATGTAAGTAGAAATGTACTTAATAAGAAGATAAGTATCATTTTAACATATATAGATGACTGATTGGTCCTTCATTAATGAAAGCCGAGTCACAAAATCTATCATGAACACACGACTCTGGGCAGGGACTAAAGTATAGAAAATCCCTGCTCTGGGAAAGAGTTCTGTCCAGTCAAGGAATTGTATATTTAAATATACAATTCCTTGGTCCATTTTAGTAAATTGACTTATCACTAGAATCTGAAGTCCATTATATTTACTAGATTTTTCTGATAAATAGAATAATAAATTTTTGCAACAAACGTTTGTATAGTGTCAGTGTTTACATTTTGTCTCACTCTGGGATTAAATATAAAGACATCTCGTATTAAAACTTTTTTTAAACATTCATGTTTTTTTTACGAACTTGGAAATAATTTTCTTTTAAAATCATCGGAATAAAAAGACCAAAAACAATTGATTTCTTTTTTCTTTTGGTAGTTAACAAATAAATTGTATCATGATACAGTAATTATTACTGCGGAAGTATCTTTTTTTTTACTTGTTTTTATGGCATAGAATGTCAAAGATAAAACCTGCCGTCTGTATATATATCAACTTAAAATAATTTACAACCAGAGATTACAATTGCATAGTTAAAACATATTGAATATTCTTATAATTGCTGTGTCTGCCATTTTGATATTGGAATTATTTTCTGGTCATGTGGGCAGTTTATATTAATAGATTATTTTGACATGAAAATAATTTCCGTATTAAAATGGCAGACACTAGAACTAGAACACACCCGCGAAATCGCGGGCATATACAGCTTGTGAACTGTTGTAGGATGATTTTTTGTAAAAGATATTATGTATGGAGAATTTCATAAAAGGTATCAAAAGCCCTCTCTCTTTTTCCAAAGTCCGATTTGTTACATTTCTGTTAAATTCAATTATTTTCGTGTTTCTGGCCTCAACCCACTATTATTCTTCTCCTTTGCTACAATGCATCTTTCGGTAAAAGTCAAACTAAATTTACAAAATTGCACCGCTTCAAACATGAAATAAATGTAACTGCTTATATATACACCATTATTAGTCTAATAAAATATGCTTCTAGGACAATTCATCAGTGCTTTTTATATTGAGAGCCTTATTAACATGCCAATGGTAGGATATGAATCTTGTATAAATGAGTAAGACCGACTTATGCTTATTTGATGGTTGGTCGGAGGGGTCCTGATCCCGAAATCCCGGGCTTAAAAACATAAAATCCCGAGATTTAGAATTTAAAGAAAATCATATCCCGAAATCCCGAAATCGAAAAATATATACCCGGATCCTGTAAGGATCAATCCCCTAATCCCGAGCTTAAAAACACCCGATCCCGACGTTCCGAAAAAGGTCCCGCCTCCCTCTAATCTCTAACCTACTTTCATTTTTGCCAAATCACTTCTTTCACTTTCAACAATAAATTTATATGCTCATTTATGGGCATTATGTTTTCTAGTCTGTGCATCCGTGCGTTCGTTCGTTCGATCGTCCGTTCGTCTGTCCCGCTTCAGGTTAAGGTTTTTGGTCGAGGTAGTGATGAAGTTGAAGTCCAATCAACTCGAAACTTAGTAAATATAGTGCCGATGTGGCATCCGTGTACTATACCGGGGCACATTCTTGTGTCCACATGTTTTACTTATTCTTATATATATGCAACTGGTAGGACCCTTAAATAGTAAACATTTCAGTAGACAGAATACAGAGAGTCTCTATATATTAAAGTAGTATATTCGTAGTTTACATATAGATAAACTCGAAAAATAATTGTCCTCTATAAGGAGGTATAATAGTTGTGGTTCTTGCGATCTTAACACCATGATATGGAGAACGCTTTGATTGGCTTATTTATTTTTCTTTTTTGTTATCTATCATACGATTGGTTGTACTTGTGCATGTTTCAAACCGGAAGTCTTATCTATAACTAAAAGTCAGTCTGATGATGGAATCAATATCCGGACTCCTTTTTTGTCGTTTTTCTCCAATAATAACTGTTAATGAATAGTCATAAGAATTGATGACAAATGCGACTATGCATGTTACCTATAGAACACAGGGGCATGATGATTAATTTATCGTGGAAGGAAGAGAAGCGACACACAAAATGAGGTCTCCTCGTTTAATAGTATAGATATTGAATATATTAGGGGCAAGATATATTAATTATTTCTCATTTTTAAAATAAAGTAAAAAAATAGTTTATTACCAAGAAAATTACCTTATCTAAGTTATGACAATCTTCTGTATATTCAAGAAAGAATTAAAAACAAACATAAAATCTTTAAATACAACAACTCAGAATAAAACACAAGGCATCCACAACGCAGTTACAAAAAAAATGTACATTTTTGTAGTTAAAAGAATGGGAATGCGCCCCCCCCCCCCCTCCCCCAAGGAAAAAAAGGTTACCCCCCCTTTTCCCACTTCCTTTTTTATGAAGAAATTGCCTTTTTAATTTCATAACTCTTTGAGAAAAATTGTCACCCCCCTCATTTCTCCCCCAATCCCCCAGGTTCTTCTTCTTCTTTAGTTACGGAATACCATCAACTTTTTGAGGATTACTTTCCGGCGCATGCCTGTATGAGGTCGCTTTAAGTTAATTTCATTTTTTTTTACTTTTATTTATTTATGAAATTTACAATTTTTTAAGTTTTAATTTTTACATTTTTTATATATATTTTTTATAACTATAAGATAAAAACAATAAGCACATTTAGTTTAGATGAGAGTATGTTTTAAGGAGCACCTCATGAGTGAGTGCATCCTTAAAGTTGTCTGTAGAGGTTTGGTTTGAGATATCGGGTGGTAATTTGTTCCAATCTTTGATTGTTTGGATGAAAAAAAGAAAATTTAAAGGTGTCGTTATTACACTGAAGCTGTCTGTATGTCTGTTGATGGGTAGTTCTTGTTCTAGACTGGCTTTTTATGAGTATATCTTGCGATGGTATTGCAATTTCATTGTTGATGACTTTGTGCAGCATTTGGAGTCTGGTTTTTAGTCTGCGTTCTTGTAAGGATTGCCATTTTAGATGTTCAATCATTTCAGATACACTGCTGGTATTGTGATATCTGTTGCAAGTATATCTTGCAGCTCTTCTTTGTACTTGTTCCAATTTACTAGTATATATATTTTCTGAGGTGTGTGGATCCCAAACTGTACAGCAGTATTCTAGTTTTGATAATTGTCTCATTGAAAATCATACATGTTAATATATTTCGCTGAATATTTTCTACTAATATACCAGTAATATTATACATGAATACATAAACATAATCAGGGTAATACACTCATCCAGAAAAGAAAATGCAATATTTATAACAGCATTATCTTTTAACTAAATAACACAGATCTAAAAAAAAAAAATTAAACCACAGAATGTAACAAAATAACAATTATTCAAAACACAGAATGTAACAAAATAACGAATATTTTAAAACACAAAATGTAAAAAAATAGCACATACCCAGGTAGCACAAAACATTTTCAAAACATTTTTATAAGGTTGTATAAATGTCTTATCAAAACGTTGTCAAACAAATATTTTCGTGATGTTATGTGAATATTTTTTCTTTGATTTTTAAAACATTTATTTAAAACATTTTTTGAAAATATTTTTACAATGATGTAACAATGTTCATAAAAATGTTTTCGATAATATTTTTTAAGATATTTTGTATGAATGTTTTATAAATGTTCAGAAGATATGTAGGTTCTACCTCTGAAAAACATTTTAAAAGTATATAAGTAGAACATTCTTAACAATATCACTCCGATGTTTTAAAAATATTTTCTAAAAATGTTTCATGAAATGTTTAAATAACATGCCTTTGAGATATTTTAACAACATTTCTTCATAATATTTGATGAAAACATTTTGAAAACGTTACGCTTTTAATATTGAGAAAATGAATTTATAAAACATTTTGTTGCTAATATTTTGACAACATTTTAAAATAATATTATGAACACATTTACCCCAAAACATTTTAAAAATGTTTCGCATTTATTATTGAGAAAATGACTTTATAAAACATTTTGTTGCTTATATTTTAACAACATTCTAAAATAATATTATGAATACATTTACAAAAAAACATTTAATAGAAAATGTTTTAACAATATTTTTCAAACATCAATTTGATTTAGGTTATGTAAAATACTTTATTTTATTTAATAAATGACAGAGATTGGAGCTGTCACCTCGATCCCATATATATATATATATATATAGCATTATACAACTCGTCTAAACATCAACCCAACAATGTTAGATCTGTAAATTTGCTTTCGCAAATTTTTGGTTCTTCCCTCGCCGGGATTCGAACCCATGCTACTGTGATATCGTGACACCAAATCGCCTGCACTGCAGCCGTCCCTCTAGACCACACGACCACCTGGGCTCTAAAAAAGAGCTTTCGCTGGCCGTATGTTACCTTTCCTCGTCAGTTTTAATCTAGCGGCGTACTACAGTACATGATATATAAGGCATGAAGATGTTATTGTTACAGATCAGCTAAATTATCTGTAGTAAAGGATCCTACACATTAATGTAATATACAGTCACAGAAAATAATTATATTTATAAGTACGTCTGAGTCAGTGACAACTCTACAACAGATGTATCCATCGGATCGCCATCAATGATGGTGATACATGGCTGTGTACATAATGTATATACAACTCGTCTAAACATCAACCCAACAATGTTAGATCTGTAAATTTGCTTTCGCAAATTTTTGGTTCTTCCCTCGCCGGGATTCGAACCCATGCTACTGTGATATCGTGACACCAAATCGCCTGCACTGCAGCCGTCCCTCTAGACCACACGACCACCTGGGCTCTAAAAAAGAGCTTTCGCTGGCCGTATGTTACCTTTCCTCGTCAGTTTTAATCTAGCGGCGTACTACAGTACATGATATATAAGGCATGAAGATGTTATTGTTACAGATCAGCTAAATTATCTGTAGTAAAGGATCCTACACATTAATGTAATATACAGTCACAGAAAATAATTATATTTATAAGTACGTCTGAGTCAGTGACAACTCTACAACAGATGTATCCATCGGATCGCCATCAATGATGGTGATACATGGCTGTGTACATAATGTATATACAACTCGTCTAAACATCAACCCAACAATGTTAGATCTGTAAATTTGCTTTCGCAAATTTTTGGTTCTTCCCTCGCCGGGATTCGAACCCATGCTACTGTGATATCGTGACACCAAATCGCCTGCACTGCAGCCGTCCCTCTAGACCACACGACCACCTGGGCTCTAAAAAAGAGCTTTCGCTGGCCGTATGTTACCTTTCCTCGTCAGTTTTAATCTAGCGGCGTACTACAGTACATGATATATAAGGCATGAAGATGTTATTGTTACAGATCAGCTAAATTATCTGTAGTAAAGGATCCTACACATTAATGTAATATACAGTCACAGAAAATAATTATATTTATAAGTACGTCTGAGTCAGTGACAACTCTACAACAGATGTATCCATCGGATCGCCATCAATGATGGTGATACATGGCTGTGTACATAATGTATATACAACTCGTCTAAACATCAACCCAACAATGTTAGATCTGTAAATTTGCTTTCGCAAATTTTTGGTTCTTCCCTCGCCGGGATTCGAACCCATGCTACTGTGATATCGTGACACCAAATCGCCTGCACTGCAGCCGTCCCTCTAGACCACACGACCACCTGGGCTCTAAAAAAGAGCTTTCGCTGGCCGTATGTTACCTTTCCTCGTCAGTTTTAATCTAGCGGCGTACTACAGTACATGATATATAAGGCATGAAGATGTTATTGTTACAGATCAGCTAAATTATCTGTAGTAAAGGATCCTACACATTAATGTAATATACAGTCACAGAAAATAATTATATTTATAAGTACGTCTGAGTCAGTGACAACTCTACAACAGATGTATCCATCGGATCGCCATCAATGATGGTGATACATGGCTGTGTACATAATGTATATACAACTCGTCTAAACATCAACCCAACAATGTTAGATCTGTAAATTTGCTTTCGCAAATTTTTGGTTCTTCCCTCGCCGGGATTCGAACCCATGCTACTGTGATATCGTGACACCAAATCGCCTGCACTGCAGCCGTCCCTCTAGACCACACGACCACCTGGGCTCTAAAAAAGAGCTTTCGCTGGCCGTATGTTACCTTTCCTCGTCAGTTTTAATCTAGCGGCGTACTACAGTACATGATATATAAGGCATGAAGATGTTATTGTTACAGATCAGCTAAATTATCTGTAGTAAAGGATCCTACACATTAATGTAATATACAGTCACAGAAAATAATTATATTTATAAGTACGTCTGAGTCAGTGACAACTCTACAACAGATGTATCCATCGGATCGCCATCAATGATGGTGATACATGGCTGTGTACATAATGTATATACAACTCGTCTAAACATCAACCCAACAATGTTAGATCTGTAAATTTGCTTTCGCAAATTTTTGGTTCTTCCCTCGCCGGATTCGAACCCATGCTACTGTGATATCGTGACACCAAATCGCCTGCACTGCAGCCGTCCCTCTAGACCACACGACCACCTGGGCTCTAAAAAAGAGCTTTCGCTGGCCGTATGTTACCTTTCCTCGTCAGTTTTAATCTAGCGGCGTACTACAGTACATGATATATAAGCATGAAGATTTATTGTTACAGATCAGCAAATTATCTGTAGTAAAGGATCTACGCCATTAATGTAATATACAGTCACAGAAAATAATTATATTTTTAAGTACGTCGAGTCAGTGACAACTCTACAACGATGTATCCATCGGATCGCCATCAATGATGGTGATACAGGCTGTGTACATAATGTATAACAACTCGTCTAAACATCAACCCAACAATGTTAGATCTGTAACATTTGCTTTCGCAATTTTTGGTTCTTCACTCGCCGGGATTCGAACCATGCTACTGTGATATCGTGACACCAAATCGCTGCACTGCAGCCGTCCCTCTAGACCACACGACCACCTGGACTCTAAAAAAGAGCTTTCGCTGCCGTATGTTACCTTTCTCGTCATTTTAAATTTTCTGTGACTGTATATTACATTAATGTGTAGGATCCTTTACTACAGATAATTTAGCTGATCTGTAACAATAACATCTTCATGCCTTATATATCATGTACTGTAGTACGCCGCTAGATTAAAACTGACGAGGAAAGGTAACATACGGCCAGCGAAAGCTCTTTTTTAGAGCCCAGGTGGTCGTGTGGTCTAGAGGGACGGCTGCAGTGCAGGCGATTTGGTGTCACGATATCACAGTAGCATGGGTTCGAATCCCGGCGAGGGAAGAACCAAAAATTTGCGAAAGCAAATTTACAGATCTAACATTGTTGGGTTGATGTTTAGACGAGTTGTATATACATTATGTACACAGCCATGTATCACCATCATTGATGGCGATCCGATGGATACATCTGTTGTAGAGTTGTCACTGACTCAGACGTACTTATAAATATAATTATTTTCTGTGACTGTATATTACATTAATGTGTAGGATCCTTTACTACAGATAATTTAGCTGATCTGTAACAATAACATCTTCATGCCTTATATATCATGTACTGTAGTACGCCGCTAGATTAAAACTGACGAGGAAAGGTAACATACGGCCAGCGAAAGCTCTTTTTTAGAGCCCAGGTGGTCGTGTGGTCTAGAGGGACGGCTGCAGTGCAGGCGATTTGGTGTCACGATATCACAGTAGCATGGGTTCGAATCCCGGCGAGGGAAGAACCAAAAA
Organism: Mytilus edulis; assembly: GCA_019925275.1. Classification (NCBI taxonomy): domain Eukaryota; kingdom Metazoa; phylum Mollusca; class Bivalvia; order Mytilida; family Mytilidae; genus Mytilus; species Mytilus edulis. The sequence continues at coordinate 90,017,433 of CM034350.1, forward strand.
TTTGCGAAAGCAAATTTACAGATCTAACATTGTTGGGTTGATGTTTAGACGAGTTGTATATACATTATGTACACAGCCATGTATCACCATCATTGATGGCGATCCGATGGATACATCTGTTGTAGAGTTGTCACTGACTCAGACGTACTTATAAATATAATTATTTTCTGTGACTGTATATTACATTAATGTGTAGGATCCTTTACTACAGATAATTTAGCTGATCTGTAACAATAACATCTTCATGCCTTATATATCATGTACTGTAGTACGCCGCTAGATTAAAACTGACGAGGAAAGGTAACATACGGCCAGCGAAAGCTCTTTTTTAGAGCCCAGGTGGTCGTGTGGTCTAGAGGGACGGCTGCAGTGCAGGCGATTTGGTGTCACGATATCACAGTAGCATGGGTTCGAATCCCGGCGAGGGAAGAACCAAAAATTTGCGAAAGCAAATTTACAGATCTAACATTGTTGGGTTGATGTTTAGACGAGTTGTATATACATTATGTACACAGCCATGTATCACCATCATTGATGGCGATCCGATGGATACATCTGTTGTAGAGTTGTCACTGACTCAGACGTACTTATAAAATATAATTATTTTCTGTGACTGTATATTACATTAATGTGTAGATCCTTTACTACAGATAATTTAGCTGATCTGTAACAATAACATCTTCATGCCTTATATATCATGTACTGTAAGTACGCCGCTAGATTAAAACTGACGAGGAAAGGTAACATACGGCCAGCGAAAGCTCTTTTTTAGAGCCCAGGTGGTCGTGTGGTCTAGAGGGACGGCTGCAGTGCAGGCGATTTGGTGTCACGATATCACAGTAGCATGGGTTCGAATCCGGCGAGGGAAGAACCAAAAATTTGCGAAAGCAAATTTACAGATCTAACATTGTTGGTTGATGTTTAGACGAGTTGTATAATACATTATGTACACAGCCATGTATCACCATCATTGATGGCGATCCGATGGATACATATATAGCATTATATATATGTGCACGCACTGCTATTTTCCGGATTTTATATTCCACTACCGACATCAAACGTTTACACATTTAAAATCTAACTGTTCCCGATGATCAACGGACATGATCCTAACCCGAATAATCCAGTCGTTATATTACGATCACTTCGATCACTCCATTATTAACATTAACCTCTGGAGGACAATGACCGTAAGGGGGCGCTGTAATTATTCGAGTTAACATGATCCAAAGGAATTTTGGAACCAGTAACCGGAAGTTTTAATTATTGCCATGCTGTAAACAAAGACAAAGGAAACGTACAAAATAAAGAATAACCTTATCATGCGTTAAAACTGGTAAGATATGACACTAGTTCACATTTATAAATCATTGTTATGCTTCTGAAAATATCTTGGTTAATTTGTTTAATATATTCAAAGAATAAATACGAGTGTAAGCAAGTATAATACAAAAAGGGGGATGATGATAATTTAGTCTGCCTTGATCATGTTGATGTTGTGATGTGTATGTCCAGTGAACATTAGAATTATACAAACAGGGTTAAACTTAAGGGTTTTTTTATATTAATTTAAAGTCTATAAATGCAATCACTTGTAACCACTGAGCATGTCTGAAAAGTTCTGTTATACTGTTATAAGCATTACAAATCAGCCCATTATTTGCTTTAACAGACAGGGCTATATAAGCAATACTTTATTTGCTCCATCGCTGGCTACACATCTACTTATCAAGGGAATCTCAAATACGCAATGATTATCAAAGCTTTTGCTATTTGACAAAGCGAGTGTTGTTGCCTCTAACGTAAGCAGGGTTTCCGCTGGCGGTCGCCATTTTCGCAATTTGCGAAAAAATAATAATTGTGGCGATTAAAATTCGTCATTGGCGAAAGAATTTGGCGAAAGAAATATATAAAACGATTTATTTTCAGCCATCTTGTTTGTTTACTTCTTTCGGGTTTCTCTGACTTAACCGATCAGACAATACTCGGAATTCACCTTGAACTCGTTAAAATTTTGACAGAAAATCAATAATCAGCTGATTGCATTCATAGCTATCGACATCAAAGGACTAATTAATAAAGGTGTTGATTGTATGATATGACAAAATGAAATGGTTAAATGGCTTCTGTCACATGTCACAAAAGGGATTTATTAACCACTTTGCGACGCACGTGTTTGAAGCAAAATTTTTACGCTTCCTCTCCTTCTTTTAATGATAGTCCAGAAAAGAAAATTGTTGTTATGACGAAAAATGTTCTAAAGCAAGAAAAATCTCTGATTTAAAACTTTATCATTTAACTTTCATATAGATCATTGATTTGAGTGGGTACTTCAAAGTCGTTTCAGTTACACACGCGATACAAGCATATAGTTTTACTTATTTACGATGGTCTAGAAAAGAAAACTGTCGTTATGAAGAAATCAATTCAAAAGGTTGGCATGACAGTAACTCTTCAATATAATGACTACACCTTACACGAGGGATCAATTCCAAGTGATAAGATGCTTCGATTTGTTGTAAAAACACTTCTTATTTAGGGGGGGGGGGGGGGCTGGAAAAAAAGGAAAATTTTAAAAGAAAAATATATTTGTGTTACTTGGCGAAAAAAATAATAAAGTGGCGAAAAATATATTGTTTTGGCGAAAGAGGTGGCGAAAAAAATAATTGACCCAGGGGAAACCCTGCGTAAGGGTACCCAAATTGCACCGAGTACCCTAATTTCACCTATTTAGAAAAAATAGCAACAGAAATCCTACAAGATTTCCTAGAGACTAATCACTTAGTATTTTTATGATTTGATACTATGTCTTTTAACATAGGTAAACATATTTAGATATACACAAAACGTTCACAGTGTTTATCAACAGATGGACTGTTTACTGAAAAAGCAAAATGTACGAAAACGTCATCATGCGACGTCATCAAAGCGTCATCTTCTTAAAATTAGCAAATACAATATATTATAAGTATCCATTTCGTAAAATATGAAGAGTAAGCATGGACTAATATCCAATTGTTCAAAATATTTGAAGAAATTAAACAAAAGCTCGGTTATTAGACTTTTGACGATGTGAATTTAAGCATGGATGCAATTTGGGTACTCCTCATTACAGAATCATGGATAGTTTGGAGGTTGATTCAAACCCATTTTTTTATGACTCAATATGGATTCAAAATTAAATTGGTGTACCTATACAATAAAGAAGGATAGGGCTACAAAATAAACACAGTATGGACATTTTTTTCTTGATCATAAAAAAACGTAGGTGAAAAAACTGTCAAAATAGGTGCAATTTGGGTACCGTCACGTTATAATATATTGTTTTACGTTTTTGTAACTTGTACTTTTGTGTTGAGCCCTACAACCTATCGCCCAGCCAGATAGTTATTTATGTGCCGATCCCAAGACAGGAGTTTGATTCAGTAGTTGCCGGTTCATTTCTGACAAATTTGTTTTTTTCGTTAAACTTTATAAATTATGCCATTCCTTTCATTGTTAGAATTGTTTAAATTATACGCCTTTACAGGACGTATTATGGTATTGTATACTGTGTCCGTCTGTCGGTCGGCCTGTTCGTTCCTCTATCTGTTGCGCACTAACTCAAAAAAGCTTTAACCAATTTGAATAACACTTTGGGTGGATTGTTTATATACATGGAGCAACTGTTCACTTTTAAATGTTGTGGCCTTTGTAGCTGACTATTACACTGTGACTTTTTCTAACTTATATTTTATTCATTTGTTTATTTTAACTTTTGTAGGATCAATTAGATGTTCCATTAAAATGGAGAATGGGAATGGGGATTTTAAACAAGAATATAAGCTTAGAAATGACTACAAATATCCTGGAAGAGCAAATTTTATGAAGGTATTTATTATTTTAAATCCTCAATCTACATTACATGTATTTGCACAAAAATATACAATAACCATTACAAAACTTTTTTTTTCTATGTAAGACCAAGAAAATGTTACAGGTTCTTCATGGCTGGCTACTCTTTATAGTTGAGAAAACTATAGTGTCTTATTTTAAAAACTGGTCAAATCTACCGTTACACTTGTTTAATAATAAAAAAAAACCCTCTAGATGTATAAAATAGCTACAATTGTTGCTTCACAATCAATTAACACTGATAAGTTGACACTTTTCAATATATTTTTGTAAAACCGCTGGATTTAATGAAGAGAAATAGTTTATAGTGTAATTTTGATTAAATTAACTGAAATTTCAGCCACTTGTTTAATCACTTAACTGAAGGACTAATTTGCTTACACTTTATTTTACAGAAGCCAGCAGATGTCAAAGGAAATAAAAAGAATGGAACAAAGGAAACTTTGAAAAAGAACAGTGATATGAAAATATTGAATAAATGTTTTGCATTTATAATTGTAGTTCTATCTTGTATAGTGTTGACTAATTATTTATAAGGTAGCAGAGAAAACAGTTAAAAAACTATGCAGCAGCAGAAAAATGTCTGACGGTACCTGTGATCAAACATGAGATCAAGAAATACTTTAAAAAAAAATGCGCAAAGATATTTAAAATCAGAAAAAAAGAATACCTTTCTGTAAGTAAAACCATGACAAACTATATAATATTACGTGTTCAATAAATACAAAAAATAGGGTTATGCAGTGTTTTCCTTTTTTCACTAAGGTAAGGTGGGTGTTTTATAAAAATAACTTGCAACCGGGTGTTTTTTTTTTTAAATGTCCAACCTTTTTTTTATTTACTGTGGGTGCACGTGGGGGTCACAAAAATAAAGATTAGTATAATGGAGTTGAACAAACATAAATAGAAGTAGTCATATTAATTGTCAAATATTCTTTGATTTTTTCTCTCAAAAATTTATCTCTTTTATCTCTACTTTCATTTACAATTTTATGCATCAATATGGATTTAAGGCCTTTCGATCCAGGTTTCTGTCCTGTTTCTTGCTTTTGTGCCGTATTTTTGGCACACAGAACAGTACTCAGTAGTATCCTTCCTCTGTGACTATAAGTAATTTGAAGTCTTGCTCATATTTGTCTTCACTTGCGTGTCTTTTCCGTTGTTTGGTTGATTTTTGTTCGATTTCAAACAACTCCAACATTACTATCAATTTTATTTAACTTATTTAGTCTAGTATTTTCTTTATCATCATCGTCATCTGCCTTTCTTTTTCCCGATTGATAAATGAAAACATTGAAATTTGACGTTTGGACATCATTTTTATCAATGAAAATAAGGCGGGATTAGTATTCAAATTTTAACGGTACGGAACCGAAAAATATCCGGATTTTGAAAAAAAAGCCGACCACCTCCTAAAATCGAAAGGTGGTCGGCTTTCAAAAGAAGGTGGTCGGCACACCCGGCTTAAATGCCGAATGGAAAACACTGTTATGTCAATGAGATATCAATCTAAATCTGACAAAAGTAAATAAAATATATGCTGATTCAACTGTAATCAACAAACAATTGTAAAATGAGATGTTGGGTAAAGATCAGTATGACAGCAGTTGTTTTCAGATGCAGATCTAGGATTATGAGAAAAATGGCCACATGCTCTAAACTAGACAAAGTTGAAGTGAAATAGTTGGAATTAGATAAACCATAATTATAGCTCCATGCGGGGACCCAGGATCTCCCCATATTCAAACACGATCAACTGTTTTATAATATTTTATAAAACGTTTGAATAATGATGTTAGAAAACATTTTTCTAATGATATTCATATAACATTTAAATGATGTTTTGAGAATATGAACATTATTAAAACATTTTGTAAAATGTTTTTTGAACATTTTCACAACATTATTTCCTGCAAAACATTTTTGTTTTATGTTTTAAAAATGTTTCAAGGATATTTTAATATAAAACAAACATTTATAAAACATTTTACAAACATTGTCAACAAAATTTAGAAACGTTTTAATGATGTCTTAAAAATATTCTGGAAATGTTATAGAAAATGTTTTGAAAATATTTGTGAAACCATACAATGGCACGTTATTTTAATATTTTCTACGATATTTTCACAACATTTTTCCAAATGTTTTAAAAACATAAACAAAATATTTTTGTGTTAACTGGGTAATACATCAATGAAAATCAAGGTGTAACACAAATGAATACAACACTTTAAGAACCGTCAGATCTTATGGGTGAAACAAGTCATTCTTATAAATGCTAAAATTACTAATGTTGTAAAAAAAAATTTGATGAAAAAAAGACATGAGTTTAAATCCAGAAAAATAGGGGAGGGGGATCCCAAAATAATATCAACTATAATTATCTTTGTAAACATTAATGCTTGTAAATTGTAAAAGTAGGTTATGATTTCTAAAGTAATGCTGAATTGTGCAGTATACTTGAGGTAGATCAGAAGGTAGTATTGAGATGTCATTAGCACACCACCAATTGTCTTTAAAAATAAATTAAAATGAATAAAAAATCACAAAAATCATTTGAATATGAGATTAAGCTTTCAGAGTCTCTAACGCCTTGGGAATGTATTGTACTTTATAGCTTTATTTCTGACATAGAAGGACATATTCTAAAGCCAGGAGATTTCAACCAATTTGTATGAAATAGACCTGATTTTATAAATCTCCAAGACTTTAAACCGTTGTTTCTGATTTACATAGAGATCTAAGAATAAATAAACTGCAGTTTCTGACGAAGACTATCAGTTGACCATTAACTTTACGTAAGAAGAATGTATTTACTATTTTTGTGTGGAGATAACCAGGTCATAAATTTCAAAGGAGATTTCATTTGAATAAAAATATAGTGTATATGCTAAATTACACATAATTAACAGGGCCTCACCTGGTGATGTTTCATAGCCTGACCGGTTTCGGTCCAAAAAGGACCTTCATCAAAAGCAGAATGGTGGATTAATGTTTGCACCCTATATATATAGATACATGTATGGTAACCTGCAGATCAGAGCTAACTGGCGGTTCAGATTTTTCACTGAGATTCCATTTGAATGTCTAATTATATTTTAAAAGACAAGCTAATAATTATCTTAATTTAGAAGATTTCCACTATTTGTTTGTTCTTTAATCATTGAGGGCCCTCATGGGGTTTTTGATTATGTGATTACTTGGCCGTTTTTTTAATGATTATTTGATTATTAAGCCAAATATTTCATGATTATTTGATTACCTAGGACTGTATTTTTAGTTTATGATTATTTGATTACTAAAGATAAGCAAATATTTAATGATTATGTGATTATATTGGCAAAAAAATGGTGATTATGTGATTACTAGGACCCCCCCATGAGGGGCCTAATCATTACAATCTTCAATTCCTGTTGCTGATAATCATAAATACAAACAAATCTAAAATAAAGGAGATTCATCCATAAATGTTTGGTAAACAAACAACTAGTCTAAGAGACAGATCTTAAAATTATTGGATTCTAACTACTGGTTGTCTAAAAGATTACAGATTTTAACCACTGTTTCTGCTATAAATAGAAAGATTTAAACATTTAGGAGATTACCAGCAAAAGGGAGACAACTTTTACAATTTATGAGATTTCATTCATTAGGAGACATGCCTTAAATTGATTAGATTTCAATCATTGTTTCTAACATATATATAATACAGCTCTCAAATATAGGATATTTTGCAATTGTTTTTACTATTATAGAATCACAGATCTTAAATATTGGAGATTTCAACTACATGTACTATCTTGAATACATGTAATCCAGAGATTTCAAACAATGTTCCTGATACTAGGAGATCTTTATAACTGTTTCTGTTACAGATACTGATTCAGAGGACATAACACTATATAGAACTCTGAAAATAAAATAAAATTTATCATATGTTAGATATTATGTTGACTTTTACAAAAATGTATACATGTATGTAATGCGCTCTTAATTGATTTTGATAATCTTATTATCTTTGAATTAGCTCTCATTAAAAGTTTTTACTTTTGGTGCTCTGATGGTATGCTCCCGATCAAACAGTTTTGTGTATAAATAGATAAAGTACTAATGATGCAAAGAAATCTGGAGAAGAAGTTGAATATTCAAACATTACTTGTTGTCTTTTTTGCGATCTAATCAGTAATAAGTTACTACTAATAACCATTTACTATTAAATTGATATGCAGATGTACATGTATGATTATTAGCTTGCTTTTCGGTGTGAGCCAAGGCTCTGTGTTAAAGACCTATAATGTCATTATGATTTACTTTTATAAATTGTTACTTGGATGGAGAGTAGTCTCACTGGCACTCATACCACATCTCATTATATATAATTATTAGTTTTATGTCGTACACTTTGCTTTTATGAATCAAAATTCTCTCAAAAACAGTAATTTCCGGTGATGTTAGTTAAAGGTTTCAGCCCCCGCCCCCTAATAAAGAATAGATGTACGTATATTTCGGGAAATTGTAATATTACAAAAATTGTAGAAAGTGTTCTGTGGTAAAGTTGTGTGTCGCGAACGACTGCTGCTGTCATAGTAAAAGTATTATGTTGACTGCATAAAACCACAAGCATTAGCCTTTCAAAAAGGGCTAGTCGACTCTTAGCTGATGAAAATGGAAAGTGCTCTCGCTTTGTAGATTAATTCATTTACTAGAATAGCCACGTGCATCAATCAACAAATTTTACCACACACGTGAGGTCACACGTTTATATGAAGTAGTATATATCGTTTAACGTTGTTGTTTACGAAACTCCAGAAGATTCGACTATTTATAGATAAAAGTTACCTATGTACCAATATCATGAATATGCATGATTAATGACCAGGCAAAATCTAATTGCTAAAATAGAGAGGACAAATCCGATACTCGACGGGATTGAAGGACATTTACTAGGTTTGGATTGTCCTAACCAATCAATAAACTTTGATTATTCACGTCTCGTAATATCTTCCAATCAGGTAGCAAGAAAAATTCACGCACTGACTGTCCATCGTTCAATTCTTAATATCGACTCCTAGGAGTCGATAACAAGTCCATTTATCAGTAAAATACAGAACAATCTCAGTTACTGGAGTGGTTGACACATAGATATGTCTTGCCTGTACGTAATTTTAATAGAAAATGCAAACTTTCGAACTAAAACTGCAATACTTTTAACATGTAAAATATGCAAACCATTCAGTCAATTTACCATGACTGATGAAGCAGGGCAAAATAATCTCAGTAGAAATGAAACATGCCAATGCTTATACAACTGCATACCAAATATAATTGACTTATCATATTGGTCTATCATAAATTGTTCCCCTTAAACTAACCTAAACACAGTCTTTTTCATTTTATCTAAACAAAATATTCAAAGTCAACCAGAGGTGATAGGGGTCTTACCACCTTCTTTGAAATGATAGTGCAAATGATAATACAACTTCATACCAAATATCATTGACTTACCGGCATTAAAATTTAATTTAAACATATATAATCTGTTTACTATTTAAAAGTTACAAAAACAATGCTTTAAATGCTTTAGTTTTTGAGATATAATCCAAAAACTGCTTCGACTACTTATGTTCTATTTTGAGCCGTGGTGGCCATGTTTGTTGATGGATCAAACTTCGGATGTAATTTCTAAACTCGATACCTTAAGGAACATTCAGTTAAAGTTTGAACGTATTTGGTCCAATAGTTTTAGAGGTGAGTATTCTTGAAATAGTTCACGACTATGACAACAGAATACGGACGATGACGGATGCCAAGTGATGGCATAAAATCACATGACACTGCGGGCCAGGTGAGCTAATGAATAGTAAATAATTACATAATGTCATTAAGGCTATACTTACAAAGATAAACAGAATTCTATGACTAGAATTCCAGCCGTTATCAAGAACACCAACCCTGGAAGATAACTAACAGACTCTTTGTAAATGAAACCATAAAACAGCTGTCCAAGAGACGTCAGCAATAATTCAGAACTGCCAATACAAGCAAAAAGGCTTCCTAAAAATATAATGTTATGACGATTCAAGTAAGGGTAAAATCGAGACATGAACTTTAAGTGATATACTGGAGAAAATATGCTGTAGCTTTGTTTTTTCTATCTTCTTGCCCTTTTTAATGGTGTAGCTGTTTTACCTACCATATTTCCAAGGCCTTCCATTTAAGCCTGGGCTTAACCTTTCATCTTTTTCGTTTATTGATAAAAGCCTGGATAAAAACATAACTCTGTTTCTCATAAGATTCTTATTTAAGCAAAACATTACTCTGTTTATCGAGTGAGAAGAGGCTACTAAAATCAGTCTATCGTTCATCATTTGACATGTTCATAGAATGACACAAACATTGTCTCTTTCATCACATAATATGATCTGAACAAAATATTTACCTTGTTCATCTGGTGACACAAGCCTTGACAGAACCGATCTTAGTAAGGGTGAAATCGAGACTGCCATTATACCAATCACTGCATCTGTAATATAGTAATAGAATCAAACAGAGACCAAAAGTGTTAAGCAATACTACTGAAAAAAAGGTTCCTTAATATATATAAACAAGAGTGCACACGCTAAAATGTCTCCCCTAATCTACTCAGTGGCGGATCCAGCCATTTTAAAAAGGGGGGGGGGGTCCCAACCCAGGACAAAGGGGAAGTTCCAACTATATGTCCCCTTTCAAATGCATTGGTCGGCCCAAAAAAAAAGGGGGGTCAATCCACGGAACCCCCCCCCCCCCTTGGATCCGCCACTGCTACTGAACATAATTTAATGTTGAAATCTTAAAAAAATAAGGTTAAACTACAATCTTCACTCATAAATTTTACACTTTTTAAAGATGAATAACATTGAGGTCAAGGTCAGATAAATCCTGTCAGACAGACATGTACACATTACCATTATTCCATACACAACATAAAGTAGACCTATTGCGTATGGTTACATAAACACAACATCTTAAAGACTGAACAATGAACCATGAAAATGAGGTCATGGTAAGATGATTCCTGACACCGACATGTACCCCTTACAATACAATCATTTTATATTCCAAATATAGTTGACATAAAACATAATATATTTGGAAAACAGACCAAAACTCAAAAACTGAACTTCAATCAATAAACCATGTAAATGAGGTCAAGGTCATATCACAATTGCGAGACAGACATGTACACCTTACAATCCTTCCATTCACCAAAATAATTTGACTCACTGCTCAAGTCCGGAAACACACGTCGTACGCGCAAAAATAATTAAAACGTAGATTTGTTTTTCTTTTAATTTTATTTTATATGTATTTAATGAACTTGGATGTGTATTCCTTGAAAGACGTGTTTTGCCACGAAGAAGCTTTTGTGCGGATCAAGAAATTTTCGTAAGGGACTGACTGCATAAAGGGGAACCGCTCCAATCATACTTCAGTGAATCCTTATATAATCATCCAAATTTTTTCCACAAAAGGAGGGGCCCGGGCCCCCTGAAAAGCCCTCTTAATCCGCATCTGAGAAGACAAGCTTCCCCTCTAAATAAGTCACACTTCTTCATTTCCCGTATATCACAGTCTCTTCATGTTGCGTTTGTTAGTGTAGTGTGCCTCAAAAGAGACACGTATAATCGTGTGATTTAGGATGTAGGGTGGTATCAGAATCAAGATCGAAACAAATAGGAAAGTCTTGCTACAGTCTCGTTAGTTGCAAAACTGTCTTATTTAACTAACATAAATGGATCAAAAATCAGGAACTTTCAGTTGTTTTCATTAACATACAAATCTGAAAAACATACAAATCTGATTACAAAGCAAATTTTGTGTTCAAACGGTAGGCAAAGCTTGAACACACAATCTTCATTTATATAATTTTAAATACAAGCATAGGCTCGGTTTTGAAGGCCGTACTTTGACCTATATTTTTTTACTAATTGTGACTTGAATGGAGAGTTGTCTTATTGGCACTAATACCACATCTTTTTATATCTATACAATGTAATTTCAGTAACATATTGATCGAGTATGTGAAGAACACGAAATACACGTTCTTGTCTTTCACTTTTGATAACAAGGTAACAAATTTTAGATCATTCTAAGGGCTAATTGAAGCAAAACTTTCCGAGTTGTTTCTTTATATTGAAATATAGATGTGATATGATTGCCAGTGAGTAAACTTACAACAAGAGACCAGATGCCGAAGATGAAACAACACTTATGGTCTATATAACACCATGGTACGGCTTTTAACAACGAGTAACCCGTTTTCTAAATATCTATCTATAAAAGGCAACGGCATGATAAAGGGCTAAACAACTGCTAACAATAAAAATAACTGCTTGAGTTGGTTAACCCATAAGGTCGGCAGGTCGCTAAAACCAAATAACAAAAACAAAAACAAATTGATAAAGTTTAAAAAATCAAGAAATCTGTACTGTATTATCTTCAGATTTAAAGGCGTTTTAGCTGCATACTTTGTTGAAATAGTAATAAGTCTGCATCAGAAAGACGATGTCAAATTTGCCGTTTCACTAATAAATAAATTAGAAGGATGACTAGAGTTTTACCGGCCAAGTCTCGTAAGTAGTTCTCGTAATGCTTTTTGCAAATTCAATGCGGACAGTTGAACGATATTCTATACTTCATTTTCTATTTGAGCCGAGCAAGAGCTTGTTATACTCTTCAATTGAAGACGATATGTTTACCTCTAGTCGTCTTTGTATTTTTCTGTGAAGTAAGGTTGGTGTTTGACTGACACAACCCCCTCATTTTTCTTTTAAATTGTTTAGCTTTAATAAAATACTTACATAAATAAACTATCCCGTCTTCTGAACTAAAAGCCAAAGTGACGGAACTTGCAATGGCCGACACTGTTCCTGCTATTATAATGGTATAATCTGAAAGGTATTTGTGTAAAATTCTAATGCCAAGTAATATTGAACCCCAGTTCACCAAGAGTTGAAAACATGTGAACACCTGAACGTGAAGCTCACTCCAACACAACGGCTTGTGGAGGAGAAATAAAGTAACAACGTTAGAATTCCCCATTAGTGCCCCAACATTGATACAAAATATGATTTGTCCGATCAACATTTTTTTATTTCTATTCCTGTTGCCATTTCTGTACACATCGAAGCATGCGCACATAACTGATTTCGTGCATATCCTGTTGTTCTTCTTTTTGTTTGTCTTAGCCGTCTCGGACAACAATGTTAATGTTAATATTAGAGACAAAACGGTACATGCGATGCACATTATCAACGGGTGTCTATAATTCCCGTCTTTTATCCAAAAGCCAATACCTAAAATCGAAAACGCCACGGCAATGGCTACAGTTCCCTCCAAAATGATTATTTGTATTGCCCTGTCTTTACCAGGAGTTGTAATATCGGCAATCATCCCCATCATTGCAGCTAAAAATAGACCAAAATGTCCCGTGATGCCGAGGAAAAAATCTCCTAAAGCTAAAAACCAGAGTGACAACCCTTTGTAAACGGTAACAGTCATTACTATTTCTTTGAGTAAAATTCCAACCATTGAAAGATACAATGGAAATTTTCTTCCGTATCTGTCCGTGAGTGAACCAAATACCAAAATAGGAATTACAGCGATAAATGTGCCAATGAATCCCAGATACATCAGTATGTTTGCGGATTCTGCTTGTACGATATTACTTGTACTGTTGGAAAATACAGGGCCTTTTGGGCAATAGTCAACGTTTGATTTTTCGCCTTCTCCTCCATATTTCTTTGCAATTTCGTCTATAACATAAAACTGTTGTATTGGAGACATTGCCATCAATGCTCCAAAATGAAGAATGCCAATAATTTCTAGCGTTATGAACTGGTACATAGGACGAAGAACGACTGGTTTTTCAGTGGCTACATCTGGTACGGGCAAAAGTGGTTCCTCGATGGTATCCATTCTATAATATAAACTAAGAAAGTGAGAAATAATTTTTAATTTGCAGATATTCTAGTGAATCTTGTGAAGACATTCAAATAACCTCTAAAAGAACTTAATCCAAATTTCTAGCGATTCATATTTTTTTCTTAAGCATAACTTAACTCAAAGCGTTTTAAAACTACATCTTTTATCAAACAATCTTTCAAAATTTAACACGGAATTTTAATAGAAATATGCATATATAAAACCAAATAAGGGGGCGGGGAGCGACACTTAGACAGTAAACTCGCGTCAAAACAACCAAAAGACACATAGAGGTAAAATCACGGACAGCAACTTTAGTTTTCATTGTTGAGTTTTGTGTACAGTTGTTTGTATGTTTGTCTTTCTTTTCTAGCCATGGCGTTGTCAATCTATTACTGACTTACGAGTTTGGATGTCTCTTTGGTATCCTTCGCTTCTCTTTTGACTATTCCTTTGTTACACATATGTGTCCCTTATCACGTGATATTTATACATCCATACTAGCTTTCATATCTTTGTATTTGGGCGTCCCTGATGAGAGTAAAAGCGCTTCAGACGTACCAACTAAAAAAAAAATGTTAACGTTCATTCTTGAACGACCTTTGAAAAAAAAGATATAATTAAGATCCATGATCTATGCCAGTCTGATAAAAACCAGCCCCAACAATCCACTTTCGTTTGTTGGTTGATAGTGGGGGTTGGTTTTAATCACACTGTGATTTGTGCATGAATACGTCGGACGCGCGTTTCGTAAATAGTACTAAATACACAAGACTCATCAGTACTGCAGTCTACTATTTAATAAGGGTAAAAAGAAATTAACTATTCTCCCCAGGACGCTTTTGGAAATGGACCACTCGACATCCCTATTTAATACTATCTTTGTTTCAGTTATCTCTCAGTCATAAAATGTATAAAATGTTCCCTTTCTGAATATGGGTTTAAAGTTTCCGCTGGACATTCAACAGTTGCGTATTATCATCATCATAACGTCAACACTTGATTTTACGGGGCGCCGAACGGGACTCTTGTGGTTTTGTACTCGAAATTCAATTTTGTTCGGACAAAAGTGAGTTTTGTTCAACAAAAATGAGTTCAGTTTAACAAAATTTGCAGTATACTACCAATTTAAATTTTGTCATACAAAATTATCTTTCAGTGGACAAAAGTTACTTTTGTCATGACAAAATTCATTTTTAGACTTGACTTTTGTTACCTAATTTGAAAATTGGGCGACAAAAGTCAGTTTTGTATGCAAATTAGTTTAGTTTGGATTCTATGAACTAATTTGCATACAAAATCGACTTTTGTGAGACAAAATTGACTTTTGTGAGACAAAATTGACTTTTGTGAGACAAAATTGACTTTTGTGAGACAAAATTGACTTTTGTGAGACAAAATTGACTTTAGTGAGACAAAATTATCTTTGTGAGACAAAATTGACAAAATTAAATTGTGTCTCACAATATAGAATTTTGTCTCACAATATAGAATTTTGTCTCACAATATAGAATTTTGTCTCACAATATAGAATTTTGTCTCACAATAAATTTTGTCGTCACAAAATTGACAAAATTGACTTTTGTGAGACAAAATTGACAAAATTGAATTTTGTCTCACAAAATTGAATCTTGTCTCACACAATTGACTTTTGTGTTTTAATATCCATATCAGGTAACAAAAGTAAATTTTGTATGCCAATAAGTTTATTTTTGCATACCTTTTTGAAAAAACTGACTTTTGTCATGACAAAAATGAATTTTGTCTACAAAAATGAATTTTGTCTACAAAAATGAATTTTGTCTACAAAAATGAATTATGTCATCACAAAATTGAAGTTCTCATAAAACAAGTCTGAATCACATAGTTTTGTAAGACAAAAATGATTTTGTTATGACAGAATGGAATTTTGTACAAAACCACAAGTCACATTCGGCGCCCCGTAGATTTTCACATAATCTTCTATTTTCATCTGGGTGGCCGGAAACAAGTAATTGCCTTATACATCAAATACTTCCGTGGAATAGGCGCTTCATGATTTTGTTTAAATTAATTATGAATAATTATTATTTTAGGTTAATGAATTATTTTATCGATTAGCATTTGTTGTTCAGTGAGTTGATATTGTAAACATTGGTAGCTATAGCGATATCGATTCAAAAATAAACCAAGGAAAGTAATAAGCCAGCATACTTATAGGGGGTGTTTATACTCATGAGTTACCTTTTTCATCTTTTTTTCTCTTTAAAGAACCCGTCTTCAACCAGTTTTGTAACGACATTAAGATTTGTTTCAATTTTTTTATTTTGATTTGTATTCGGAACACTTATTTTTTTACCGTCACTGCTATGGTAAAAGCTGCAATTGCTGCTGCAGATTGGACACACTGTATGTAGTGTGCCGGTAGATAATTTGAAACTCGAAACTCGCATATTGATAATGTAAAATACATAATTAAAAAAAAATGACACTTCGAAAGTTTGGTCGTCGTTTCAAAAGTGAGGCATTTGCCTCATTTGCCTCCATATACTGTATCTACATAAAATATGCTGGCATAAGGTTAATATGAGTAGCACATATAAACTTCAACCACTTTAGTATAGTTTTTTTTGTCTCAGCAACAAGTTTTAAAAAGAAGATATTATCATGAAATAAAAAAAAAAGGGGGAGTCTAAGCCCGATTACCTTTGTTTACGAGTCCTGGCTTCTCTGATGTGGTTTATTTTGTACAGTGTTCATGTATACACTTTATACCCCGTGGGTGTCCAATTTGAAAATTTGTCAGTATCACAAGACTTTCTCAAGTTTTGTTCTGACTGATGACTCATTATTTATTGTTATCGCCTGATCAACTTATTTTTATTTCGTTGCACGCAGAATGATTTAAATCTGATCATGTGCATACTGTAATACCTTTTAAAAAACTGTCATTATATATCTTCATTAAAAGAGTTATTTATCAGTATCACAAAGCAAAGATCAGCAAACGCTCGAAATTTAAGTTGCCTTAATTTCCGTTCACTCATTTATCAATTTTCGTTAAACATGACAAAAGGGTTTGAATATGTGAAATAATATGTGTAACATGTATAATGATTTCCAAATACTTTATAAATAAAACTCACATTGATTACTTAAGTTGATGTTTTGTTTACTTCCTAGGCCTATGTAGTAAGGGTTAATAACTAGAACGTTATACCGGTGAGATTTCCTTATGTATCCTATATCTTCGGGCATGATTATCCCCCTTTTCCCGCAAATGCTATTTTATAACAATACTGACTGAATTTAAAAACGCAACACTCAGTTTGTTGATATTTTTTTACTAAATTATGTTTGATCCTTATACAACTGCTACTCATGCTTACCATACTTTCTCTTTAGAAAAAAATCAACATCTGACCGTATTATCCTTTAATACATGTACCTGTGGTTATCAAACATACCGGATTATCATGAAGTCGCACGAATTTCTTAATGCGAAATATGGGACCCATAAAATATTTTTTCATTTTTTTTTCCTTCGTGAAACAGTTCTTTTAATCCTTGGCCACACTTAAATCAGTTAAACAATTTTGCATCTCGACTGAGGAAAAAAAACTAAATCAGCCCATAACGTGAGCGTGCTGCAACCAGAAAATTTGGCGTCAGAAACTCGTTTTACTGTCCGTCCGACAACGATACAAGAAGACGGGATTTGTTGATGACCATCAATGACTAGATCAAAATGTAGTGACAATGCAACTTCAATAGTAGAATTTTGATTACGTAACGTCATTTGTGATCGCAACTTCAACTGGTAATCAAATTGCCGAATGCCATTGCGCACAGATGTATGACATAAATATTTCCCATAAAACTGAACTACCAAAGAATCGACTGCAGAAAAACATTTAAAGTTTCACCTGCAAAATTGCCAAAACACACTGTAATGGGTGGAACGAAGGCAAAATCAGAAGGTGCAAAACAGAACCCAAAAACATGCCGAACAGAATTGGTTGCCCATTCTGACTATCATTCTGGCGTTGGTTCTAGGCAGCCATTGGTTTTGACGGTAGCATATTCATTGGTAAAGAGGAAAACCAGGGTGTCAGTCACAGGCACTCGTCTCAGAAAAAATCCTATATACCTTTGTAATATAAAGGTATATAGGAGATGTTTTTTCTGAGACGAGTGCATGTGGTGTCAGTGTATACCACATAATATGAACATAAAAAAATGACGTAATCAATTCAACTTTTGAACTGTCAATTTTTTTCAAACTTCATAAGTTTGTTTAACAAAAATTGCATACTAGACTAAGTATTTGAAAATGTGAATTAAAGAGAATAATCTAGGGTTGTGTTTCTAAGGCCAACCAATATAAAATTGAATGGCGAAAATTTGGACCCCATTAATGATTAATTCCTGGTTTTATTTTTATGTTGCTAAGTGAATATTCCGGGGAAATACATAGGGTTGATTAGGCCTTCTTTTTAATCAAAATTCTTAAATTTCTTAGACATATCTATAAAGTATATAAAATTACTCGTAAATAATTGTATCAGTACCGGTGTTATATAGCCATTCTTCCCCCATGCCAGTTTTTCCCCGGGGGAAAGACTGGCATGAGTCAATATTTCCTCCGGGGAAATTTTGGAACATTGCCATTCTTCCCCCGCGGAAATTTGACAATACGTATACATATAGTAACTTTTTCCCCATGCCAAACTTTCCCCCTATATTATAGATTTCTTTACATGTACTTATATACACGTCTGAAAATTAAACCGAACAGTGTTAGAAAAAGGTTTATTTATACAAAATTTTAGTTCCTTTGCAATAACACAAGTTTGTCTACAGGTCTATCAGTCTGTTTATGTGTCAACTATTAAATCTGTCTTTCTTTGTGTCTCCTAGTCTTTCTACATTCTCAACTGCAGGCCTGTCTATATGTCGACAAGTCTGTCTATAAATTACCGTTTATTGTGCACCGTACCAACATTTTTAGGGAAGCCAATTGTAACTGATATTTTACAGGGTTTTTTTTCATGCGTTGTGCTGTCCTCGGTTGGGTTCATTTGGGAAGGTTGAGTTTATGGCCAGCACATTGTTTATGTGCCAATGCCCATTCCAAAGCCATGCTCATGTAGTACAGTGGCTGTTGTTCATGGTTCATGTCTTTCGATTTGTTTTTCGTAAATTATTTTGTTATCAATAAGGTCCTTAGTTTTGTTTTAATTGTTTTCAAATTTTTATGGTCGGGGCATTTTATAGCCAACTATATGTTTTTTCTTCCATTGTTGGAGGCTGTATGGTGGTCTTTAATTACTTACTACCACGTCAATGTAACTCTGGTGGATATTTATATCATTATAGTGCTAGATCGTGGTCGACCCTATGCACCTTTAGAGCAGGCGGGATATATTTGTAGATCTTTTATAGCTCACACTAATGGGGATAGTTCCTGTACTTTCACGTCTAGTACTACCATGCTGGTTACGGAGAGGGTGTACATATCTCCTCTAGGTTTGATGAAGTTTCATCCGTATTGGACTTCTCTTGAATGAAAACTTTAAGGCGACGATCAGAATTTTTCTCTACCCATGCCTTTGATGGGTTCTTTTACTTTGTGGTGCAAACATGATTTATCATGTAAAGTCATTTCATTATAGTATGTTAGAGACCTCAAAGACGCCTGTCCAGGGAAAAATCTTCAAACTGACCAGAAATGGTTTAAGTAATTGTATTAATTTGGTCAATGATACCAAGGGTTAACGAGAGAGAATGGATCTTATGATACTGATCACCACATCAGAATGTGCTTCGTGTGTATAAATATAACATAAATGCACATGTATATGATATAATTACATATCAAATGTATATTAATACGACTCCGTGAAGCTTTGAAACCGCTAAACTAATACAAAAATTGATATTGTTTTATTAGGATAAATATTTCTAACTGACGTCTCCGATGTTATATTACAAGGGGAAAAAACTAGCTTCTTATGCTGCAAAGGGGGAAAATTGGCCTGATCCTCGTTTTCCCCCTATAACGGTTAGGGGGGAAAAGTTGGATCATACCATTTTTTCCGGGGGGAAATATTGGATCGATCCAGATTTTCCCCCCGGAAAATTGGTATGGGGGAAGAATGGCTATAGGACACCGGCTTTGATAAATTCATGTGCACTTATTTCAATAAAAGAAATGCACGGTTTAGAATCAGTATTTGTTTAGAAAGCAAATGATAGAAAATTACCAAGTCATGAATAAATATATTTTTAGGAGTAAATTGACTAACGTGAAAGACACAATTTATATCATAAAATTTCACCCATAGCCTATCATAACAAGTAATACGTAATATTTTATGCATACAACCAAATTGAAATATACAATTGTCTTAACTTGTTTCTTTTCAATAGACACAATTGATAATAATGTGACACTTGTAAAACAGGTTTAAAACAAGGTTTGTGTACTGTACGACGTGTAATAAAACTTTCTTTGTTTGGATTGTGCTTTGCTACATACGAATATAATACACGTACTATATTAAACAAATCATCGACCCATAAAGAAAATGTGATATATATAGACATAAGCAAAGAAACATGTCAGTAAATACAAAAACTAAACATACCGGATTACTTGATCAAACTCTTGTTCCATTTTGGTTATTGCTCCTTCTAGTACAGTATCTTAATGTAGCTGTAAGGACATCAGTTGAATCTGAAGTTTTTTATCGATTCAAAAAGGAAACGGGAATGTTTATATTATGGAAAAGGAAACATTACAAGTATTAAAATTGTAAACATTTAACAACCATCTTATAGATTATTCATTATTGTCGTTAAAATTGACGGTTACAGCCGATTGATAATGTTCATGAAATGTTGTGACAATAAGAAATCGGAAACAGGTTTCGAATGTTTTCGCACTGGACTTTGCGCTATGGAACACCAAAGGTTTAGGTATTATCCTTGTTGTCGATTTCATGCTAGGATTAAATGGACCAGGAAGCATGATTACAGGACCTAGCAAGACTTGATCTATACCAAGGCGTTCTATATATAAAAAAAGAAGATGTATCATCTATGTTCTTTTTCATATGGAGGATATTTATATAAATGTATTATGTTTTTGACCCATCGGACGAGTTGCATTTGATAGTACTGCATTACATAATCATGGATGATATCATCAGGAAAATAGAAATTTGGGTGGAAGCTTGGTCATGTCATCGACTTAGTACAACTAGGTAATCACCATCGGCTCTTTTGGTAGCAGGCCAGCTGCAAAACCCAGTTGGTGCAATACCAGAATTTGATCTTCAGTATTATGGTGTAGAAAGTTTCGATAGTTCTAATTTGGAGCAATATGGTAACAGTACACCAGTTTTTGTCCAATTTACGAAACCTTGTGGTAGAGATACAGAGATTCACCTTTAGCTTCCGTACCTTTTCCAAACACCAACAAAAACCATGGAATTGACGATTTCATCAAATGTGTAAATGTTATTTCTCAGAATCAGAAAAAGGCCAATACTATTTAAATCTTTTGAAATCCACAATAACCAATATAGACCTGTCCTACAGTTTTCAATCTAACAAGAATATTAAAAAAGGATATAAGGTGACACCATTCAAATGAAATAGAAAATGGCAAAAATGCCATCATTAAAGGGTCGCCATGTGGTTTTCAACTAAATGGCCCCGAAATAAATGAGAAAAATTAAATCATTGCCACATCAAATCCTTAAATAAACAAAGGATTTCACATAAATATATATAACATCGTAAGAACTTCACTTACCCCATGCTTCCTCATTGTCACTGGAAAATAAATTCATGGGATTGGACCTCAGTTTGAATTTGAAGAAACTCAAAAAAGAAATAGAGACGCTTTCCAGATACATCAGTTTATATATTGTCTTGAAGGAATAAAAGCGAGACATAGTTATACTGTTTTCGGCGGCGGTGTCGTCAACTAGGTATTAGTTTGTGATTATGCCAGTTTCTGGGGAACCACTCATGCTGGTCATGTATTATTCAGTAGTATGCAGCTGAATTAGCATTGAAGATACAAAGAACAAGCTACATCAGTAATTTTTCCATTATGTCGCTAAAGGAATGTTCATGTCGCGATTTAACCTTTAAGACTCGGTCACACCTTAACGGATAGCTCGAACGGATGCCTAACGAATATTTTTTTTACAATCCGTACATGTCCGTTAGACGTCCGTCCTTATCCGTTAAACGTCCGTCCATATCCATTTCATGTCCGTTTAGCGTACGTTTTATCCGTCGACGTCCGTTCTGTCTGGTGGAAAATTTTGAGCATGTTCAAAACTTTGAACAGACGTCTAACGGATAAAGTGTCCGTTGAACGTCCGGTAGGCGTCCGTTTCATACAGTATTCGTCCCTTTCGTTTCCGTTTTGTATCTGTTACTTGTCTGTTATACATCCGTTGGAGGTCTGGTAGACAAATTTACCAACGGACTTCTACCGGACGTTTAACGGATAAAACGAATGTTGAACGAATGTGAAACGGACTTCTACCGGACGTATAACGGATAAAACGGATGAAGAGTAGGGGAAGGTCTTCACTATCAAACAGTTCTTATTTAGGCCAGACACTGCCCTTTGGCGGCATTTTGAAGAACAAACCAAAACCAGTTACACAGAAATATTTTTAATATTTATGCGAAAAAAAAGTAAAATCACAAAAATACTGAACTCCAAGGAAATTTCAATCGAAAAGTCCCTTATCACATGGCAAAATCAAATGACAAAACACATCAAACGAATGGACGATTTACATGTATTATTATTGTCGCCTTTGATTTTTCCTTTGATCTTGTTCATCCATTTTA
Organism: Mytilus edulis; assembly: GCA_019925275.1. NCBI lineage: Eukaryota > Metazoa > Mollusca > Bivalvia > Mytilida > Mytilidae > Mytilus > Mytilus edulis. The sequence continues at coordinate 90,040,155 of CM034350.1, forward strand.
TCCGGTACGCTTCCGTTAGGTGTCTCTTTTATGCGGTACTCCACCGTTGGATGTACGTTCGACATCCGTTCTGTCCGGTGCGTTTCCGTACGTTGCATATCCGGTGTCTGTCCGTTATGCATAAGTTACGCGTCCGTTTTATTTGGTCAGTACATCAACGGACTCCCAACAGATAACAATTTTGTCAATGGACAACTTTTATTTTCATCCGTTAGGCGTCCGTTCGTGCTATCCGGTAAGGTGTGACCACAGCTTTACTATGACGTCATAACATTATATTTTTAGGAAGCCTTTTTGCTTGTATCGGTAGTTCTGAATGTTACTGACGTCTCTTGCACAGCTGTTTTATGTTGTTGTTTACGAAGATTCTGGTTGTTATCTTCCAGGGTAGTTTAAGATATACATGTTCTGATCATGACTCATCGATAATATATACAGACTGGGTCTATTGGGAGAGACATGTACATGTATATATAATAAGATCACATGTAGTCACATGGTCAATTGATCACATTTCAGATGATTAATATCATTTCTTTTTAATTCTTTATCGGGACTCCGGGATCGGGTGTATTTAAGCTCGGGATTTCGGGATTGACCCTTTCGGGATCCGGGAATTCTTTTTTTTTCGAATTTCGAGATCTCGGGATTTCATGCTTTTAAGCCCGGGATTTCGGGATCTGGACCCCTCCTACCCCCTCTCATATATAGATGTGACAGATTCATTAATTAAAGCAGTCACAAAATCTATCATGAAAAATAAGACTCTGGGAAAGAGTTCGGTCCAGTTTAGTCTGAAGTCCATTATATTTACTAGATTTTTCTGATAAACAGAATAATATCTTTTTGCGTTTACATTTTGTCTCACTCTGGGATTAAACATATAGACATCCCCTATTAATACTTATGATTTTTTTTTAACTTAATAATTAAGCTTCTTCTAAAAATCATCTGAATAAAAAGACCACAAAACAATTGAATTCTTTTCCTGTTGTTAGTTAAGTAATAAATTATATCATGATACAGGGCAACTATCTTTTTTTAAGTTTTTTTAAAAGCATAGAATATCAAAGATAAAACCTGTCGTCTTGTATAAATCAATTTTATTCAAATAATTAACAACCAGAAATTACAATTGCATAGTTTAAACATATTGCATATTTTTATAATTTCTGTGTCTGCCATTTCAATATGGGAATTATTTTCTGGTCATGTGGGCAGTTTATATTAACATATTTCATTCAATAAATTTGGGGCAAGATATATTAATTATTTCTCATTTTTAAAATAAAGTCACAAAATAGTTGTTTACCAAGAAAATTGCCTAATCTAAGTTATGACAATCTTTTATATATTCAAGAAAGAATTAAAAACAAACATAAATAATAAAATCTCTAAATACAACAACTCAAAATAAATATACACAATGCATCAACAACACAACTACACACAAAAATGTAGTTTAAAGATTTAAACATAAACAATAAAGGTAGAAAGAGAGTTTGAACTAAAAAAGGGTAGATTTTTTTTCTAACTTTGCCAAAATGAAGTATGTGTTGTGATATATTCAAAATATAATAAAACTGATAAGTCATAAAGCAACAGTTTGTGAAATATAATAACACATTTTGTAAACTATAATAGTAAATAGAAGGTAAACTAAATGATCGAGTTTTGTAATAAAATATGAAAAGATAGATCTTTATCAATGCTTTCAAAATATGAAACTGGGATTCTGCTACAATATTTTTTTTTCTGCTTTAACATAAAAATAGAAAAAAAAATCAAGTGGATTCTTTTATGTTTTATACAATTACTGAGTTATTTTTCCTTTATGTGCTAAATTAAACAAATTGAAACAATCAAAAATGCTGGAAATTTGTTAAAATATAAATGATTTGAAGATTTAATCACATTAATTTGTTCATTAAATGAAAGTTCTTAATTCTAAATTACATCATGGTATCTTAAAAACCAAGTTTTCAAAAAGGGAAACATCAGATTTTTTTTTCAGTTGGCATTATGTCCTTGTAATGAATGATAGGAATAAGTTATTTCACAAAAAAAAAAGAATATGATGTGAACTATATTTATCTTGCTTATGTCTAAAGAAAATGTTCTCTTTGTAATATATTATTGTAGGTTACTATTGATATCAACCCTGTCCATTTTTCCTTAAATTAAATGAAGCAATTTTCTATAGAGCTCTGGTTAATAATTGTCTCATTGAAAATCATACCACATTTCCTCTTTTTTAATTATTCCACCAATAATGTACATGTTAATATATTTCGCTGTATATTTTCTACTAATATACCATTAATATTATACATGAATATGATAAAAAAAAAACATGATGATACAGTCTTTTTAATAAAACAGATCTAACAAAAATCACTCAAAATAACAAACATTTTAAAGCACAGAATGTAACAAAATAACAAATGTTTTAAAACACAGAATGAAAAAAAATAACAACTCAAAATAACACATAAAATCGTGTAGCGGGATATTTTCGCTGGGTGTAAATTTCCCTTTATTTTCGCGGATAAAACAAAATTGCCAAAATAAATTCCGCCAATTTAAAATTCTCCATGTATTGATAAAATTTTGGAATCTGCTAAAATAATAACTGCCAAAATATTAACCTCCAAAATATTTCTTATACTTTATTCAATAAAAATCCTGAAAATAGCCCGCTATAGGGTATTTCAATAAAAAAAAAAAAAAGATCAAGTGTATCATTACAATCAAATGAACACAACAAATTGAGAACCTTCAGATCTGATCTAATAAATCAAAATGAAAAAAAAAATCATTTGAACACAAGACTTTCAATCGCTCAAATGACTTGGGAATGTGTTTTACTTTACAGCCATGTTTCACTAATGAAAATCAGATATTATATGAACACAAAACTAAACCAAGTTACTCAATGCTTAATTATGTCCATAGTGATTTAGTTGCATTAGCACTATACATAAGAAAGTACACAGGAGTTTTATATAAGTAAAAGAATAAGCTATGGTCAATCTATTAGACACCAGATTTCATTGTTTTGTTCTTTAATCTGTACAACCTTCAATTCCTGTTCCGTATAAATACCAACAAATCCTAAATAAAGGAGATTCAACCATATGTCTGGTACGTAACATAATAACAGAGAGACAGATCTAAAAATTAAGGGATTCTAACCACTTATTGTCTAAAATATTAGAAAATTTCAACCACTGTTTCTGCTATAAACATTTAAATTACCAGCATAGGGGAGACATTTTTTCAAGTTTATGAGATTTCATGCATTAGGGAGACATGCCTTAAATTAATTAGATTTCAATCATTGTTTCTTATATATACAGGTCTCAAATACAGGATATTTTACAATTATTTTTAATATAGAATCACAGATCTTAAATATTGGAGATTTCAACTTCCTGTACTATCTTGGATATATAATCCAGAGATTTCAAACAATGTTACTGATATTAGGAGACCTTTATGACTGTTTCTGTAACAGATACTGGTTCTGAGGACATAATACTATATAGAACTCTGAAAATAAAATAAAATTTATCATATGTCAGATATTTAATATAATGATTATGTTGAATTTTTACAAAAATGTATACATGTATGTAATGTGCTCTTAATTTATTTTGATAATCTTATTGCCTTTGAATTAGCTCTCATTTAAATTGATTATTTTTGGTGCTCTGATGGTAATGCTCCCAACCAACAGTTTTATGTATAAATAGATAAAGATGCAAAGAAATCTGGAGAAGATGTTGAAAATTCAAACAGCTAGTACTTGGTATCTATTTTTTGCGATCTGATCAGTAATAAGTTATAACTAATGTTTAATTATTAAATTCATATGAAGATGTATGCTTGTTAGCTTGCTGTTTAGTGTGAGCCAAGGCTCTGTGTTGAAGACCTATAATGGTTTACTTTTATAAATTGTTACTTGGATGGAGTGTTGTCTCATTGGCACTCATATCACAACTTCTGATATATAATTATTAGTTTTATGTCGTACACTTTGCTTTTATGAATCAAAATTCTTTCAAAAACTGTAATTTCTATGTCAGTTTCAGCAAATACTCCCCATATAAGGAATAGATGAAGGTATTTTTCGGAAATTTCGGAAAATTGTAATATTAAAAAAAATGTAGAAAGTGTTCTGTGGAAAAGTTATGTGTCGCCAACGACTACTGCTGTCATGGTAAAAGTATTATGTTGACTGCCTAAAACCACAAGTCCATTTATCAGTAAAATACAGTAAAATCTCAGTTACTGTGGTGGTTGACACATAAATATGTCTTTCCTGAAAACTGCAATACTTTTAACATGTAAACCATTCAGTCAATTTACCATGACTGATGATGCAGGGCAAAATAATTTCAGTAGAAATGAGACATGCCAATGCTAATATAACTGCATACCAAATATCATTGATTTTTATATTGGTCCTATCATAAATGGTTCCCCTTAAACTAACCTAAACACAGTCTTTATCATTTTATCTAAACAAAAGTTTCAAAGTCAACCAGAGGTTATGGGGTCATACCGCCTTCATTGAAATGATATTGCAAATGATAATACAACTTCATACCAAATATCATTGACTTGCCATGAAAACGATTCAATTTAACATGTATAATAATCTGTTTACTATGCAAAAGTCACAAAAACCAACACACCAAGACTTGCTCTAAATGCTTTAGTTTTTGAGATAAAAGCCAAAACCTGCTTTCGACTCCTATGTTCTAATTTTAGCCATGGCGGCCATGTTTGTTGATGGATCAAAATTCGGATATAATTTTTAAACTAGATACCCTAAGGAACATTCAATTAAAGTTTGAACGGATTTTGTCAAATAGTTTTAGAGGTGAGAATTCTTGAAATAGTCCATGACGACAGACTACGGACGATGACGGACGACAAGTGATGGCATAAGCTCACATGACACTGCAGGCCAGGTGAGCTAATGAAAAGTGAATAATTACATTAAAGGTTATACTTACAAAGATAAACAGAATTCTATGACTAGAATTCCAGCAGTTATCAAGAACACCAACCCTGGAAGATAACTAACAGATTCTTTGTAAATGAAACCATAAAACAGCTGTGCAAGAGACGTCAGCAATAATTCGGAACTACCAATACAAGCAAAAAGGCTTCCTAAAAATAGAATGTTATGACGATTCAAGTAAGGGTAAAATCGAGACATGAACTTTTAGTGATATACTGGGAAAATACTGCTGTAGCTTGGATTTTGTATCTTCCCGCCTTTTTTAATGGTGCGGCTGTTTTACCTACCATATTTCCAATGCCTATCATGTAAGCCTGCAGGGCTTGACCCTTTATCTTTTTCGTTTATTGATAAAAGCCTGGATAAAAACATAACTCTGTTTCTCATGAGATTCTTACTTAAGCAAAACATTACTCTGTTTATCGAGTGAGAAGAGGCTACTAAAATGAGGGTGGCAATACCTTTTTATGTTAACCTGTTTTGGCCTTTTTCAAGGTCTTGTTAACTGTTTTCTGAGATGAATGTAAACTGTTAACTGTTTTCAACCCACTGTGGTAACTGTTATCAGCATTTTTGCATTTTTTGTTAACTGTTTTTTGCCAAAATCGAGGTGTTGTTAACATGTTAACGGACCCCCTATTGCCCCCTCTGAAATCAGCCTATCGTTCATCATTTGACATGTTCATTGAATGACACAAACATTGGCTTTTTCATCACATGACATGATCTGACAAGTCTGAACAAAATATTTACCTTGTTCATCTGGTGACACCAGCCTTGAAAGAACAGATCTTAGTAAGGGTGAAATCGAGACTGCCATAATACCAATCACTGCATCTGTAACATAGTAATAGAATCAAACAGGGACCAAAAGCGTTGAGCAATACTACTTAGTATATAGAATCATATTCAAAACAGTGTGGCTGTGGCCATTGATTGACGATCTAAATTATCCCATTGACTGGGACAGATTATGTGAACGTTTGTCTGTAACGACCATTGCTCACTATGCACTTGTTAAAGACACTTAAACTGTGGGGTCACCAAAGGTTCCCAACACCTAAATAAAGTAATTCGAAAAACTAATCAGGAATAACACGATGTTTTGATTTATATCAATAATATAATTCAAAAGAAAGGTTATTCCTGATTAATTTTTCGAATTATTTTATTATTCAAGGCATTAAGAACCTTTTGATGACCCCACAGTTTAAATTCCAGAATAAGTACATAGTAAGCAGTGGTCGTTACAGACAAACATTAACATAATCTGTCCCAGTCAATGGGATAATTTAGGTCGTCAATCAATGGCCACAGCCACACTGTTTTGAATATGATTCTATAAACAAGAGTGCACACACTAAAATGTCAGCCCTGATCTACTGAACATTTATTTAATGTTGAAATTTATAAAATAAAGGTTTTTACTACAATCATCACATAAATTTTACACTTTTTAAAGTTGCATAGCAATGAGGTCAAGGTCAGATAAATCCTGTCGGCAGACAGACATGTAAACATTACAATTATTCCTTACACAAAATATAGTCGACCTATATAGCTATTGCTTATGGTTACTGAAAACACACCAATTTTGTTTTAAAAAGACTGAACATTGAACCATGAAAATGAGGTAATGGTTAGATGATACCTGCCAAACCGACATGTATCTTTTACAATACAATAATCATATATTCAAAATACAGTTGACCTACTACATAAAGTATTTGGAAAACAGACCAAAACTCAAAAACTGAACTTAATTTCTGTGTCATTTTGGTCTCTTGTTGAGAGTTGTCTCATAAGCAATCATACCACATCTTCTTTTTTATATTAAACCAATGAACCATGTAAATTAGGTTAAGCTCATATCACAATTGCGAGATAGACATGTACACCTTACAATCCTTTCATTCACCAAAAGAACTTGACCCACTGCTTTAGTCCGGAAACACACGTCCTACGCACAAAAATAGCATGCATCGTAGATTTGTTTTCCTTTTAATTTGATTTTGTATGTTTATGATCTTGGATGTGTATTCCTTGAAAGACGTGTTACGCCACAGAGAAGACAAGCTTCCCCATTAAATGAGTCACACTTCTTCATTTCCCTTATATCAGTCTACTCACGTTGGATTTGTAGTAGTGTAGTGTGCCTCAAAAGAGACACGTATAACGGTGTGATTTATGTAGTAGGGTGGTATCAGAGTCAAGATTCAAATCTGCCATCGAAACAAATTGGAAAGTCTTGCTACAGGCTCGTTAGTTGCAGAACTGTCTTAGTTAACTAACATAAAATGATCAACAATCAGGAACTTTCAGTTGTTTGAAAACAAACCAATCAGATTAAAATAAAGATCTTGTTTTCAAGCGGGAAGTAAAACTTGTACATACGATCTGCATTTATATGATTTTAAATACAAGCATAGGCTCCGGTTTTAAGGCTGTACCTTGACCTATATTTTTTTTACTAATTGTGACTTCGATGGAGAGTTCTCTTTTTTTGCACTAACATAGGCGGATCCAGGGGGCTGGGAGGCCGAGCCCCCTTTCGTGTGAAAAATTTGGTTGATTATATAGGGAATCTCTGAAGCGTGACTGGAGAGGGGCCCCCCTTAGGTCAGTCACCCCTTCCTTACAAAAAGTTCTGATTCCGCCACTGACTCATACCACATCTTCTTATATCTATATACTGTAATTTCAGTAACATATTAATAGAATCTGTGAATAACACGAAATACACATTCTTGTCGTTCACTTTTGATAACGAGGTAAAAAACAACATTAGATCGTTCGAAGGGCTAATTTTATCAAAATTTTCAGCCGATTTGTTTCTTTATATTGAAATATAGATGTGATATGATTGCCATTGAGTAAACTTACAACTAGAGACCAGATGCCGAAGATGAAACAACACTTAAGTCTATATAAAACCATGGTACGGCTTTCAAAAACGAGTAATCCATTTTCTATATATCTTTTATAGCTGACTATGCGGTATGGGCTTTGCTCATTGTTAAAGGCCGTACGGTGACCTATAGTTGTTAATTTCTGTGTCATGTTGGTCTCTTGTGGAGAGTTGTCTCATTTGCAATCATACCACATTCTCTTTTTTTTATATCTATCTATAAAAGACAACGGCATGCTAAAGGGCTAAATAACTGAAAAAAAAAGAAAACCAATTGTGCTTAAATTGGTTAACTCATAAGATCGGTACGTCACTAAAACTAAATAACAAAATCAAAAACAAATACAAACTACCGACCGAAGAGTACTAGTATTTTCTGCAATGGGGGCTCGTCAAGTCTAAGCCGTAAATCGTAAATCGTATCTTCACAGACAAAACTCTAAACTGTTTTAATAAAGGATGATAAAGTTTAAAAAATCTTGAAATTAATGTTTATTGTATTAAGTTCAGATTTAAAGGCTAACTGCATACTTTGATGAAACAGTAATAAGTCAGAAAGACGATGTCAAATTTATGAAATTTGCCAATTCACTAATAAATAAATTAGAAGGATGAAAAGATTTTAACCGGACAGATGTTCAAGACTGACAAGTCTTGTCAGTATAGTTCTCGTAATGCTTTTAGCAAACTCAATGCGGACAGCTGAACGATATTCTAGACTATACTTCATTTTCTATTTGAGCCGAGCAAGAGCTTTTTATACTCTACAATTGAAGACGATATGTTTATCTCCAGTCGTCTTCGTATTTTTCTGTGTAGTAAGGTTGGTGTTTTACTGACACAATCCCCTCATTTTTTCTTTTAATGTTTTCTTTTATTTTTTCTTTTAAATTGTTTAGCTATAAAAATACTTACATAAATAAACTATCCAGTCTTCTGAACTAAAAGCCAAAGTGACGGAACTTGCAATGGCCGACACTGTTCCTACTATTATAATGGTATAATCTGCAAGGTATTTGTGTAAAATTCTAATGCCAATTAATATTGAACCCCAGTTCACCAACAGTTGAAAACATGTGAACATCTGAACGTCAAGCTCACTCCAACACAACGGCTTGTGGAGGAGAAATAAAGTAACAACGTTAGATTTTCCCAATAGTGCCCCAACATTGATACAAAATATGATTTGTCCAACCAACATTTTTTTATTTCTATTCCTGTTGCCATTTCTGTACACATCGAAACATGCGCACATAACTGATTTCGTGCATATCCTGTTGTTCTTCTTTTTGTTTGTCTTAGCCGTCTCGGACAGTAATGTTAATGTTAATATTAGAGACAAAACGGTACATGCGATGCACATAATCAATGGGTGTCTATAATTCCCGTCTTTAATCCAAAAACCAATACCTAATATCGAAAATGCTACGGCAATGGCTAGAGTTCCTTCCAATATTGTTATCTTTATTGCCCTGTCTTTACCAGGAGTTGTAATATCGGCAATCATCCCCATCATTGCAGCTAAAAATAGACCAAAATGTCCGGTGATGCCGAGGAAAAATTCACCCAAAGCTAAAAACCACAGTGACAACCCTTTGTAAACGGTTACAGTCATTACAATTTCTTTGAGTAAAATTCCAACCATTGAAAGATACAATGGAAATTTTCTTCCGTATCTGTCCGTGAGTGAACCAAATACCAAAATAGGAATTACAGCGATAAACGTGCCCACGAATCCTAGATACATCAATATGTTTGCGGATTCTGCTTGTACGATATTACTTGTACTGTTGGAAAATACAGGGCCTTTTGGGCAATAGTCAACGTTTGATTTTTCACCGTCTTCTCCATATTTCTTTGCAATTTCGTCTATAACGTAAAACTGTTGGATTGGAAACATTGCCATCAATGATCCAAAATGAAGAATGCCAATAATTTCTAGCATAATGAACTGGTACATAGGACGAACAATGACGGGTTTTTCAGTGGACCCATCTGGTACTGGCAAAAGTGGTTTATCTTCCTCGATGGTATCCATACTATAATATAAACTAAGAAAGTGAGAAATAATTTTTAATTTGCAGATGTTTTAGTGAATCTTGTGAAGACGTTCCTCTAAAGGAACTTAATCCCAATGTCTACTGCTACATGTTTTTTTTTTCTTAAGCATAACTTAAATCAAAGCGTTTTAAAACTACATCTTTTATCAAACAACCATTCAAAATTTAACACGAAATTTTAATAGAAATATGCATATATAAAACCGAATAAGGGGCGGGGGCGTCAATTAGACAGTAAACTAGCGTCAAAACAACCAAAAGACATATAGAGGTCAAATGAAGATCTGCAACTTTTAGTTTTCATTGTTGAGTTTTGTGTACAGTTGTTTGTATGTTTATCTTTCTTTTCTAGCCATTACGTTGTCAGTTTATTATTGACTTACGAGTTTGGATGTCTCTTTGGTATCCTTCGCCTCTCTTTTGTCTATTCCTTTAAATTTGTTACACTTGTGTGTCCCTTAAACGTGATATTTATACATCCATACTAGCTTTCATATCTTTGTATTTGGGCGTCCCTGATGAGAGCAAAAGCGCTTCAGACGTACCAACTTTCAACAAAAATGTTATCTTTCATGCTTGAACGACCTTTGAAAAAAAAATATATGATCCATGATCTACGCCAGTCTGATAAAACCCAGCCCCAACTATCCACTCTTTCGTTTGTTGGTGGATAGTAGGGATTGGTTTTAATCAGACCATGATCTGTGCATGAATACGTCGGACGCGTGTTTCGTAAATAAACAAGACTCATGGCAGTACTGCAGTCTACTGTTTAATAAGGGTATATAGAAATTAACTATTGAACAATTCTCCATAGACGCTTTTGGAATGGACCACTCTACATCCCTTTTTAATATTACCTTTGTTACAATTATCACTCAGTCATAAAATGTATAAAATGTTCTCTTTCCGAATATGTGTTTAAAGTTTCCGCTGGACATTCAACAGTCACCTATTATCATCATCATCATAAAGTCCACACATGATTTCCGCATATCTTCTATTTTCTACTCGGTTAAAAACAAGTAGCCGTGATATATACTACATCTACTTAAAATAGGGGCGAAAGATACCAGAGGGATAGTCAACGCCATAGAACGAAACAAACTGATTGGCTAAAAATGAAAAAGACAAACAGACAAATAATAATACAACATAGACAACTAAAGACCAAACAACACAAACCGCACCAAAAATTCAGGTGCTCCGGAAGGGTAAGCAGATCCTGCTCCACATGTGACACCCGTCCTCAGCACCCGTCGTAGTACTAGTGTTATTACAAAGCCGGTAAATAGTTTAATTCTAAAATGTGCTGGCATGAGGTTGATATGGGTAGCACATATAAACTTCAACCACTGTCATGACTGTAGTATACATTGTTTTGGTCTCAGCGAGCAAGAAGTTAAAGAAGATATTAAGATGAAATAATGAAAAGGGGAGTTTAAGCCCGATTACCTTTGTTTTACAAATCCTGGCTTCTCTGATGTGGTTTATTTTCACGGCCGACACTCGGCAAACCGAGAGATTGGTCGGTTAATCTATATTGAGTATGCGGCTATATCGGCGGTTGGTCTGTTAATCGGGGTGGCTAAAGTCTGTTAATCATGTGTTATCGAGAAAATCATTGCAAGTTTAGTATGTTTCATTGTATAACTTTTTAAAAATATTTTTATCATAAAAAATATTCATGTCTGACAAAACAATTCAATTTACTGAATCCAGTGGTGTAATAATTTTATTTTTAGCTTCGATAAACGTTCTATAAAATGAAAAGGCGGTTTACTCATCAATAAATTTATACACATTTTACACACACAAAATGTACACAAAATGGCACATTGTTCGAATTTACTTGCATGCAATATTTTGAACATCGAAAAAAGATAAGACATTATGTTTGTTAACCATAATAATATCATTGTGTGAAAAATCTTTACGAAAATCTGTATTTTGGTGACATTAATCAATTTTTATTTAAAACCTGGTCTGTTAATGGGTCGGATGTATAAAACTCGGTCTGTTAATTGGTCTGTTAAGAGTTATGAATGGCAATAAAAGAATAATTTTATTGCTACTATGTGGGGTGTTGTCGGATCATGGGTAGGCTCAAGACGAACGGCTAAAATATACGGAAACAACACATGAACACTGAAAAATAAAATATAGGGAAACAACACATGCACAATGAAACATTAAATATACGGAAACAACACATGATCAATGAACAATTTAGACAATAGAAATTGAAAATTGATAAAAATGGTTTCAAAAAGTGTAATATTAAAGTAATATTAATTTCATCCAAATCTTGTGGATTCTGTTCAAAAGTCATCCATATTAGTAACAAGCATATAAATCAGAGATAAACGTCGTAATGTAACTAAACATCAGTAAGTAAAATATATTCGGATGCTAGAATATAAAGAATAGAGAAAGAATAATGAGTAAGATAAATAAAATGTAGAGAAAAGTGGCATAACAATTTAAAGAATACAGAAATAAACAACACCCCAAATCCGGACCCTCATGGTATACACGAGAATCTGGATGGAGATGCAGAATATAGAATAATAGATAAGGACAGTAGAGAGTGGTGCATTGCTAAAAAAGAGAGAAAAAATAATAATTGTTTAAGAATACAGACATGAAACACCCCTGGGTGTTGAAACAGTAACGAATTGCGATGTACTCAAATTGGTGACAAATGCTAGAAGTTTACATGCGGACAACTGCAGTTCTCCTCTGCACTTATGTAGAAAGGAACTAAACGGAATAAAATTAATTAAAACTTAAGATAACCAAATGTAGCTACATTCGATCCTTTCCATTTACCTCTTTAGAATGATTTGTAAACAACATATGATCAAGTAATAGAAGAAAAGAAACAATTGGATGATACTGACGAATTAGGGGTTAACGTCCAGTGACAAATATCATGTGCATATGAGAACGACAACACGTTATATGTATATATTGAACAATTGCTCCAACTTATTGTGTACTATACATATATTCTTATGTTGTATTGTTATAACACTGTACCAGGTTAGGGTAGGGTTGGGATCCCGCTAACATGTTTAACCCCAGCCACATTATTCATGTATGTGCCTGTCCCAAGTCAGGAGCCTGTAATTCAGTGGTTGTCATTTGTTTATTACATATTTGTTTTTCGTTCATTTTTTTTTTTATATATAAATAAGGCCATTAGTTTTCTCGTATGAATTGTTTTACATTGTCATATCGGGGCCTTTTATAGCTGACTATGCGGTATGGGCTTTGCTCATTGATGAAGGCCGTACGGTGACCTATAGTTGTTAATGTCTGTGTCATTTTGGTCTCTTGTGGACAGTTGTCTCATTGGCAATCATACTACATCTTCTTTTTTATATGTATATCTATTTTTCTTTTTTTCTTTTTGGGTTGCTTGTTTGTTACCTATTTCAACCACACTTGCATTAAAATGCATTAGTATTTAAAAAAAACACATATTATATCTACATATTCTTTAAGAACTTAAATAGTTCTCATTAATCTTTTTTTTATATCATTGTTTGTATTGTATTATGAAAATTATTGATGTTCTAATGTTTATGCCCTTTGGGGCCCATAACAGGAAATAAAAGAAGATCTTCTGTACCCAGTGCTGTATCAGAAAGACACCTTCAGTCGGATTTTAGAACGTGCTACTTTAATTTGAACAGACACAAATATTAAGGCTGATTGAAAACGTTAATAATAAATGCATGCATATTCCAGCGGCCAATCTATATCACGCTAAACTGAAGTGACACACCCTTCAATAAAATGCAAAGAAAGTCAAAATAAAAATGCTCTTACTAGAAGGATACTGTTGCACCGTATTGTCATTTTATTTACTCAAGAACATCTCATTCTTAACTTTTTCAATGGGAAAATATAAAGGTAGCAAAACTATTGTCGTGGCTAAATAACTCTTAACTGACACAATTTTAATTGTCCAACCCATTAACAGACTTTATTCCCATAATTTTCACTAAAACGTGGTATTATTCACGTTATATTACATTCATGAAATATTTACTAATTTCAATCTATTTTTTGGAACCAAAGTACTTTTTTGTGTCCTTTAAATGATATCTAAAACTGTTTATTTCGCCTTTTATTAAAAAAAATTGCTGTGCGTATAAGCATAAATACTACATACCTGCGCGACGCCTTTTAGTTTTGCTGAAAACTGCGCAGACTATAAATTGTTTTTACAGGTGGAAAATGTTCTATGATAGATATCATTTTGTCAGACACTTTTCTTTTTTTCATTTGGTTCTTATAATATGCCAAAAATCTGTATATTTAACAGAATTTGACCTTAAATTGTGCGTTTTACTCTTAACAGACGTATAACCAACCCGATTAACAGACCAACCGCCCATACAACTGCATACTCAATATAGATTAACCGACCAATCTCTCGGTTAGCCGAGTGTCGGCCGTGATTTTGTTAAGTGTTAATATATGATACACTTTATACCCTGTGGGTGTCCAATTTGAAAGTTTGTCAGTATCACAAGACTTTCTGAAGTTTTGTTCTGATGACTCATGATATATTGACATCGCCTGATCAACTTATTTTTATTCGTTGCACTCTGATTGATTAAAATCTGATTATATGTATACTGTAATGCCTTTTAAAAAACTTTCATTTTATATCTTCATTAAAAGAGTTATTTATCAGTATTTCACAAAATTAGCGAACGCTCGAAATTTAAGTTAAATTACCTTAATTTCCGTTCATTCATTTATCAATTTTTGTAAAATGATTTTCAAATACTTCATAAATAAAACTCACATTGATTACTTTAGTTGATGTTTTGTTTACTTCCTAGGCCTTTGTAGAACGGGTTAATAATTAGAACGTTATACGGGTGAACAGTTCAAATTCGGAATTCCTCGTCCTATATCTTCGATCATGGTTCTAAAATACACTTATCCCCCTTTTCCCGCAAATAGTTATTTTATAACTATACTAACTCACATTAAAACGCAACACTCATTTTGTTGATTTTTTTTACCAAATTATGTTCACTTTGATCCTTATTTCTCTTTTTAGAAAAAATCAACATCTGACTTTATTTAGGATGTTTGCTCCCCCATTTTTTTAATTTTTTGCCAGATTTTCAGAATCCTCTGGTTTTATCCATGTATTGCCATTAAAATATTTTGCCCACTAACCCCTACTTTTCTTTTCATAATTTAATTACATAAAGTTTTAAAAGCCATATTTCATAAATTTTATAAAATTCTTGTTATTTTTCCATAGTTTTTGCAATGAATAAGGTGCCAATGTTAAATATATGAAAAGTCTAGAGAGAATTACTTCCCGCCAAATTTTCATTGGCTTATATCTCGAAAACGAGCACACGAACCCTTCATTTTTTTTTAAAACTTTTTTAGTTACTTTATTTCAATATATACAATCAATTTATAATAGTCTTTTAAAAAGCTTGTTAGTTTTTAACAGAGGAGCGAACATACCTGTGGTTTTCAAACATACCGGATTATTGAAGTCGCACGAATTCCTAAAGCAAAATTTAGGACCCATTAAAGATTTTTTTCAATTTTTTTTCTTCGTGAAACAATAATTTAAATCCTTGACCACAATCAAATCAGTTAAACAATTTTGCATCTCCATATATTCAAGACTGAGGAATAAAAAAATTGAAACAGCCCATAGGAATACTGCAAACAGGAAATTGTGAGCGTGCTGCAACCAAAATATTTTGCATCAGAATTCGTCTTACTGTCCGTCCAACAAAGATACAAGTAGACGGGATTTGTTGATGACCATCAATGACTAGATCAACATGTGTAGTGACAGTGCAACGTCAATCCGTAGTAGAATTTGATTAGACAGCGTCATTTGCGATCGCAACGTCAACTGCTCATTACATTGCCGAATGTCATTGCGCACAAATTTATGCCATAAATTTTTCCCATAAAACTGAACTACTAAAGAACAGACTGCAGAAAAACATTTAAAGCCCTTAAGTTTCACCTGCAAAAATATCAAAACACACTGTAATGGGTAAAACAGAATCCAACACATGGTTGCCCATTCTGACAATCATTCTGGCGTTGGTTACAGGCAGTAATTGGTTTTGACGGTTACATATTCATTGGTAAAGAGGAAAACCAGGATTTGAACATAAAAAATGACGTAATCAAAACAACTTTCGAATTGCCATTTTTTTGTAAAAACAATGAAGTATTGAAAGAAATGTCCGTTCATATTTTGGTTTAACAAGACATGCATATTTGAAAATGGGAATTAAAAAAGATTAATCTAGTGTTGCGTTCCTAAAATCAGTCAGTATATAACTGAACTGCGAAAATGTTGACCCCACTAATGATTAACGCCTTGTTTTATTTTTATGTTGCTTAGTGAATATTCCGATTAAGTGTTGTGTAGTTTTGCTACAACAAGAATTATTACTCCCTTTATATGGGTGACGGAAATTAAAAAAAATGCTTATTTAAATATCACAATTCGAAATGTTAGAACTATTAGGGACGACATCAAAAGTTCAATGAAGGATAAAAAAAAACTTAATTCACATAGTTTTTTCACTGACCCCCCCCCCCCCCCCCTCTTTACTTAATTTGGGAAAAATTGATTGACCAATAGGGATATATGTAAAATCGATTTTAGATTAACAAAACTTGCAGCAATGTTGACCCCCCACCCCCCAAACTATTTGATTTAAGTTTTTTATCCTACATCGATCTTTTGATGTCGTCCCTTAGCAAACGGTACCGAAAAAAAATTAAATTATACTTCAGTGACTTCTATTTTATTTTGGCTGATACATGTATTTTGATAATTTTTAACATTACTGTGTGTTCAAGTCTTTCCTGATCTTCAAAGTACATGACCCTAAAAAAAAATCTTCGTGGTCTAGTTTTATCAAACAATCTTATGTATAGACAGACTTTTTTTCATTTTAAACAGTCAAAGGAAGTTAAGGAATTGAAAATTAATTTATGAATTATGGAGATGGATATTACACATCAATGAGACAGCAACCCTACTATAAGATTAACAAGAAGAAATATAGTGGGCAATAAACAGGCAGTCTTCAACTGTCTGTATTAGTACAAGATTTCAATTTCTAAGAGTTAAATGTCCATTAAGGTTGAGAATAAAACCTGGATTCCCTATTGCAATTGCAATAATGCAACACATTTATTGAAAACTATGAATGAACGAATTCTTTCTATCCAAACATTCATTTCACTCTAAGCTTAAAGTGAAGATAGAATTACAAAATGATACTTAAGAAAATCAAAGGATATGGGGTATCCATTTATGACACAAAATCGGTACATGCACAGCAATATAAAAACAAAAGCAAATGCACAGCGCTTTATTTGCTGTTCTTCATCTCAAAGTCAGAGTGATGAGGCCTTCTTTTTAATCAAAGTTCTTAAATTTCATAAACATAACTATATATAGTATATAAAATCACAATAAATAATTGTATCAGTACCAGCTTTAATCCATGTGCGCTTATTTTTTGATAAAAAGAAAAATCAGGATTTTATTAGAAAACAAATGATAGAAAATGATCAAATAATGAATACTTATGTTGTGGTTTTTTTAATCGACGTGACGTGAAAGACACAATTTATATCATAAAAGTTCACCCGTAGTCAATAATAACCAGTGTAGTATACGTACATTGTAATATATTATGCATAACAACCAAATTGAAGTATGCAATTCTTTTCAAAGGGCACATTTGGTTATTACATGTCATCTTTTTCAATTCTTTTTAGAAGTTGTATATCAAGTTTAACACAAAGGCTGTGTACTGTACGACGTGTAATTAAACAACTTTCTGTGTTTCGATTGTGCTTTGCTATACGAATATAAATTAATAGGGTGATGCTAAACGGCGGAAACGGAATACGGAACGGAAACGGAATACAGAACGGAAACGGAAAACGGAAACTGATAGAATTAACAGCTTTTCTTTTTGGTTATTTAATTTATCTACATAGGCATGTTTTATATAGTACTTCACATGTTCACAAGAAAAAAAAAAACCCAGAGGAATGGATTTAAAATAAAAGATTTTATTAAAGCAAAAAGTATTGAAATAATTACCAGGAGATGATGAGACTATGTTTTTTGAAATATTTGATCAGGTCATGTGTGTACGTCGTTCGTACGATTCAGGAAAGTCTGTTCGACTTTTCTTTTCAAAAAAAAAAGTTTGATCAATGTCAATAAGACAGCATCCTAACAACACAAACAAAATCTCTATAGGCCTGAAAAGGATTAACATCGGCCTCGATTCTTATAAATTGTGAAGTTATAAACTTTGCGGGAAATCCTTTGCATCATTTTTTTTTTCTCTTTCTTTTTTAATTGCCTTGAATCAATATTAGTGATGTGGTGTATCTTGTTGCGTTGTTCTGCATTGGTAATATTCGTTGTATCTTTTCTTGTATAATGGAAAGAAAACGTAAAAGAAACCTAATAGGACACTGGTGTATGGACAAAATCCGATATGGAAACCAGGGAACTATAGAATAGAAACTTGTATATACTTTTATGGAAAAAAAATTGACAAAATCTCTCACTATACAAAGCCTTTCTCACCCTTTTACAATACTCAAGGATTTGTATACTAAATCCTTACAATACTGAAGTATACTGTTTGGTATTTACCTAGGAAAAGCATTATACTATCTTCTAGAATTTAAATCAATAAATACGAATTGATGTGCAAAAAGTGGCGAACAATTAGTAGCCTACATGGATGTGTAACGATTTGCATAGTGCCCTCACCAAGTTAATCGTAGTTATGTCCTAAGGTTTTCAAAATCAAATTGTCTACGCTGCTTTAATATCATGCCGCTTAATTCTTCTCTGAAAATTCAATTCCTCTCAAGCAGTCGTGAATTTTGTTTCATAATTTTACAATTGAAAACAGTGTCACTCATTCAGTATGCTGTTTTACTATAGTAGAAAACATACAAAGATAGGTGAAAAATACCAAAGGGTTATTCAAACTCAGAAAGTCGAAAAAAAACCCTCATCGCCATGAGTAAAAAAGAAAAAAGGCCAAAAAGACCAAAAGACAAACAGACAAGCAATTGTACACAAAACACAACATGTAAACTAAAAGCTGAGCACACGAACCCCACCAAAAACTTGGGGTGATCTCAGCTTCTCCGGAAGGGTAAATAAATCCAGTTTCACATGTGACACCCGTTTACATAGACATGTATTCATATTCATTCACACAAAAGGAATATCGAAATTTGAAAGTTCTTTTATTTATATTGGTAGTCTTTAATGATTTTGGTGCTATGTAAAGACAACTGAAAACTCATTCTGCTCTGTTCTTTTTTATGACGGAAATGATACCGTTTATTTAACACTACTCATCTGATCGTTTGGATGTTTCTACTGGCCTTACACACGATTTTCAAAGATATCACTGATATCATTTACTAAATAACACCTGACCCAGAACAGTTCCTTGAGATACCCCAGAATCCCCAGAATCAACGGTCTGTTGGACCTAATTGATATTGTTCAATTCACCACGACTCTTGTGTACGGCCTTCAACAATGAGCAAAGCCCATACCACATAGTCAGCTATAAAAGGCCCCGAAATGACAATTTAAAACATTTCAAACGAGAAAACTAACGGCCTTATTTATTTACCAAAAAATGAACGAAAAACAAGTACGTTACACATAACCAAACGACAACCACTGAATTAAAGGCTCCTGACTTGGGACAGGCACATACATACAGAAAGTGGCGGGGTTAAACAAGTTAGCAGAATCCCAACCCTCCCCCTAACCTGGGACAGTGGTATACCATTACAACATAAGAACGAACTATAAAAATCAGTTGAAAAGGCTTAACTCATCAGATACATTGTAGATACAAATACAAGTCATGGACGTAGCCGGGTACTTGTAAATCCCAATTACAAAAAAGACACTAGGTACAGATACTCGCAGTTAACTGACAGCTAGTTCAAAGCCACTAACAACTAATAAAACTAGAGGCTCTAAAGAGCCTGTGTCGCTCACCTTGGTCTTGTGCATATTCAACAATGGACATGGATAAATTCATGACATAATTGTGTTTTGGTGATAGTGATGTGTTTGTAGATCTTACTTTACTGAGCATTCTTGTTGCTACAATTATCTCTATCTATAATGAACTTGGCCCAGTAATTACAGTGGAAAATATTTTCTAAAAATTTACAAAAATTTATGAAAAATGTTAAAAATTAACTATAAAGGGCAATAACTCCTTCAGGGGTCAATTGACTATTTTGGTCATGTAAACTTATTTGTAGATCTTATTTTGCTGAACGTTATTGCTGTATACAGTTTATCTCTATCTATAATAATATTCAAGATAATAACAAAAAACGGCAAAATTTCCTTAAAATTACCAATTCAGGGGCAGCAACCTAACAACGGGTTGTCCGATTCATCTGAAAATTTCAGGACAGATAGATCTTGACCTGATAAACACTTTAACCAATGTCAGATTTGCTCTAAATGCTTTGGTTTTTGAGTTATAAGCCAAAAACTGCATTTTACCCCTATGTTCTATTTTTAGCCATGGCGGCCATCTTGGTTGGTTGGCTGGGTCATGCCACACATTTTTTAAACTAGATATCCCAAAGATGATTGTGGCCAAGTTTGGATTAATTTGGCCCAGTAGTTTCAGAGGAGAAGATTTTTGTAAAAGATTACTAAGATTTACGAAAAATGGTTAAAAATTGAATATAAAGGTCAATAACTCCTAAAGGGGTCAACTGACCATTTTGGTCATGTTGACTTATTTGTAAATCTTACTTTGCTGAACATTATTGCTGTTTACAGTTTATCTCTATCTATAATAATATTCAAGATAATAGCCAAAAACAGCAAAAATTCCCTAAAATTACCAGTTCAGGGGCAGCAACCCAATAACGGGTTGTCGAATTCATCTGAAAATTTGAGGGCAGATAGATCTTGACCTGATAAACAATTTTACCCATGTCAGATTTGCTCTAAATGCTTTGGTTTTTGAGTGATAAGCCAAAAACTGCATTTTACCCCTATGTTCTATTTTTAGCCATGGCGGCCATCTTGGTTGGTTGGCCGGGTCACGCCACACATTTTTTAAACTAGATACCCCAATGATGATTGTGGCCAAGTTTGGTTTAATTTGGCCCAGTAGTTTCAGAGCGAAGATTTTTGTAAAAGTTAACGACGACGGACGACGACGACGACGACGGACGACGGACGCCAAGTGATGGGAAAAGCTCACTTGGCCCTTCGGGCCAGGTGAGCTAAAAAATCAAGCATCTAAGACGTAAAGCAGTGATGATATTATACTAATCTAGACGATTACGCATTATGTTGGACTATACTATATGTTGCAGCATCTTGCAGAGAATGCATGTTTGAGATATTTAATTAGCGGAAATGCACAAATGTCTCCTGTTGTTCATTCATCAGGTATCAAGCTGGTATTGATGATTGTTGAAAAATAGGTGAATAATAATATGATAGCTGGTAATTCATTTTATATTTTTAGGTCTTTTTTTTACATTCTATGGCCTATTTCTTTTGGTCCTCTTACTTTTTATGTATTGAATCCATATTCTAATTTTGTTCTCGCCCATACTTAGGTTATTATGTCTTTCCATTTTGGATGTAACGGTTTATTTAGTGGTACATATTTAGTTGACGTCTTCTAAGTTGATACAATTATAGTGAAATGTTCATTCAATGTTTTTGCTCTGTCATGGTCGTTTTCTGCTGGTACTAAGACCTGCTTTAGTCTTAAGTGGTATACTCCGAGAGAGTTCTTTTTTAACTAACCCTTCTAGGCTGAAAGGGAGCTTTTCTCATGCGTTCGTCGTCCGATTTCGTCTTTGTTAACTTTTACAAAAACTACTGGGTCAAATGTTATTGAACATAAATACAAATATACAAGACTATTAAAGGCCAGAGAATCCTGACTTGGGACAGGCGCAAAATGCGGCGGGCTTAATCATGTTTTGTGAGATCCCAACCCTTCTCCTATACCTCCTATACCTCTAGCCAATGTAGAATAAAGACAGTTTTTAATAGACAGCACTTGCATTTTATCCCTTTTAGGGATTTTAGGGAGTCGCCTGATAGTTTTGGTTAAACTTTGTAACAATTACCATTGGTGTATCTAGTTTAAAAAACTGTTTTGGATGACCCTGCCTGTCAGCCAAATTAGCCGACATGGCTAAAACTAAAACATAGGGATAAAATACAAGTGCTGTCTATAAAAACGCTATGAATAACGAAAACCACAGTCCTGATGTGAAAAACATGTCTATTCTGAAATCGGACTCGGACTTATTTTAAAATGAGTTTTACTGTGTGTATTGCCTCATATGTATTTCTTTATTCTACATTTTATTAGAATGTTGAGCTCTACCTAATGTTCATTCACGTGAAAACGGTCAAATGACTTCTTATAGGAGTTATCGACCTTATATGACGAATTTTCTCACTTGCATGTTCGCCTGTTATATTGAAATATGATCAATAGATAGAAACTTTTAATAGCAAAAATTACCAGCAAGACAAGATCTTTTGATTTTCATAGTTCTTTATTTTCACACTTAAATTCCGTCAATATAAATGTTTCTTTCCGTTTCCGTTTCCGTTTCCGTTTTCTGTTTTCCGTTTCCGCCGTTTAGCAACACCCAAATTAATACACGTACTTTATTAAAGAGGGCCCTCATGGGGTTTTTGATTATGTGATTACTTGGCCGTTTTTTTAATGATTATTTGATTATTAAGCCAAATATTTCATGATTATTTGATTACCTAGGACTGTATTTTTAGTTTATGATTATTTGATTACTAAAGATAAGCAAATATTTAATGATTATGTGATTATATTGGCAAAAAAATGGTGATTATGTGATTACTAGGACCCCCCCATGAGGGGCCTCATTAAACCAATCATCTACCCATAAAGAAAATAATTAATGTTATATATATAGACAAAGAAACATGGCAGTGAATACAATTTAAAACTAACCACACCGGATTACTTGATGCATTTTGATTTAAAAACCTTTAAAAAAACAAGTCTTAGAGATTATTCATTATTGTCGTTAAAATTGACCTATACAGCGGATTGCTATTCATGAAGTGTTGTGACTCTGAGTGTTGTGATAATAAAACAAATTAGACGGAAACAGTTTTCGAATGTTTTCGCACAGTAATTTCCCGCTTTATATGTAACTCCCTAACGTGTAAGATCGGACAAAAGTTTTGAAAATATCCTAGTTGCCGATTTCATACTAGAATTAAATGGACCCGGAAGCATGATTATCAGGATCTAGCTCCATTCGTCACATCTCGGCCGATTCCGTACCTTCATCTAAGAAGGAGAGTGGCGAATTACATATTACATATTCATGAGTGATATCAACAGGAAAATAGGAATTTTGGTAGATGCTTGGTCATGTCATCGACTTCGTACAACCAGATCATCACCATTGTCTCTTTGGGTAACCGCTTGACTACCTCTACTTCCACTTCTAACCGCTTGCCTACCTCTACTTCCACTTCTAACCGCTTGCCTACCTCCACTCCTACTTCTAACCGCTTGTCTACCTCTACTTCTAACCGCTTGCCTACCTCCACTTCTTCTTCTAACCGCTTGCCTACCTCCACTTCTATCCGCTTACCTACCTCCACTTCTAACCGCTTACCTACCTCCACTTCTAACCGCTTGCATTCTTCTACTTCTAACACTCCCATCTATTTTAAAGGTGCTGGTCATGTTTTGTCTAATTTTTATCCTTGTGTTCTTACTTTCCAGGGGTTAACCTTCAGTAGTTCTGAACATTTGTATCAGTATCGCAAGGCTGTCGAGCATTCCGATTTCCATTTGGCGCATCTCATTCGATCAGCTCCGACAGCCAAGGATTGCAAAGTCCTTTCAAAACATGTAAAAACTAACCGGAATTGGTTATTAATCAGGCAAGACATCATGCTTGAAGTTTTGGCAGTTAGATTTGATCAGTGTGCAAAATTCAAAAAATATTTACTTAGTACAAAATTATCGGAACTGATACACAATGTAGCAGACACTTACTGGGGTAGTGGTTGGAATGGCAGTGGTTTCAACATTCAGGGTCAGCTTTTGATGCAGTTACGGTATGGTATTGTTAACACTCCTTCAGTTCACTCACCAGTTACCATCACTCCTATTGCTAACACTCCTTCAGTTACCTCACCAGTTACCACCACTCCTATTGCTAACACTCCTTCAGTTACCTCACCAGTTACCACCACTCCTATTGCTAACACTCCTTCAGTTCACTCACCAGTTACCATCACTCCTATTGCTAACACTCCGTCAGTTACCTCACCAGTTACCACCACGCCTATTGCTAACACTCCTTCAGTTACCTCACCAGTTACCACCACTCCTATTGCTAACACTCCTTCAGTTCACTCACCAGTTACCATCACTCCTATTGCTAACACTCCGTCAGTTACCTCACCAGTTACCACCACGCCTATTGCTAACACTCCTATTGCTAACACTCCGTCAGTTACCTCACCAGTTACCACCACGCCTATTGCTAACACTCCTTCAGTTACCTCACCAGTTACCACCACTCCTATTGCTAACACTCCTTTAGTTCACTCATCAGTTACCACCACTCCTATTGCTAACACTCCTTCAGTTACCTCACCAGTTACCACCACTCCTATTGCTAACACTCCTTCAGTTCACTCACCAGTTACCACCACTCCTATTGCTAAGAAATGTGAAACAAGTGGAAAATATTGTGCGAAAAGTGAATGAACAGAAGAGAATAAGCAAAGATGATATTTACAATCTTATGTTGTTGGCTTACCACATGGAGGGATATGTTCACGAAATTACTGTGTTCCCGGACTTGACATCTATAATAGCCTTACCGGAGATGATATCGATAGTGAACCAATTACTGGATGTTAATACTGAAGATGATATTCCGTTTCAATTTTTCTATGATACAACATTTAAACTTGGAGATTTCTATGTGTCGCCGCTAGTGTTCCGTAACATAATATTTGAAGACCGTCCAATCATGCCAGTAGCATTTCTTATACATGGAAGGAAGAAAGAAAAAGTGCATTCAAAATTTTTCGATTTTGTGTCATCAGTGTTTCCGAAGTTGAACAGAAAGTGTGTGCCATTTGTGACAGATCGTGAACCAGGATTAGTGAACGCAATAGAAAAGAATTTTCCAAATAGCGATGTTATAATGTGCTGGAACCATTTGATAAACGATGCCAAATTTAATTTACATAAGATGGGTGCTGATCAGGAAAACATTGCGTTTTATCTATCGAACATCAGAGAATTATTGCGTTGTGATAGTGTGGAAGAATATAAGGAGAAAAAACAATTGCTTATGGTGAAGTGGTCAAAACCGATAGTTACATATTTCAACAAAATGGAAAAGGATATTTTATTTCATTGTGGGAAGTGGATAATTAACAAGTATGACAATCTTTATGATCCGTTTTCTGGTGTTACCAACAATGCGTGTGAAAGCATGAATGCCGTTATCAAACGATTAAACAAATATAAAGAGCTTCCAGTTGATTGCTTCGTTTTAAGCATGTATTACCTGCAAGTTTACTACATAACAGAAGTTCAGAGAGGATTAGCTGGTGTAGGAAATTATAATTTGAGACACGAATTCACTCACGCCCGCATTCCAAAAGACGAAATTTGTTTACCGAAACGTGTGCTAAAACCGGATGATATTGTGAAACATGTGATGTCCGAAATAGATTCTGTGCGAGAAGAATGCGTAAAGGAATATACTGAAAATACATCAACAACTGTGCCGTTAAATCAAGATTCAAATTCTGTGCCGTTAAGTGAAGATTTAAATTCTGTGCCGATAAGTGAAGATTCAAATTCTGTGCCAATAAGTGAAGATTTAAATTCTGTGCCGTTAAGTGAAGATTCAAGTTCTGTGCCGGTAAGTGAAGATTCAAATTCTGTGCCGTTAAGTGAAGATATGGATATTCCGAAAGTTGTGTCAATTACTGATAAGAATTTGTCGCAAAAATCGTTGGCCCGTCTTACAGTAGAAAATGACAATGTAACATTTGTGCAACAACAGAAGGCATTTATGGTGAAGGGAACCCAAGGAAACATATATGCTGTAACATTACTACCGAAAGAAACATGTCAGTGTCCATCGACAACACAGTGTTACCATATAATAGCTGCAAAATTGTTTTTAGGCGATGAAAGTGATAATAAACTGAAATTTATGAATTTAAAACAATTATCCAGGAGAAATTTGAAAAGGAACGACAAAAAATCGGGAAGAAAGAAACCACGTGCGAATGATTATGATAACACCGAAGTTGTACCAGCGCCAGATTCAGAAATAGTGGAAAATATAGATATGCCAGAAACACCAGGAAAACAATCGTCCACAACGGAAACACCTAAATCGAAGAAAAAAATTAAGTTGAAATGTAAGGAACAGGATACGAACACTTGTGAAACACCTAAAAAGGGAAATAAATTGCGATTTTCAGAGGATGACGATGAAATACAGCTAATATCGCCGTCTGTGTCACCGAAGAGTATAAACCTGCCGACTTCCGATGAAAAAGCGAAAATTAGCAACAAACGCTAAGAGTACAAACCATACACCTTGGGTAGCCAGTTTAAATACAGAACACAAACTTATGTTGGAAAATAATTCATGGCTATGTTCCGAAATTATAAATGTGAGCATGAAGATATTAGCGAAACAATTCCCACTTATATCTTGATTTCAACCAACAGGTTTAGCGCCTCTTTTCGATGAAGATAAACAGTGTTGGACAGAAAATTTCGGGACATTCATCAGTCAAGATACACCATGTGTGCAAATTCACCATACCGGAAAATCTCATTGGATTACATCTCTGCAAACGAAAAAGGATAGTGCCGTTTATGTGTTAGATAGTCTCAGTACAGAATTCAGATTAACACCATCGACAGAAATTCAGTTATCAGCTATTTATTCTCATGAAAAAAAGAACTTGCTTGTTAAATTACCGGATGTTCAACAACAGACAAATGGATATGACTGTGGAGTGTATGCTATTGCCAACTTGGTGGAATATTGTCATAAAGAAAAACTCAACACTCAAAGACGTACGAAGTTTATTGAAAAATACATGCGACCACATTTGATATCGTGTTTGGAAAAGGGCCATTTTACACCATTTCCTCAAAATACAACATCAAGTACAGACTTTATTAGGATTTATGCAAGAAGAATTGAGTGTAGTTGTCAGTGTGGTAAACCAGATGTTTTTGAGAACATGATTGGATGTGAAGCGAAAAGAGGACGGATAAGCTGTACTAAGTGGGTTCATCAGACATGTTCAGGAGTTTCAGAAGATTGGTACTGTGATGAACATCGCGATGCTTGAACATTGTATTATATTATTGTATTGTAGTGAATTGTGTTGTGTTGTGTATTGTATTGTAATTGAAATTTGTATTGTTATAAACATTTGTATTGTAATTGAAATTTGTATTTGTCATTGAAATTTGTATTTGTCATTGAAATTTGTATTGTAATTGAAATGTGTTGTATTGTTTATTGTGTTGTAATGTGTATTGTATTGTAATTCAAATTTATATTGTGTATTCTGTATTTAAGTTTGTGTTGTATAGTGTATTGTGTTATATTGTGTTGTATTGTATATTGTGTTGTATTGTATATTGTGTTGTATTATGTATTGTAATATAATTATTCTTTGTATTGTACTTGTTAACGGTATTGTGTATTTTATTGAAATTATTATTGTGTATTGTTTATTGTATTTCTTTGTGATTCCAATATAATATTAATGTATATGCTTGTATACACATCCTTTTCAAACAAAACGAAGCCCATTTTCTGCTTTTATATGATATGTATAATCACTCAACAACCAGATAAAACAAAATTTATTGATTGTAAAGAAAAACATTCCAAATTGTGATTATAGTAATTAATGTAGGTGTGTTTTAATTTTATTGATTCTTGTCACCTTCCTTTGCCTTTATTTTAATACATTTTTTTTTAACTTAGTTATTGCACCAAAAAGAAAAAGAAAACTTTCAATTAACTTAGTTATTAAAATCAGTAGGTAGCTAGCTAATCACTATACATTTTTATAGTTTTTAATTGAGGTCAATAATTCAATAATTAGTTTCATTAGTCAATCTGAATTATTAATCAAATTAAGTAGATTTGTGTTACAAAGGGGTAAACAATACTCACAGTCACTCAGCAACTCATATTTCCCCTATCTTTTCATTTAACAAAATTTATTTGCTTTGGATGTTGTATTGTATGGATAGGAAATATATAAATTCAATTACAATAGAAGGTAAGAACTACAAATGTTGTTGTTTGTGTATTAAGTTTAAGGGGTTAATTAAGTCAAGTATTTATTTCCTTTGAAATATTTTGTTTCCAATTTATTGCAGCAAGTACAAAAATAAAAACGTTACAATTTGACTTGGTTTCAATTAAGAACTCAATCATACCAACAATGTTGCAAGTATTAGCACTTTTATATCGGTCAGGACATTTACTCACAACAAAGTCGATGTTCGTCAGGTCAAGTTTTTTTACCCTTTAAGTATTTTCCCCCTAATTTTTTTCAAATGAGTATTTACTCAATGTTACTTTCTTGTCTTGTGTCAAATTTGAAGTCAATCCGACCGAATTTGAGAAATAAATTACCAGTTTTATATCGGTCAGGACATTTGTCACGGCTGGACGTGGTTGGTCAGGTCAAGTTTTCTAACTCTTAAAATATTTTTTTTCTTTTCTTCTTCTTATATTTTTGTAATAAATGATTTAATCTTCCTTGATATCGAATTTGAAGTCTATCCTGTCATTAATAAATTATTTTTTAGCCGTTTCATATCGGTCAGGACAATACTGAATAGTATTTTCGAGGTCAAGTTGGTCAGGTCAAGTTTTCTAACTCTTAAAATATTTTTTTTCTTTTTTTTTCTTATATTTTTGTAATAAATGATTTAATCTTCCTTGATATCGAATTTGAAGTCTATCCTGTCATTAATAAATTATTTTTTAGCCGTTTCATATCGGTCAGGACAATACTGAATAGTATTTTCGAGGTCAAGTTGGTCAGGTCAAGTTTTCTAACTCTTAAAATATTTTTTTTCTTTTTTTTTCTTATATTTTTGTAATAAATGATTTAATCTTCCTTGATATCGAATTTGAAGTCTATCCTGTCAATAATAAATTATTTTTTAGCCGTTTCATATCGGCCAGGACAATAGTATTTTCGAGGTCAAGTTGGTCAGGTCAAATTTTCTAAGTCTTAAATTATTTTTTTTTTATTTTTTTTATTTTATTTATTAAATATAAGTTCTCATCTTGCTTGATTCCAAATTTCAAGTAAATCCTTCCAATAACAAAAAAGTATTAAGCATTTACATTTCTGTCAGGACATTGTCAGGACATTAGTGTAACCCCAGGCCAGCTGCAAAAACCAGTTATGCAATACCATAATGTGATCTTCGGTATAATGGTGTATAAGGTTTCGATAATTCTAGTTTGGAGCTGGAGTATGATGGTAACAGCAGACCAATCTGTTGTCTTATTTCTGAAACCTTGTGGCAGAGATACAGAGATTCACTTGGAGCTTCCGTACATTTTCCAAACGCAACCAAAAACCATGGAATTGAAGATTTCAACAAATATGTTAATAATATTTTTCAGAATAAAAAATAAAGCCAATATCATTTTTATCTTTGGAAATCCCAAATAGCAAAGTTATCCATGTCCTACAGTTTCAATCGGACAAGAATATGAAAAAGAAAGGATACAAGGTATGCGTCAATGAGACACAATTTCAATAAAATAGAACATTGCAAAAATGCCACCATATAGGGGTCGCTTTCTTCATGATTAAGTACGAACGACAGCGAGTACTTAATATCAAAAAGTATGACTTCATTTTGCAGTATTTTATTTGTGGGCTAGTTTTAGTGATTCTAGGAATGTTTTATAATTTGAGAAAATGGTATATGTTTCCTGGATGTGAGTATGAATGTTTAATATTTTAGCGAGGAATTATTCTTTTTTAACTACAGTTTCAATCAATAAATACATTTCAGTTACAACAGATTTTATTCCTCAGCCAATATTTCGGTACAGCTTTTCGATACTATTTTATTATGTCGAGGAAATGTTTTAATAAAATGCGATTAAAAGTTTAAAACTTAAATAAAATATCTGTTTTGTTAATTTTATCGGAATATTGGAAATACTTGTTCTCTTTTGTTTATTTGTTTTAGAATTTTGGAGATATTTATTTTAATAATAACATTAAAGGTACAAATTTTACTGCAAAAAAAAAATTTCCGACTTATTTGGGTTTTTTTTGTTTGTTTCACAATTCAATTTTTAGTAAGTTCCAATCACTGTGATGAATCCTTTCAATCTGGTAAACGTGCTTTGGGGCAGTTGTAACTCATTTATAGAAACACTTTGTTTTGAACTGTAAATAGACCCAAATTCTATGATAATCTCTCACTAAGAACATGATTTACTTTCACTCCTCACAATTAAGAGACACCAAATCCTACAATTTCATTGGTCGATATGCTATATTCTATTACATCCCATCTCCATTGTTCTTCCAAGGGTGATCTGAGCAGGGATGTAAAATAGTTATCTTATTCGAACTTGGTGTGTCAGTTTTAGATCACCATCTTGTCTCCGGCACTCGAGATGATCTTACACTGACACACTGCGTCCTCATGGGATAACTATTACAACACATTTGTTACGTTTGGAGGACGTGTTTTTCAACAGACTGTCGGAATTTCAATGGGAACAAAGTGTGCCCCTTTTTTTGCCGACTTGTTTCTTGATTATTATGAGGCTGACTTTATACATGAACTTCTTAGGAAGAAAGATAAAAAGTTAGCAATATCCTTTAACTTTACGTTCCACTATATAGATGATGTTCTTTCACTAAATAATACAAAATTTGGTGACTATGTTGAACGAATCTATCCCATCGAATTGGAGATAAGGATACTACAGATAAGGCTAAGTCTGCCTCATATTTTGACTTACATCTAGAAATTGACAATGAGGGTTGGTTGAAAACAAAACTTTACGACAAAAGAGATGATTTCAGCTTACCAATTGTGAACTTTCCATTTCTATGTAGCAACATTCCATCAGCGCCTGCATATGGAGTATATATTTCCCAATTGATACGATATTCCCGGGATTGGATTTACTATCATGATTTCCTTGATAGGTGATTGCTACTCACAAGAAAGCTATTAAACCAAGAGTTCCAAATGGTGAAGTTGAAATCATCCCTTCGTAAATTTTACGGACGCCATCACTAGTTGATTGACCGTTTTGGAATAACCGTTTCACAGATAATATCAGATATGTTCCTTATGTCGTAAATACAATACCCTTTCCCTTTTCACGAATGTGACCTACCGAATAACACTATTTACCGGATTTGTAATAACATAAGCAGCACGACGGGTGCCACATGTGGAGCAGGGTCTGCTTACCCTTCCGGAGCACCTTATATCACTCCAAGGTTTTGATGGGGATCGTGTTGCTTAGTCTTTAGTTTTCTATGTTGTGTCTTCTGTACTATAATTTGTCTGTTTGTCTTTTTATTTTTAGCCATGGCGTTGTCATTTTATTTTCCATCTATAAGTTTCACTCTCCCTCTTGTATCTTTCGTCCCTCTTTTACATACAGCATCTTATTCACAGTAAGTATAGAAATAAGTTGAATCTAATGTTTTAATCGATTCAAAAAGGAAACAGGAATGTCTATATGAATGGAAAGGAAGCAGTATGAATATAAATATTATAAATAAACTCATCATAGATATTAGGATTAAATTTTGTATTTACACCAGACGCGCGTATCGTCTTCAATACACTCATCAGTGACGCTCAAATCCAAAAAAGTTTTAAAAAAAAGGCAAATTAAAGTACGCAGTTGGAGAGTATAGAGGACCAAAATTTCAAAAATTTTTGCAAAATACAATTATAAACTTGAGTTTAGTCAAAACAAATCTCCAGAACGAAATCACACAGATGATTATTTGTTATTTATTACCTCCTAAAATTTGTATTTTAAGTTTTTCGTGATTTCTGTCAACAATTAGATGCAAGTGTAAAAAGTCGTGATTCTATCATGATTTTATCAACATATAACTTAGGCCTCTATCTATATATATATATTGTTTGAGACTGCATTCCGATTCCTTGAACGGTTTTACTATTGTTCACTAAAATATCACACTATGACCAATATCTTACAAAAACTAGTTTATTCCTCTACATGTTTGAGTTGGTCAGATTCACTGAAGTAGGCTAGTGTTGGTTTGCTCATTTGTTCTTTTTAGAAATTTGCGATGTATCAGTGCCATCTGTGTAAAATTTACTCAGAACTTGTCTAAAATCTACCTGCCCTTAGAAGAAGGTGTTTGAATGAAAGCAGATGTCGAAGTGGTCATCAATGAAGCAGAAACCCAAGACAAAACAATCAAAAGACATGTCAATGTCATTCAACAATGTTTGTTCAGATTTTTATTTATATATGTCATATCTTTATATCTCATCCGCATCCCCTGTCCCCCCTTTTCCATTAAAAACACCAAATACATGACAAATAATATTGTAATACTGAAAGCAATGTCTTAGTCATTTACCTGCTGCTTATAATTTAAGAAATCATGCCGTCATGTACATTTAATTATAATATAAAAACGAAGATGTGGTTTGATTGTCAATGAGACAACTGTCCACAAGAGACCAAAATGACACAGACATTAGCAACTATAGGATACTGTACGGCCTTCAAAAATGAGCAAAGCCCATACCGCATAGTCAGCTATAAAAGGCCCCGATATGACAATGTAAAACAATTCAAACGAGAAAACTAACGGCCTTATTTATATATAAAAAAAGGAACAAAAACAAATATGTAACACACAAACAAACGACAACCACTGAATTACAGGCTCCTGACTTGGGACAGGAACATACGGGGCTAAACATGTTAGCCTTTTACTTTTTGATGATTTTTTTTTAAATATCGGTTGCTGTATTTTACGGAAGCGTATTAGCGCCACACATTT
The DNA here is from genome assembly GCA_019925275.1 of Mytilus edulis. NCBI lineage: Eukaryota > Metazoa > Mollusca > Bivalvia > Mytilida > Mytilidae > Mytilus > Mytilus edulis. The sequence goes on from CM034350.1 coordinate 90,073,391, forward strand.
TATTTTTTTTATTTTTCTTCCTATGTTTGCGTTATAACGCAAACCTTTGCGTTATAACGCAAACCTTTGCGTTATAACGCAAAAGGCAAACCTTTGTGCAAACCTTTGCGTTATAACGCAAAAGGTTTGCGTTATAACGCAAAGGTTTGCGTTATAACGCAAAAGGTTTGCGTTATAACGCAAAGGTTTGCGTTATATCGCAAAGGTTTGCGTTATAACGCAAACATAGGAAGAAAAATAAAAAAAAAAATGTGTGGCGCTAATACGCTTCCGTAGTATTTCATACAAGATTACAGCAACGTCATAAATAGAACAGGAAATAACAATCTCGTGCAATGCCAGAAACAAAGTGTATACTAGTATAAAGAAATACGATAAACAAGCTTTTTTAAAAGTGAATGCATGTGTCCCTTTTAGTCTTTGAATTCCTAGTTTGAGATTTCTCTGACGCTCCAACCTAAAACAGACTGTCGGTTGTCAGATCAACCTTGGAATAAAAATTCGAAGAATTAAACTCAGTTGATTATATCAAATTGAGTGGGGCATCGTCGTTGCAAATATCTGAGAAAATATTTAGTGGTACGAATTTGCTGGACATGCAAGTGATGACTTCTTTATACTTTTAAGAATCAATTAAAAAAATGTCGGTCATATTGCGATATTTAGTGAAAAATAGTTTGAAAAACTATAAGGAAGTAGAGAAGCAGTCTTGCACAATATCTAAAGAGGCCTAAGTTATACGTTAATAAATGGATCAAGACTTCTTACACTTACATCATTTTGTTGACAGAGAGTAAAAAAACAACAATGATCTCTTGTTATTTTATACTGTTTATATTCACAAGGCTTCCTTTCCTTCAGTACAGACATTCCTGTTTCCTTTTTGAATCGATAAACAGCTTAAGATTCGACTTATTTCCTTACATACAATATAATACTGTATAAGAAGGCGCCTACATTTATAATTCTGTCTAAAGTAGGGTGTATTTGAAAAATACTCAAAATGGAACAAGACTTGCATCAAGTGAGGAGGTAAGCTTAATTTTGTATTTACTGCCATGTTTCTTTGCTTATAACACTGAGAATGGAAATGGGGAATGTGTCAAAGAGACAACAACCTGACGGAAGATTTAAAAAAACCAGCCGAAGTCCATCAAAGAAAAGGGTCTTTCACAGCAAAGAACATAATATCTATTTGTAATCATTATATGTAACATTTTCTTTATGGGTTGATGATTGGTTTAGTTATGTATGTGTATTGTTAAATTCGTATAACAAAGAGAAATCAAAACACAGAAAGTGTTAGTACACATAGAACAGTACACATCCCTTGTGTAAAATTTACTATACAACTACTAAAATGATTTCTCACTTTCTTAGTTTATATTATAGAATGGATTCCATCGAGAAAGATAAATCACATTTGATCATACCAGATGGGCCCATTGAAAAACCAGCCATTGTTCGTCCAGTATACCAGTCCATTGCGATAGAAATTATTAGCATTCTGTATTTTGGAGCTTTGATGGCAATGCTTCCAATCCAACAGTTTTATGTTATAGACGAAGTTGCAAAGAAATATGGAGAAGACGATGGAAAATCAAACGTTGACCACTGCCCGAAAAGCCCTGTATTTTCCAATAGTACAAGTAATATCGTACAAGCAGAATCTGCAAACATACTGATGTATCTAGGATTCGTTAGCACGTTTATCGCTATAATTCCTATTGTGGTATTTGGTTCACTAACTGACAGATACGGAAGAAAATTTTATAGACACCCATTGATTATGTGCATCGCATGTCCCGTTTTATCTCTTATATTAACATTAACATTATTGTCCGAGACGGCTAAGACAAACAAAAAGAAGGACACCAGGATATGCACTAAATCAGTTATGTGCGCCTGTTTCGATGTGTACAGAAATGGAAATAGGAAAAGAAATAGAAAAATGTTGATAGGACAAATGATATTGTGTATCAATGCTGGGGCACTCTTGGGGAAATCTAACGTTGTTACTTTATTCCTGCTACACAAGCCGTTGTGTTGGAGTGGGGTTCACATTCAGGTTTTCACATGCTTCCAAATCTTAGTGAACTGGGGTGCAATATTAGTTTTCATTACAATTTTACACAAATACCTTGCAGATTACACCATTGTAATAGGAGGAACAGTGTCGACCATAGCAAGCTCTGTCATTTTGGCTATTAGTACAGAAGATTGGATAGTTTATTTATGTAAGTATTGTTACGGTTAAAAAATAAAGAGATATAAAGAGTGTGTGCCAGTGAAATAGCAACCTTACAGCACAGAAAAATCTAAAGACGACTGGAGGTAAATATCGTCTTTAACAGTAGACTGTATAACAAGCTTTAGATCGTCTCGAATAAAAAAGAGATTGCATGTATCTAAGTTCGATCTGCCGTCCGCGTTAAATTCATCTAAAGCATAAAGACATGCTCTGACGAAGGCTAATGTCGATCTCATCAAGATATGCAGGTAAAACACCGTTAAATCAGAAGATAATAGAGCAAACATATATTTTATTAAACATCCTGCACCTTGCACTTGTTATATAATTTTTATTTTGTAATTTCAATATCTATTAATAAATGTTCATGGTTAAGATATTTAGAATCTTAGATCAATGCACTATATTTGGTGTATCGCAAAGTTATTGACATTGGAAGATTTAGATATCAAGTCAGTACCATAGGGTTTTCATTACATGCAATCTTTATCCAAAAAATCTTTTTTATATATACGATACTTTTGAGATGAGTCTGGCACACAAAAGGCATAAATCATTAGTATCAACACTAAAAAGGCCTTAGCGGGAAAACCAAAAACATATCATAGAATAATTTTCTTCATAAGTGTTACTGAATAGTTTTGATCTATTTTTATACTATTACTATATTACAGATGCAGTGATTGGTATAATGGCAGTCTCGATTTCCCCCTTACTAAGATCGGTTCTTTCAAGGCTGGTGTCACCAGTTGAACAAGGTAATATTTTGTACAAACTTTTGTTAGATCATGTCAAAAGTATGATTCTGTGTTTTTATCTAATCTATTGTGGCATTTAATGAACATGTCAAATGATGAAAGATAGACTGATTTTAGTAGCCTCTTGTCAATTTTTAAGTACAGTAATTTTTGGATTCGGATATCCTGATGAACAGAGTTATGTTTGAGTTCAGGCTTATGACACTAAAAAAAATATTTTATCAAGGCTAGATGAAATCGGCAAATGGTTTAGCCAAGGCTCTGGTCACCGGACGAACAAAGTCGTGCGTTCACTAAATTGAAATGTGGTAGGCAACACAGCTGTATATGACCTCATTCCCTCAGTCATGTTCGACTGTAAAACTTCTGTTTAGGTAACATGTTAAGATTGTGTTTAGGTTAGTTTAAGGGGAACCATTCATGATAAAACATTTATGAGCAATGGTATTTGTTGTTCAGTTGTATTAGCATTGGCAATTTCTACTGAGATTATTTTGCCCTGCATCATCATTCATGGTAAACTGACCGAGTATTTTGCATAGTTTACATGTTCAAAGTATTGCAATTTTTGTTTGAAAATTTGCATTCACTAGTAATCAAAGTTACGTACAGGCAAGTCATATATATGTGTCAACAGTTTATTCTGTATACACATTTTTAAATCAATTAATTTTTCAAACTTTTCTGCAATAATGTACATATATTCATTATAGGAAGGAGTTTTATTGGGCAGTGAAAATACAATTTTTGTAATCCTAAAAGCAAAATGTACAACAAAATTATATATGCATCTTCATATCTATTCAATAATAAAGGTTATGACTTATCAGATCGAGAGAAGAACTCTCACAAAACAAGACACACAACACAGTATCGTTTCGGATCTTCTTCATATCTCTTTGCATCTTTGTCTTTTTTAAATGCACAAAACTGTTGGATTGGAAGCATTAACATCAGAGTACCAAAACTAATCACATTTACTGAAACCTAGTTCGTGAATTGTTATAAGATTATCAAAATGAGGTTTAAGAGCACAATATATATGCATGTATACATTTTTGTAAAATTCAACATAATATTAATATTTTATTTTCAGAGTTTTACGCAGTATTATGTCCAAAGAACCAATAATTGTTACCGAAACAGAAAAATGAAGGCCTCCTTGATTTAAGAGCAGTCTGTATCAGGAAAATATAAATCATGACTTTATATCAAAGATAGAAGCTGAAATCTCCAATATTTAAGATATGTAATACTAGTTTATCAAAAACAATTGTAAAATATCCTGTATTTGAGAGCTGTATATGTAAGAAACAATGAATATATCTGATTAGTTTTAATACATGTCTCCTTAATGCATGAAATAGTTCTCAAAGGTACCAGATTATAGTTTTGTACGCCAGACGCGCGTTTCGTTTACATAAGACTTATCAGTGACGCTCATATCAAAATATTTATAAAGCCAAACAAGTACAAAGTTGAAGAGCATTGAGGATCCAAAATTCCAAAAAGTGGTGCCATATACGGCTAAGGTAATCTATGCCTGGGATAAGAAAATCCTTAGTTTTTCGTAAAATTCAAAGTTTTGTAAACAGGAAATTTATAAAAATGACCACATTTTTGATATTCATGTCAATACCGAAATGTTGACTACTGAAATCTCAGAAATTGTAAAACTTGTCTCCATTATGCTGTTAATCCAAATTTTAAGATATTTCTATTGATAAAAGAAACAGTGGTTGAACTTTCTAATATTTGAGACAAACAGTAGTTAGAATCCCTTGATTTAAAGATCTGTCTCTAGTTGTTTTTACCAGACATTTGATTAAAGCATATAGTGTTCATTTGATTGATTATAATTATACACTTGACTTTTTATTGAATTTTTATGTGTTATTTTGTTACATTCTGTGTTTTAGATATTTGTTATCTAGAGTTACTTTTTGTAAGATCTGGGTTTTTTTCAAAAGTAATGTTATTATAAATATTGCATTTTCTTATCTGGATGAGTGTCTCATCCTTATTTATAGAAGGGGTGTGACTTTTATTGTTAAATCTTCAATCGTTAAAAAAAAAAGTAAATCACAAAAATACTGAACTTAGAGGAAAATCAATTCGGAAAGTCCATTATCACATGGCAAAATTAAATAACAAAACACATCAAAAAACGAATGGACAAGAACTGTCATATTCCTGACTTGGTACAGGCAACATAAATATTTTGAAAGAATTGATATAGACGACAAGCGTATAACAGAAATAGAAATTCGCATCTTTAACTCCGAAAGTATATATCGTTTCTGCGTAAACTTACTTGCATTGTCAAAACCATTCGAACATTTAAGAATTTACGATGAGTGGCTGTATGGCATATTCATAATATACTCTTAGCTAGGAACGATCATCATCCTTGGAGATATACACACCAAAGTGAATGGTCGGAGATCATTTAGTTCTGTTCGAGATAAACGATCGGAAACATTTGCAAAGGTTTTGGGCGAATTTAGTCTCATTTCTTTACATTTACAATCCTTTCTGTAAGGAAATACATTTACATTCCAGTCGTATGAAAATGATCCATCTACTGCTAAAGACCATATTTTGATATCAAGGGAAAGTATCTGTCTTTGAAGATTCTACATGTGTGTTAGACGATCATTCATTTAATGTTTCGGATCATTACCCAGTTATAGCCAAGCTAACATTAGATAATACAGTAATTGATGACACGGAAACACTAATTAAACAATGTAAGATATCATGGAATAAGGCTCGAGAAAAGAACAATTTGAAAGACTTCTCTTTTGCAACTTCACAGTATCTGTGGAATGTGAAAATACCGAGTTTAGGATGTTCTAATCGTAATATATAGTGTTACTAATCAAATATAGTCGATGCAATACAACAAGCAGAAACAGAAACTTTACCACACAAAACTTTCTTAAAATATCTTATCCCATACTGGACTCATCCGGTAAATGCGTTGCATAAACATATGGCTTCAAAACGTCAACTAAGGATTTCTAATAATAGACCAAGGGGTTTACACATCATATTTCAAGAGTACAAATCTGCCAATAGAAATTTCCGTCGTGAATTACGAAATGCATATCAAAAACATATGCAAGAGACATATGATTCACTCGAAAAAGGATTTTGATATTGGTAATTTCTGAACAAAAATTTAAAAAAAAGGTCAAATAGTTGCTTATCTAGACTAATTGTAAATAGGAGACGATGTTAGACTCAGGATGATACTTTGGATGAATGGAACGAGCACTTCGAGTCAATTTTCAAACAAAATACCGAATCAGAACTGATAATGGACAAGGAACGGGAGATAATCAAGACAGGTGAGGTTGATCACAAAGATTTCAGAGGAACATTTTATGACAATACTCAGCTAAATATTACTGTTAACGGAATGGAAAAAGTGTTTAAGAGCCTGATAAAGCGTCCGGATTAGATAACATCGAATATGAACATCTGAAATACGGTGGTAACATTTTGAGAAATCATTTGACAAAGCTTTTCAACTTAGTTTGTTACAACTTTTTTTCTCCCAAATCTTGGAAATCAAGTTTGATTATTTCTTTATCTAGGAATATGTTCAGCAAAGTGGATCGAAAAAGTGTTTGACAAAATAATGGATTTAAAAGTAGAATTAAAAAAAATCAAATGCTTTCCAATCCAACAGCAAACGGCATATGAACAGTGTTTATCGTGTTTACATACATCATAAATATCCATGAATCCATTTATCACCATCTTGAAAACTAGAAAATGTAAAAGTTGTTTAACTCGATCCAACAAAGGCATTTGATACGGTTTGTCACAATGGATTATTGTATAAATTGCTTGAATATGGAGTAACTGGAAAATCATGGATGCTTATAGCTAACATGTAGTCTGACGCTAACAGTGCAGTTCTTTACAACGGACGAATCTCACGATTCTTCCCAGTTCATCGGGGTGTTCGCAAAGGGAGCAGCTTATCATCTAAATTGTATTTGTTATACAGTAATGACTTGTTAGTAGAGCTCTCCGATTTTAGACATGGCATACTCGTAACGGACATTCATATTTTATCACCCGTACAAGCAGAGGATATCGTGTTGATCATTACAAACTGTTGTAACATGCAGACGATGGTAACAGTATGCGAAAATTATAGCATTGACTGGAAATTTAAGTTTAACCCACTGAAAAGCATTCAATTCAAACTTTCAATATCCAAACAACAAACGGATATTCAACTGTACAACAGCAGCATACAATTGGAAATGTCTGCAATACATGTAGGAGTGCTACTGAACAGAAAACTTAATCTATGGAAAGAACACGTCAAACCTGCAAAACATTACGATCTTCAGCATTAGGGTTAACCAATTCTGGTTTACATCCTTCCGTTATTAGTATTGACACTTATAATCGTATAGTTCGTCAGGTATGTTTCACGCAAGCTTTTTTCTACTGCGAATTGTGGACCGACATTACCAACACCGATATTTTATTACGAGAACGCGCACAGCGATATGTATGTAAATCGATACAGGGACTACCAAGGCTAACTATATCTGATATAGTAAATGCATTGATTTGCTTGAAATCCGCAGAGTCACACATAAATGAACGGAAATTATTATTTCTTTGAAAATTAGTGTTAATAATGAAAGCCTCGACGATTCTGAAGCAGATATTTCTTTCCCGAGCTATGGAATTTAAATATAACTGGATTTATTTCTGATATACATAGAATTTTATAAATTATAGATTGTCAGACTTTGATAATTACCTGAGTATGGGCCATTTCCTGACTTACATTCAATGTAATAAGAAAGTAAAAATTGCCGTCCAAGAAACCGAGGAATCGTTGTGGCGTTTCAGCACACAAATAGACAAAGATTTTAAATTCTTTGCCCGTATACATACACTTTTAAAAGGTCTTCATCCGGCATGGACTTTTAGCCGAAACCATCCATTACTATATAAAAATAGAAGATGTTGTATGATTGCCAATGAGAAAACTCTCCACAAGAGACCAAAATGACACAGAAATTAACAACTATAGGTCAACGTACAGCCTTCAACAATGAGCAAAGCCCATACCGCATGATTAGCTATAAATGTCAATATATGTGTCTTAACCCGTCTACGGGGCGCCGAATCGAACTTTTGTGGTTTTGTACAAAATTCAATTCTGTCATAACAAAATCGTGTTTGTCTTACAAAACTATGTGATACAGACTTGTTTTATGAGAACTTCAATTTTGTGATGACAAAATTCATTTTTGCAGACAAAATTCATTTTTGTAGACAAAATTCATTTTTATCATGACAAAAGTCAATTTTGTCAAAAAAGTATGCAAATATGAAATTATTTGCATACAAAATTGACTTTTGTTACCTGATATGGAAATTAAAACACAAAAGGCAATTGTATAGGAGGAACAGTGTCGACCATAGCAAGCTCTGTCATTTTGGCTATTAGTACAGAAGATTGGATAGTTTATTTATGTAAGTATTGTTACGGTTAAAAAATAAAGAGATATAAAGAGTGTGTGCCAGTGAAATAGCAACCTTACAGCACAGAAAAATCTAAAGACGACTGGAGGTAAATATCGTCTTTAACAGTAGACTGTATAACAAGCTTTAGATCGTCTCGAATAAAAAAGAGATTGCATGTATCTAAGTTCGATCTGCCGTCCGCGTTAAATTCATCTAAAGCATAAAGACATGCTCTGACGAAGGCTAATGTCGATCTCATCAAGATATGCAGGTAAAACACCGTTAAATCAGAAGATAATAGAGCAAACATATATTTTATTAAACATCCTGCACCTTGCACTTGTTATATAATTTTTATTTTGTAATTTCAATATCTATTAATAAATGTTCATGGTTAAGATATTTAGAATCTTAGATCAATGCACTATATTTGGTGTATCGCAAAGTTATTGACATTGGAAGATTTAGATATCAAGTCAGTACCATAGGGTTTTCATTACATGCAATCTTTATCCAAAAAATCTTTTTTATATATACGATACTTTTGAGATGAGTCTGGCACACAAAAGGCATAAATCATTAGTATCAACACTAAAAAGGCCTTAGCGGGAAAACCAAAAACATATAATAGAATAATTTTCTTCATAAGTGTTACTGAATAGTTTTGATCTCTATTTGATACTATTACTATATTAAAGATGCAGTGATTGGTATAATGGCAGTCTCGATTTCCCCCTTACTAAGATCGGTTCTTTCAAGGCTGGTGTCACCAGTTGAACAAGGTAATATTTTGTACAAACTTTTGTTAGATCATGTCAAAAGTATGATTCTGTGTTTTTATCTAATCTATTGTGTCATTTAATGAACATGTCAAATGATGAAAGATAGACTGATTTTAGTAGCCTCTTGTCAATTTTTAAGTACAGTAATTTTTGGATTCGGATATCCTGATGAACAGAGTTATGTTTGAGTTCAGGCTTATGACACTAAAAAAGTTTTTATCAAGGCTAGATGAAATCGGCAAATGGTTTAGCCAAGGCTCTGGTCACCGGACGAACAAAGTCGTGCGTTCACTAAATTGAAATGTGGTAGGCAACACAGCTGTACCATTAAAAAGGATGAGAATACACAAAGAATCAATTAAATCTACAGCAGACATTTATTCAGTATGTCGCTAAAAGAATGTTCTTGTTGTAATCATCATTACAATTTATTTTTAGGAAGCCTTTTTGCTTGTATTGGTAGTTCTGAATTATTGCTGACGTCTCTTGCACAACTGTTTTATGGTATTGTTTACAAAGAGACTGTTAGCTATCTTCCAGGGTTGGTGTTCTTGATAACGGCTGGAATTCTAGTCATAGAATTATGTTTATCTATGTAATTATAATCTTTAGTACAATTTTTACTTTTTATAATTTTTGTATTCAAGCACGAAATGCACGGAAAAAATTCGGGTAAGATAAAAGTTTTCAAAACTAAAACTTTTTCCGAACGTGTCCCTTCTAAGTTTTACAACTATACTTCTTTGTCTTATTGGAGGTTTGTTTCCATCAGTCATGGTCTATTGACTTTAAAACTGTTGCATAATTACTAGATTATGTCAGTTTCAGATGGATGAATTTAAATGGTAAGTCAATGATATTTGGTATGCAGGTGTATTTTTATTTGTACTATCATTTTCATGGAGGTTATATGACCTCATTCCCTCAGTCATGGTCGACTGTAAAACTTCTGTTTAGGTAACATGTTAAGATTGTGTTTAGGTTAGTTTAAGGGGAACCATTCATGATAAAACATTTATGAGCAATGGTATTTGTTGTTCAGTTGTATTAGCATTGGCAATTGCTGAGATTATTTTGCCCTGCATCATCATTCATGGTAAACTGACCGAGTATTTTGCATAGTTTACATGTTCAAAGTATTGCAATTTTTGTTTGAAAATTTGCATTCACTAGTAATCAAAGTTACGTACAGGCAAGTCATATATATGTGTCAACAGTTTATTCTGTATACACATTTTTAAATCAATTAATTTTTCAAACTTTTCTGCAATAATGTACATATATTCATTATAGGAAGGAGTTTTATTGGGCAGTGAAAATACAATTTTTGTAATCCTAAAAGCAAAATGTACAACAAAATTATATATGCATCTTCATATCTATTCAATAATAAAGGTTATGACTTATCAGATCGAGAGAAGAACTCTCACAAAACAAGACACACAACACAGTATCGTTTCGGATCTTCTTCATATCTCTTTGCATCTTTGTCTTTTTTAAATGCACAAAACTGTTGGATTGGAAGTATTACCATCAGAGTACCAAAACTAATCACATTTACTGAAACCTAGTTCGTGGATTGTTATAAGATTATCAAAATGAGGTTTAAGAGCACAATATATATGCATGTATACATTTTTGTAAAATTCAACATAATATTAATATTTTATTTTCAGAGTTTTACGCAGTATTATGTCCAAAAAACCAATAACTGTTACCGAAACAGAAGAATGAAGGTCTCCTTGATTTAAGAGCGGTCTGCAGGAAAATATAAATCATGACTTTATATCAAAGATAGAAGCTGAAATCTCCAATATTTAAGATATGTAATACTAGTTTATCAAAAATAATTGTAAAATATCCTGTATTTGAGAGCTGTATATGTAAGAAACAATGAATATATCTGATTAGTTTTAATACATGTCTCCTTAATGCATGAAATAGTTCTCAAAGGTACCAGATTATAGTTTTGTACGCCAGACGCGCGTTTCGTTTACATAAGACTTATCAGTGACGCTCATATCAAAATATGTATAAAGCCAAACAAGTACAAAGTTGAAGAGCATTGAGGATCCAAAATTCCAAAAAGTGGTGCCATATACGGCTAAGGTAATCTATGCCTGGGATAAGAAAATCCTTAGTTTTTCGTAAAATTCAAAGTTTTGTAAACAGGAAATTTATAAAAATGACCACATTCTTGATATTCATGTCAACACCGAAATGTTGACTACTGGGCTGGTGATACCCTCGGGGACGAAACGTCCACCAGCAGTGGCATCGACCCAGTGGTGTAAATAGTTATCAAAGGTACCAGATTATAGTTTTGTACGCCAGACGCGCGTTTCGTCTACATAAGACTCATCAGTGACGCTCATATCAAAATATTTATAAAGCCAAACAAGTACAAAGTTGAAGAGCATTGAGGATCCAAAATTCCAAAAAGTGAAATCTCAGAAATTGTAAAACTTGTCTCCATTATGCTGTTAATCTAAATTTTGAGATCTTTCTATTTATAAAACAGTGGTTGAAATTTCTAATATTTGAGACAAACAGTAGTTAGAATCTTAAATCAAGGGATTCTAACTACTGTTTAAAGATCTGGCTCTAGTTGTTTTTACCAGACATTTGATTAAAGCATATAGTGTTCATTTGATTGATTATAATTATACACTTGACTTTTTATTGAATTTTTATGTGTTATTTTGTTACATTCTGTGTTTTAGATATTTGTTATGTAGAGTTACTTTTTGTAAGATGTGTTTTTTTCAAAAGTAATGTTATTATAAATATTGCATTTTCTTATCTGGAGTGTCTCATTCTTATTTATGGAATGGGTGTGACTTTTATTGTTAAATCTTCAATCGTTAAAAAAAAAGAGTTAAATCACAAAAATACTGAACTTAGAGGACAATCAATTCGGAAAGTCCATAATCACATGGCAAATTCAACAAAAACTGTCATATTCCTGACTCGGTACAGGTAACATAAATATGTTGAAAGAATTGATAGACGACAAGCGTAAAACAGGAATAGAAATTCAAACCTTTAACTCCGAAAGTATATATCGTTTCTGCGTATACTTACTTGCATTGTTAAAACCATTCGAACATTTAAGAATTTACGATGAGTGGCTGTATGGCATATTCATGATATACTCTTAGCTAGGAACGGTCATCATCCTTGGAGATATACACACCAAAGTAAATGGTAGGAGATCATTTAGTTCTGTTCGAGATAAACGATCGGAAACAATCGCAAAGGTTTTGGACGAATTTAGTCTCATTTCTTTACATTTACAATCCTTTCTGTAAGGAAATACATTTACATTCCAGTCGTATGAAAATGATCCATCTACTGCTTAAGACCATATTTTTACATCAAGAGAAAATATCTGTCTTTGAAGATTCTACATGTGTGTTAGACGATCATTCATTTAATGTTTCGGATTATTACCCAGTTATAGCCAAGCTAACATTAGATAATACAGTAATTGATGACACGGAAACACTAATTAAACAATGTAAGATATCATGGAATAAGGCTCGAGAAAAGAACAATTTGGAAGACTTCTGTTTTGCAACTTCACAGTATCTGTGGGATGTAGAAATACCGAGTTTAGGATGTTCTAATCGTGATATAAAGTGTTACCATTCAAATATAGTTGATGCAATACAACAAGCAGAAAAAGAAACTTTACCACACAAAACTTTTCTAAAATATCTTAAACCATACTGGACTCAACCGGTAAATGCGTTGCATAAACATATGGCTTCAAAACGTCAACTAAGGATTTCTAATAATAGACCAAGGGTGTACACATTATATTTCAAGAGTACAAATCTGCCAAGAGAAATTTCCGTCGTGAATTACGAAATGCATATCAAAAACATATGCAAGAGACATATGATTCACTCGAAAAAGGATTTTGATATTGGTAATTTCTGAACAAAAATTTTAAAAAAGGTCAAATAGTTGCTTATCTAGACTAATTGTTAATAGGAGACGATGTTAGACTCAGGATGATACTTTGGATGAATGGAACGAGCACTTCGAGTCAATTTTCAAACAAAATACCGAATCAGAACTGATAATGGACAAGGAACGGGAGATAATCAAGACAGGTGAGGTTGCTCACAAAGATTTCAGAGGAACATTTTATGACAATACTCAGCTAAATATTACTGTTAGCGGAATGGGGAAAGTGTTTAAGAGCCTGATAAAGCGTCCGGATTGGATAACATCGAATATGAACATCTGAAATACGGTGGTAACAGTTTGAGAAATCATTTGACAAAGCTTTTCAACTTAGTTTGATAACTTTTTTCTCCCAAATCTTGGAAATCAAGTTTGATTTTTTTCTTTATCTAGGAATATGTTCAGCAAAGTGGATCGAAAAAGTGTTTGACAAAATAATGGATTTAAGAGTAGAATTAAAGAAAAAAAGGCTTTCCAATCCAACAGCAAACGGCATATGAACAGTGTTTATCGTGTTTACATACATCATAAATATCCATGAATCCATTTATCACCATCTGGAAAACTAGGAAATGTAACAGTTGTTTAACTCGATCCAACGAAGGCATTTGATACGGTTTGTCACAATGGATTATTGTATAAATTGCTTAAATATGGAGTACCTGGAAAATCATGGATGCTTAAAGCTAACATGTTCTCTGACGCTAACAGTGCAGTTCTTTACAACGGACGAATCTCACGATTCTTTCCAGTTCATCGGGGTGTTCGCAAAGGGAGCAGCTTATCATCTACATTGTATTTGTTATACAGTAATCATGACTTGTTAGCAGAGCTCTCCGACTGTAGACGTGGCATACTCGTAACGGACATTCATATTTTATCACCCGTACAAGCAGAGGATATCGTGTTGATCAATACAAACTGTTGTAACATGCAGACGATGGTAACAGTATGCGAAAATTATAGCATTGACTGGAAATTTAAGTTTAACCCACTGAAAAGCATTCAACTCAAACTTTCAATATCCAAACAACAAACGAATATTCAACTGTACAACAGCAGCATACAATTGGAAATGTCTGCAATAAATGTAGGAGTGCTACTGAACAGAAAACTTAATCTATGTAAAGAACACGTCAAACCTGCAGAACATTACGATCTTCAGCATTAGGGTTAACCAATTCTGGTTTACATCCTTCCGTTATTAGTATTGACACTTATAATCGTATAGTTCGTCAGGTATGTTTCACGCAAGCTTTTTTCTACTGCGAATTGTGGACCGACATTACCAACACCGATATTTTATTACGAGAACGCGCACAGCGATATGTATGTAAATCGATACAGGGACTACCAAGGCTAACTATATCTGATATAGTAAATGCATTGATTGGCTTGAAATCCGCAGAGTCACACATAAATGAACGGAAATTATTATTTCTTGGAAAATTAGTGTTAATAATGAAAGCCTCGACGATTCTGAAGCAGATATTTCTTTCCCGAGCTATGGAATTTAAATATAACTGGATTTATTTCTGATATACATAGAATTTTTATAAATTATAGATTGTCAGACTTTGATAATTACCCGAGTACGGGCCATTTCCTGACTTACATTCAATGTAATAAGAAAGTAAAAGTTGCCGTCCAAGAAATCGAGGAATCGTTGTGGCGTTTCAGCACACAAATAGACAAAGATTTAAAATTCTTTGCCCGTATACATACACTTTTAAAAGGTCTTCATCCGACAAGAGACCAAAATGACACAGAAATTAACAACTATAGATCAACGTACAGCCTTCAACAATGAGCAAAGCCCATACCGCATGATTAGCTATAAATGTCAATATATGTGTCTTAACCCGTCTACGGGGCGCCGAATCGAACTTTTGTGGTTTTGTACAAAATTCAATTCTGTCATAACAAAATCGTGTTTGTCTTACAAAACTATGTGATACAGACTTGTTTTATGAGAACTTCAATTTTGTGATGACAAAATTCATTTTTGCAGACAAAATTCATTTTTGCAGACAAAATTCATTTTTGTAGACAAAATTCATTTTTATCATGACAAAAGTCAATTTTGTCAAAAAAGTATGCAAATATAAAATTATTTGCATACAAAATTGACTTTTGTTACCTGATATGGAAATTAAAACACAAAAGGCAATTGTGTGAGACAAGATTCAATATTGTGAGACAAAATTTACTTTTGTGAGAATTTTGTCAATTTTATCTCACAAAATTGACTTTTGTGAGACAAAATTGAAAGACAAAATTCAATTTTGTCAATTTTGTGTAACAAAAGTCGATTGTGTATGCAAATTAGTTCACAGAATCCAAACTAAACTAATTTGCATACAAAATTTACTTTTGTCGCCCAATGTTCTTGGTTGCTTTACGCCGCATAAGCACAAAAAGGCTATATCGCGGCGAGACAATGACTTTTTGGCATGCATCTTATCATGTCATACAGACTTCGATCTGGACGAAGATGAACGGACTATTTTTCAAAAGGCCTGCATCACAAACATTTACTGGATGTGTGCTGAAGTGGACGAATATAGCAATGTCTACATATTAGACAATATTTTTTGTAAAAGATTCTACTGTGTGAACATTGCTACTTTCTTAGGCTGATAAACATTTTAAATTTCTCTTTTTACGCATTTTTCAAATGTTTGGCTTTGAGCGTTCCTGGTGAAGGTAAATCCCGAAAAGCGCGTCGGACGCAAGACATTATTAAACGTGTTGTTTTCAATTTTTTTTCACGTTAATATATTTATGCAAAGGATAATTTTGATATGTTGTTTGTAAATATGCTGTCCCATCCTCCAACTAGTAAATATATATAATTAAAACAAATTCATAGAATTTGCGCAATAAGATGATTCTTTTATTTGCGCAATTGAAACCTATAGTTTTTAAAATGAAGTGGCGCAGAAGTAGCATTGGCGCAAATAAGTTGTGGCGCAAATGAGTTCATTTTTAGTGCAAAAAAGATACCGCCCAAATTGACCTCGCTTTGCATTTAAAAGAATTTTTAATTGTGTTATAGAAGTGCTTTGAAATTGTCGCTTGCATGTCCACCAAGTTCGTACCACTGAATATTTTCTCAGATATTTGCAAAGACGATGTCAAATTATCACGCATCACATAACAACGAATGTATTTAAAATTAACACGAAGGTTAATGAACAGACACAATTGAACAAAGAGATGCATGTAAATGTAACCGGATTCCTGATTTATTGTTACTTTATGAGATTTGTGAGATTATTTTTCATATAATAACAATAAAACTACAGTAAATACTACTTATAACCTCTGACTTTTTTAATGAGAATATACTCTTGTCATTAAAAAAGATGTTGAGGCTTAACATATACGGCTTTGATATTGATGTAAAGTGGGATCTCAATGTTTCTATTTTCAGTCTGACAATATATTTTTTTTCCTTCAATTTACATCTCGTTAATAAGCTGTATAATTTTTAGTCATCGTTCATATTATTTTGCTTTTTGGCTTGTCTCCCCTGTCTTTTCGATGTCCCGATTTTTATTTACCTCTTTTTTTTCTTTTTCTTTTTTTTTTTTTTTTGGTATGTACATATGTAAAATAGACAATGTCAACAAATATATGTATAATTCCTTAAAGGGGCATTAGCTGTCAAATTAATATTCATCGATTTGACTCAAAGTATCATGGTTGATAAACAATTAACAATGCAGTGACGCGATAATATGTAGCAGCATTTCATGTGTCCAGACGTCATCCAATATCCATAGAAGTAACCTCTGAAGACTGACGACGGTAGTGTTACCCGATATAAACATAGATATGAATATAGTAGATAGTGGCCACGTACAATTGGATTTTTCTAGGTCTGTTTGATTTAATATTGTTGGTTAAACAGTTTGTTTATTATCATGTTGACCTGTATAAGAATTTTTATTGTGTGGGTTGAATCAGTCAACCAAAAGGTTAATCTTTGTTTCACTTTCAATGTTGACATTCTTTTTCTTGTAATCGCTGAATACATTCGTATCTCCATCTAAGGGGTTAAATTGAAGGTCATATGAATACGGATTCAATAAGGTCGAATTATTCACCTATTAAATTGAATCACCTGTCCTGAGACAGATATCTGATGTTCAATGGTTGTCGTTTGTTTGTGTGGTTCCTAAGTGTTTCTCTTTTCTCGTTTTTTTTATTAGATTAGACCGTTGGTTTTGCCGTTTGAATGGTTTTACACTAGTAATTTTTGGGACCCTTTATAGCTTACTGTTCGGTGTGAGCCTAGGGTCCGTGTTGAAGACTGTATCTTGACCTATAACGGGTTATCTATATAAATTGTGACTTGGATGGAGAGTTGTCTCATTGGTATTCATACCACATCTTCCTAAATCAATTCACAAGCAATGTTTCTTGGTTTATTTTAACAAAATTAAACCAAACTGGCCGCTAAGAGCGAATTATTTTTTTATTTTTATTTTTTTTGCATGGATCAGCCACTTGAATAAAATCAATTGTTTGCATCATTGTATACTTGGTCATAATTGTATTTCACATAGGTCATTAAATAGAACATAATCTTGTATTATATTCAAATTCTATAATATAAACTATTAGTGAGTCACTGTCACATGCAGTTAGACAATTTTGTTTGATAATAGAAACATATCAAGGTAATTTATTGAGATTGAAAAATAATACGAATATTATAGTAAATACACGCTAACAGTTAATTCCACAAACTTTTGCAGAATCATTTTTTTTTTTGTATGTTAAATAGACAATGTCGACAAATATATGTATAATTCATTAAAGGGGCATTAGCTGTCAAATTAAAAGCATACAAAAACGTATATCTAACTTACAAAAAGTCTAGAATAATCAATTAACAATGCAGTGACGCGATAATATGTAGCAGCATTTCATGTGTCCAGACGTCATCCAATATCCATAGAAGTAACCTCCGAAGACTGACGACGGTAGTGTTACCCGATATAAACATAGATATGAATATAGTAGATAGTGGCCACGTACAATTGGATTTTTCTAGGTCTGTTTGATTTAATATTGTTGGTTAAACAGTTTGTTTATTATCATGTTGACCTGTATAAGAATTTTTCTTGTGTGGGTTGAATCAGTCAACCAAAAGGTTAATCTTTGTTTCACTTTCAATGTTGACATTCTTTTTCTTGTAATCGCTGAATACATTCGTATCTCCATCTAAGGGGTTAAATTGAAGGTCATATGAATACGGATTCAATAAGGTCGAATTATTCACCTATTAAATTGAATCACCTGTCCTGAGACAGATATCTGATGTTCAATGGTTGTCGTTTGTTTGTGTGGTTCCTAAGTGTTTCTCTTTTCTCGTTTTTTTATTAGATTAGACCGTTGGTTTTGCCGTTTGAATGGTTTTACACTAGTAATTTTTGGGACCCTTTATAGCTTACTGTTCGGTGTGAGCCTAGGGTCCGTGTTGAAGACTGTATCTTGACCTATAACGGGTTATCTATATAAATTGTGACTTGGATGGAGATTTGTCTCATTGGTATTCATACCACATCTTCCTAAATCAATTCACAAGCAATGTTTCTTGGTTTATTTTAACAAAATTGAACCAAACTGGCCGCTTAGAGCGAATTATTTTTTTATTTTATTTTTTTTTTTTTGCATGGATCAGCCACTTGAATAAAATCAATTGTTTGCATCATTGTACTTGGTCATAATTGTATTTCACATAGGTCATTAAATAGAACATAATCTTGTATTATATTCAAATTCTATAATATAAACTATTAGTGAGTCACTGTCACATGCAGTTAGACAATTTTGTTTGATAAAGCCCCAGTCCCACTAGACCACGATCGTACCACGCTCACCGCGATCTAAATAAAATTCAGATCGTGGTGAGGTCGCGGTATGAGCGGCATGAAAATGTAAATTTTCGTTGCTTTCACGATGCTACTACGTCCTCATTACGCTTCTACAACGATCCCGCTACGATTATAACACGTTCTCACCGCGCTTATTCTGCGACCTTACTACGCTTATCAAAATCTTTCTACGCTCATCACGTTCTCACTACGACCATACCACGAGTTATCTGATTGCAACACGATCTTACCACGCTTCTACTGCTATTATAGCACGTTCTTACCACGATTACACTACGTTCAAACCGCGATCTTTCTACGCTCTCAGCAATAACGTCAACATCGTGTTCCATATCAATACAGTATTATTCCTTCAGTTCTATTTCTTATTAATACGTAGATTTCTCGAAAAAAAAAATACAATCAAGCCACCAAAATCTACAAGAACAGGTGGGCGTGGTGTTAGGGTTGATGTAGAGGCAGATGGAGCTCTGATAGTAACGAATCTTGATCAAGTAGAGTTGTCGGACCGACCAATCCGACCTGAATTACAACCTATTGCTGGTCCATAAAGCTGAAATGACAATATTTTAGTGAACGATAGCAGATATGAAACAGATGTGTCAATAGATATAGGAAGCTGTGGTATGAGTGTCAATGAGACAACTCTCAATCCAAGTAACAATTTTTAAAAGTAACAATTATAGGCCAAGATACGGCCTTCAACACAGAGCCTTGGCTTACACCGAACAGCAAGATATAAAAGGCCCCACAAATTACTAGTGTAAAACCATTCAAACGGGAAAACCAACGGTCTAATCTATGTGAAAACAAGAAGCATGGTTAAGCCGTTAGAGAAAATGGACAAGAAGTCCCAATTACATACAGACAAACAAAACCTGGAGAGGATCAATATATTTTATGGGAAAATGACAATGAGAATAATGGTCGTAGTATGAACGTAGTCAGGTCGTGAGAAGAGCGTGATGAGGACGGCAAGGGCGTGCTAGAATCGTACTATGGTCGTGAACAGCGTAGTATAGTCGTAGTGGAAGCGTAGTTTGGTCGTGGTGAGAACGTGATGATCGTAGTGAGGTCGTAATAACGTCGCAATGAGATCGTAGCGCAGTTTCTCCGAATAGAATCACGCTTTGCCACGCTCTAACTACGATGGTACAGCGACCTTTGCGATCTTACTACGATCTTAGTGCGCTCTCACTACGCTTCTACTACGACCTGATTTGGCCACGACCGCACCACGATTGTTTTGAACATGTTCAAAGTTGGCCACGCTCATCACGATCTTGAAGACCTCACCACGACCGTGATACGATCTTACTGCGATCTACACGATCGTACTACGATCATCAAAATTTGCATTTTTTTCACAGATCGTAGTGCGATCGTGGCCTAGTGGGACTGGGGTATAATAGAAACATATCAAGGTAATTTATTGAGATTGAAAAATAATACGAATATTATAGTAAATACACGCTAACAGTTAATTCCACAAACTTTTGCAGAATCATTTTTTTTTTTGTATGTTAAATAGACAATGTCGACAAATATATGTATAATTCATTAAAGGGGCATTAGCTGTCAAATTAATAGCATACAAAAACGTATATCTAACTTACAAAAAGTCTAGAATAATCAATTAACAATGCAGTGACGCGATAATATGTAGCAGCATTTCATGTGTCCAGACGTCATCCAATATCCATAGAAGTAACCTCCGAAGACTGACGACGGTAGTGTTACCCGATATAAACATAGATATGAATATAGTAGATAGTGGCCACGTACAATTGGATTTTTCTAGGTCTGTTTGATTTAATATTGTTAGTTAAACAGTTTGTTTATTATCATGTTGACCTGTATAAGAAATTTTTTTTGTGTGGATTGAAAAGTCAACCAAAAGGTTAATCTTTGTTTCACTTTCAATGTTGACATTCTTTTTCTTGTAATCGCTGAATACATTCGTATCTCCATCTAAGGGGTTAAATTGAAGGTCATATGAATACGGATTCAATAAGGTCGAATTGTTCACCTATTATATTGAATCACCTGTCCTAAGTCAGATATCTGATGTTCAGTGGTTGTCGTTTGTTTGTGTGGTTCCTAAGTGTTTCTCGTTTCTCTTTTTTATAGATTAGACCGTTGGTTTTCCCGTTTGAATGGTTTTATATTAGTAATTTTGGGGGCCATTTATAGCTTGCTGTTCGGTGTGAGTCTATGGTCCGTGTTGAAGACTGTATCTTGACCTATAATTATTTATTTTTTATAAATTGTGACTTGGATGGAGAGTTGTCTCATTGGCACTCATACAACGTCTTCCTATATCCATTCACAAGCAATGTGTTTTGGCTTTTTTTTGTAAACAAAATTGAACTAAACTGGCTGCTTGAAGCGAATTATTATTTCACTATTTCACTTTCTTTATCTCCTCCTTAATGTTTCTATATTACATCGAAAAATGTTGTGACACCTATTTGTAATACACATACGTAGTTCTTTACTGTCAAAAGATATACTGTAGTAACAACGCTCCTGCATTTTACAACCTTTTTGTGGTTTGACTGTTTGGTTCTGTACTGGAATGTGATACAATAAGCTTTGTTCGTGTAATGACAATTACAAAATTGGAAATCAAAATATCTTAAGGAACTTAAGCTGTCTATACGGTATGTGCTTTGGTCATTGTTAAAGACCGTACGGTGACCTATAGTTGTTAATTTTTGTGTCATTTTGGTCTCTTGTGGAGAGTTGTCTCATTGGCAAGCATAACACATCTTCTTTTTATATTAGCTTTATACATGTCCTTATATTTGATAAATTGGAAATATATATATAAAAAAGGCATGTAAATTTGATCTAGTTCTGCATGCAGTCCAAAATATATTTCTAATAAAATATAGACAGGAACTAGATGCACTATTGCGAAAATGTAAAAAGAGGGACA
This sequence comes from Mytilus edulis, assembly GCA_019925275.1. Taxonomy (NCBI): domain Eukaryota; kingdom Metazoa; phylum Mollusca; class Bivalvia; order Mytilida; family Mytilidae; genus Mytilus; species Mytilus edulis. The sequence goes on from CM034350.1 coordinate 90,095,515, forward strand.
ACTCTAAAACAACTTGAAAACAGTTGAGTCAAGTTGCTAAGTCCAAATGTACACATCATTCAGTTTCGCCAGCTGAAGCCCGTCTTCGGGGACAGTATTTTCGCTGTTTTGAAGTACCATTTCTGGTCTAGTGCTGTTTTTGATGCTTTTTGGTTGGCTTAACATTGTTGTCTCTTTGACGCATTATCACTTTCCATTCTTAATTTTACATCATATTGCCGGCTGTCGGAACTGCATATACAATAGGTAACACAAATTAAAATCTGATGTACACCAATTGCAAAATCCACCGCTTGCAAAATCAAATGCATTGCAGTCGCAATCCCACACGATAGCTAAAAAAATATTGTTTTGAACAGATTTAATTGTTTCGACTGTTTTTTTCTTTGTTTTGTGTTCAATTATTTTTTTAAATACCATCCACCTATGAAGATAAACGCACACACTTAAAAAAACACCTTTATACTTACCTTAACATGCATACAGTTCTAACGGGTTCTTCCAATCCTGTCTCTTTTATTTCCAAATTTTTTTTTTATTTTTTTTTACAGTGTACTTGTTATTCCATGATGTTTGTATCATGCTCGTACCATGTCAAGCTTTTCTCTTTGCATCCTTTGGGGAAGCAGTAGATGTGCTTCAGCTGCGAGTCCACTTTGTTATTTATAAATCAGTCGTGTTAAGGGGAATCTAGCCTTATTCTCATCGATTTTAATAATAAGATGTGTTTGAGATTTTGATTTTGCCAATTGATAAGGGACTTTTCGTTTTGAATATTCCTTGGAGTTTGTCGGTATTTTTTTTTTCTTTTTATTGACCATTTTAGAGTTATTGTAACAGTTCTAGATAAGTATACTTGCTCTCCTTTATGTTTCTTTAAGTTATGTTTAGACTAAGGCTGTAACTGCTTCAGGCAACGTTGACCTTGTTCTGTGCAGGCCCTTTTTGTTATTATGCTATCAACCTGTTTTAAACTTTGACTTTTCACACCTTTGGTTACAAGCGAACCAGTTAAGGCTATCTTTCCAAAATATGTGACTGTCAGTTTTGAGCTCATATGTTCGTATTATTATATTATTATACTTTTGACTATACATGTATGGTTGCAACTTATCCAAGCTGACCCTTGGTATCTTCTGTTCTATTTAGACTTTTTTATTCTTATGTTTTCTAAACAAGAATTTTGAAATGAAGTGTTCAAATTTTCATTTACAAGAAATCAAAAAATTAATGTAATTAAAATATTAATTTAGAAAATAAATTCTCGTGGTTTAAGCGGCGTCAATTCCTTTTCGAAAAAAAGATCCAAGAGTATTTATTAATAAGGTGTTTTTTTAATTAGTTATGCTGTTGGTGTAATATTTCTTTGTTGTGTGTATGCTTGTCTTTGTTATTGTTTGAATTGACCCATGTGGATATAACTGTATTAATAAAAATGTTCTCAAATTTTGGCTTACATTTTGGTTTCTTGTTATTATTATCATTACATTTTTCGGGTACTGAATGATAGAATTTGTGGGAAGATTTCTCCAGTTTTAATGTAAATTATTGATAAAAATTACATGTTTCCCTTCAATTTCAAAATTGAATTTAGTATCAATTGATGGAATAGCCATAATTTCCTCTTTTTAAATTCTTCTTTTTCCAGCAGGAATACATTTTGATAAGTTTCTTGTGGATAATAGGGCTTTAGCTCATATTCAGTTTTACAAGCGTGATATTCAATTCTATATGTTACAGTATTATACATTCTATCAAAAAGAAAGAAAAACCAAGAACAAAAGAACATAATACAAATGAATACACTCACCAACTTCTAAATAGATGTAGAGGGGTCTTCTGTTGGGATAAAAATCAATCAAATTGTTGTACTCTCTGAATCAAAAGAGACTACGGCACCATGTGTTGTAAAATTTGTTTTTACATGTCTATAAATATTAAGTTTGCTGTTGTTCTTTATGTGTTTTGTTTATCATATAATACAATTTCGTAAATGTTTTTAGATTTATTCGAAATCTAATAGTTTAAGATTATTTCTGTAAGGAATATTGTTTAACTCATCGAAATTCAGACCAATTTCCTCAAAAATATTTCGTTTCCTTCAACAATATTTTGCAAATGAACACACCACAGTAAATTCATTAAAGAGTTAAGGATTCTTTAACAAGAGAAATATAATGTTGGTAATTTAAAGATTTAAAACTCTTGCATCTAAATGTGAGAATACTTTATTATAAACCTTGTATAGGTGTGTTAACTATGTAATAAAAGGTTCTAAATGTTTTCCTGAATTACGGTTTGGACTCTCAAATATGTGATATATATCCAAAAAGTAATTTTTAAATTTTATAACGCTATAGACTGAAAATAATGATTACTTCTATATGATTTCATGTAAAAGAATTCTTAAGTCTTTTTTATAGTGTTGTGACAAAAAACTATATTATTTTTTATCAATATTCCTACAAATGTATACTCGATTGTATCTGGTATTGAAATGTCTTTGTTCCGTTACAAATGGGGAACTAGTTTTAAAACTATTTTGCGTAATAACTATAGATTTAGCTTTATTTACGAACAAACTAAGTTGTCAAATGAATAATGTTGTAAACCCTCATTAGTTTCAGATAATAAAAGTAAAAAAGCATCTATCTATAAAATCAGATGAGAGTTTATTTTAAGCCTCGGTCACACCGTACCGGATAGCACGAACGGACGCCTAACGGATGAAAATAAAAGATGTCCGTTGACAAAATTGTTATCCGTTGGGAGTCCGTTGATGTACTGACCTAATAAAACGGACGTGTAACGGATGCATAACGGACACACACCGGTTATGCAACGTACGAGAAACGGACACGTACCGGACAGAACGGATGTCGAACGTACATCCAACGGACGAGTAACGCATAAAACGGACACCTAACGGATGAACAAGATATACGGAAAAATCAAAGGCGATAATAATAATACATGTAAATCATCGTATAAATAGTCAAAATGTTTCTGTGTAACTGGTTTTGGTTTGTTCTTCAAAATTCCGCCAAAGGGCAGTGTCTGGCCTGAATAAGAACTGCTTGATTGTGAAGACGTGCCTATACTCTAAGATCGATTATGAATAATAATAATTCATAAACCTTAAGAAATTATTAACGGATAACTTTTTTTCAATCCACTCATGTCCGTTAGACGACCGTTCGTATCCGTTAGACGTCCGTCTATATACATGAGTGGATTGAAAAAAAGTTATCCGTTAGGCGTTCGTTTGAGCTATCCGGTAAGGTATGACCGAGGCTTAACAGATAAGAACGGACGTCTAACGGACATGAACGGATTGAAAAAAAGTTATCCGTTAGGCGTCCGTTCGAGCTATCCGGTAAGGTGTGACCGAGGCTAGAAAAAAAAACTAATGTCACTGGAATTTCTACAATCCTAGTCTTTGTAAAATTACATCATTCATAAATATATAAAATAATGTAGGACTAGATGTTTCGCCTTATTTTGTCCTTTTTCAAATATTAGAATATTGTAAAAATTCAAATCTTAAAAGATTTTTTTCTATTGTGTTGTTCTTTCATTAAATTGAGAACATAATTATAAAAACAAATTGAGTCTTGAATGCTTTAACAACTATTTCTAGAAGGAATATATTGTCGAAATTTAAAATCTCTTTTTAAAATGTTTTGTCAATATATTAGCTGTATAATAATAAAAATGATCATCATCATTGAATTTTGTTTTCGCAATGTTCATGTGGAATATTTTTCTCTTACTATAATAAGTTTATTCTTTTTAAATATTTATATTATTTAGATCTCATTTTGAAGAACAACTCTACCAGTTTGTTGCCTCATTGGTCAGTCTAAGTAAAGTAAAACCCTTGAAAATTTAAACTCAAATTCTGAATATATGATATAGGTGTGGTATTATATACAAAATTAAAAATGTTCAGGATATCGCAACGTACTTTTAAGGTTTCTTTTATTCACCTTTAGAATTTTTATTACCAAATGTTGGATTTTAAAAGAAATAGTTTTACGAATATATTGACATTTTTAATGATAGTGATGTTTTTATTTAAGTACACTGTATTTATTGTATTTATAGTTTGAATGCGGCAAACACTAATACCCTGTTGGTGTTTGCCCCCGATGTAAAGGGGTAGTTTCTCAATAAATAAATATATATATATATATATATTATATATATATATACTTAAAATTGAAAAATTGTCTTTCAAAATCAGCTCGTGTATTATATATAGACCGTGCCTCAGCTTAACTGGTCCACAGTTTCTAAAAAAAAAAGATAAACAGTGAACGGATTTCAGTGAAACGGTGTTTTAGAAGACTCAAAGAAAGATTTTGAATTGTTTGTTTCTCCTAAATGAGTAAAATGTTTCAATAAAACCGTAAAAAAAAATATTTGTTGAAGGCCGCGTACGGTGACATATATATATGGTTGTTAATGTCTGTGTCATTTGGTCTCTTGTGGAGAGTTGTATCATTGGCAATCATACCACATGATTTCGGAATGATTTTTCGTAGGGTTTCCCAATGAAAAGCATAAACACGGACTAGTGATCATGATACAACCTGATTAAAAACACACAAAAAATCAGTTCAATTCCAATTTTGAATTATTATAAAAAGTTTACATAAGGAATTTCCGAAAACGATAATAATCTCAAACTTCTTGTGTATGAAACATGGAAACAAATTGTTAAAAAAGGCACAATCTAAAACTCAAGTTTAGTTGAAAATACGGATTATATCACCAAACTTGAAACTACACAACCATTAAGTCAGCTTTTCTACAAAATATCACAAAAAAATCTACAGGATATTTGAATAAGTTATGATAATAAAAAATTAAACATGCTCAAGATAACTATCAAAACAACAACAGATTGCAATCATTCAGTATCCCAATTAAAAACAATTAAATGTGTTTTTTAAGAGAAGGGAACTAGATCGTAATTGAATTATAAAATTTTGTATTATTATGAAAATAATGAAGATGGTACAACTACAAATGTACCCGTAAGATTCCAAATGACGCGGATGTAAGCAACTCTTCTCTCTAGTGTCGGTAGTGTATTTATATATGCCTTTTTCTTGTCATATATCATAAATGTCTTGGTAACTTTGCCACAAATCTTTTATTATAAGAAAAAAGAAATATGAGCTATAGGTTTATTTTTACTAAAATAAAGGAGATCTTTCTGCACCAAACCAATATTTATAAGAAAAAAGAAATATACGCTATAGGTTTATTTTTACGAAAATAAAGAAGCTCCTGCACCAATCAATAATTTCTTAAGAAAATCACTTCCAAATTTCGTCCATTGACATTTAGTTAAAATAATGATGAGGACATTTAAAATTTACAACTCCCAAGTTACTGAATTTCTGAGAATATTCAACTAAGATTCAGTGCACTTTCTATTAAATCTGTTAAATCATAATATTTTACGTATTCAAGTTAACTTTTTGTTTGATTAGTTTTTGGGAGTGGATATCCACAAACGCTAACTCTCCTAAAACAATGACCGGATCAATGTCAGAGAACTTAAGTGCTATTTGTCATTGTGCTTTTTCTTCTTGTTATTGACTTTTTCTTGTTGTTTTTTTAGTTATCTTTGTGGTAAGCCATACACAACCATTTTTTTAATATGTTTCTTTGTTTTGGTTTTTGAATGTATCCATAGGGTATACAAAAAATTGAAACAATATACCAGTCATATAATTTCGTACGCAAGATAAACAGTTCGTCTGCAAAATCAAAATCATGTTAGGAGTTGAAGAGCTTTGCCCCACTTTACGATTTTTATTTAGATTTTGTTTTTCCAAAGTGATTTTCGATGATTTTTTTTTTTTAGTTTTTCACACTTTTTAATTTTCTGAGGAATGCATTATACTCCGATTGACACTTAATTTACTAATTTTTTGTTGTTTTGTTTTTGCAAATAATATTTATACTGAAATTTTGGTAGATCATTAATTTCTAATATCAACTACAATTTTGAGTTCCCACAAGTTTTGGCTATCCTACGGTATTTATTTGGTTCAAAGGAAATACAGCGTCATCATCATGAAAAAGAAGTGCGGGAATCGGTGTCGTACCAGGATGAACTGTAATCTATCCGTTATTCCTGCCAGCGGTAGTTCCTAACGCTATAACCATCTGGTTGCACAAGCATTTTGTACTCGATATTCAAACTCTGCCTGTCAATAAGATATCTTCGTTATCAAACTCTCAGATATTTTTTGGTAATTAAATTGTTCAAATGATTTTTGAAGATGTGAAAGTTGCACGTTATTGCTAATCTTGTATATGATATTATATAAACTCGCAGATAAAGATTTTCTAAAATTAAAAAGTATATACATAGATACAGGAAGATGTGGTTTGAGTGCCAATGAGACAACTCTCCATCCAAGTCACAATTTATAAAGTAAACCATTATAGGTCAAGCCTTGAAGTTACGGCACGGTCTTTAACACGGAGTCTTGGCTCACATGTTCATATTCCAAAAAGTAACATTCTTGCATATCTTCTCATATTTTTTATTTGAATTCGTATACCGAATTATAATAGTGAATTTTGACACAAAATATATTTTTTTTTAAATAAAAAGTATAAATAAAAACATAAAGTATACAGAAGTTGCAAGGTGAAAGGTTTCAATCTATGAGTTTGGCTGTCCCCCTGGTATCTTTCGTCCCTCTTTTCTCCTTATAAAAGGAAACATTTAAAAGCAACAAGATATTTCTCCCCTTTTTGATAAAAACGTCATGTTTTGCTTTTATAATCTTATTGCTGTATATTTACCAATAACTCCAATCCAAGACCAGTTAAAATTTGTTTACTCTTGGACATTGTTTTAATGGCCAAAGAACAAATGAGGAGGTACAAAAATTACACATATGTGTATGCATTTATCCACAAGCTTTTAAAAATATTCCCAGTGTTCATTTTATTAGCGGGGGGAGAAATGAAGACATAAGATGACATGCGTAACCTATTTATATTGGGTTATTTGTTAGAAGGAACATATATTTATAATGTATGGACCTAATAAAAATTCATGAAGGAGTTGATTGGGGTTATCTCATAATTTTAAGGTTAAATGCAGTTTAATTACATTAAAACATGTAGACTTCAGTAAATAATGGGTTGCAAAGGAAACGTTACTGTTCACCTCAAACTTGTGTATATATTTATTTTCAGAATAACTTACTGAATAATCCAAATTTTTATATATGTATGGACATTGCAGTTTATTTTTTGTCACCTTAATTTTCAAACCAAGCATTGAAAAGAACAACAGAAGCAACATTAAGTTTATTTATATAAATACATTTTTGGTTTCGTATCATATTGTGTTTATTTATTAGTCTGTCTCTCTTAGCATCATTTTGTTTACGTATATTGGAATACTGTGTTTTTAACTTATGAGTTATAAAACATATATAGTTTATGAAAAAAAACAACGTATAGAATATTGGGAGTTTCCTGGGAAAATATTGATAAATGGAAGGAATTTAAACAAATGAGATTTTCTTTAACAAATACAAATAAATTTGCTTAGTTTCAGACGAGCGTTAAAAGTCTTTGATTTTCCGTTTTGTTTAAGGGATTTTATTCTCCCAAAAATTTGCCTGTCCTGGGGGTTTTTTTTGTATTTTTTTTTTTGTAGATCTCCAAAATGTCTTATTCGGTTGGTTGTTATTCAATTGTCAAACTTAAAAATGTCTTTTATTTTATTTTCAAATTTCGCATCGATATAGTTAATACAATATCGAATTTTGAAATCAAATTGACAAGGGGACCTTTTTTGAAGATAAACTAAATTATACATAGATTTTTTGTCTTATTTGACAGAAATAATTTTACCGTTTATAAAGAGTATAATATATGTAATTTAAGTACTTAGTAAGGTGGCTTATGCTTGAACTTACTTTTTAAATTAATAAAAAGAATAAATAAAAATGAATTGAATTAAAAGAGAAAAATATGATGAAAATAAAATTTACTTTAACCAAGGATTTGTATAGTAGATCTAACTATACAAATCCTTACTTTAACGTTTTTAAAACCATTTAACTTCATGTTTGTTTTTATCAAACGGGAATTGCAAACAGTCCATAAAAAAGCCACAAATACATGTAACTTTCTAAAATTGTATTTCGAATGTAATATTGGTAAAACAAAGCAGTAATTTTAAAATTAACCCATACTATCCTTTAATTTCTAAATAAAATATGCAAATTCTAACTTATTTCGTTTTTTTTCACTGTCAAAATTATATCTAATAAAGGAAACAACGATTCTATGTATACATGAACGTCTGCGACATTTTATGCAGCAGTGTGTGAATCGACCATGTTTCCAGTGTAAAAATAAAATAATCGGGAACGTCTTACCTTCGTTATATATATTTTCAATCCGTTTTTCATTTCTAATTTTAAATAGCAAAAACAGCACAAAATCGGAAAATAGATTCGGGAATAAACGTTTCCCATGCATTGAAAACATTGAAATTTCAGAAACCACATGTATTGAAAACATTGAAAATTCGGAAACAGCTATTACGTCTAAATTATTTTCCATTCCACTTATTTAACACCGAAAATATCGATGCACATACACAACAGAAAAATTATTTAAAATTGTCCGGTTTTTTTTCTTCAAAAACATGTACACATGCAGGTAAAAATTATAAATGTTATTGTATTGGATCATGGGCACGCCATAATCTGTGTAAGATTCAAATTGCACGACGCGTCAATTAGAGGAATCCAAGTGTGCTGTTCCAGAACCTTCCCGAGTCAATTACCATACCAGGGCTTAATTCTGATGCTTTTCTCTTCATTTAGTTAATTGAAATCTAATTATCATTATTCTCATATTTGTTATTTTGAATAACATGTAGATTTTTCGGGTAAGCTTTCTTTATCATATTGTCACGCAAACAAATGATAATTTCATGGCGGTAAATTTTGATTTTGGGCTTTTTTTAATTCGTTTTCCATAATTACATTAAATGAAATTAATTTGGAAAATCTCTAATATGACTTTGAATTAAAAATTTTATTTTGATCACCTTGATTTTTCATTTTGAAAAAATATAGCAAGTTAAAAGGGGGAAGTCACATGATTTATCAATAATGAAAGTATAATGTTTCTATTGACTTGAAATCATTGGGGATGGAATTCTGACAATCCATAAAATAATTAATTTGTACAATTTTATTCATTTGAACGTAAATATATTAATATATAAACGAGAGCAAAGACCTGCTGTTATTCGCTGGCAAAGCTGTAGTAGATTTTCATTAGCTCGGAACTATTTTCAGTGATCCGTAGGAGGAACTTAAGATTACCATGATTGACACTAAAACAAGTAGCGACCAATCACCGTAAACTTATGATGTTATTTGAAGTTTGCGCCGGCCCATGGCCAATTTTCAACAGACCTAAAAGTCACAGTAATGCAACTAGTGACATACAAAACTGCAGACACTTGATTTACTGTGAGACGCTTTAAACTTTAAAAATGAACTTTTTAAGTCGATAAATTTCGAGATTACCTTGTTCTATTAGCCCTTGAGAAGTTCTGGACAAGAAAAGACTTTTAACGAAAGATTAAAGCGAGCAGTTTTGATGCTTGAGTTATTGTCGCATCCATTAAATATGGGTAAGTTTATTATTTAATATTTAGGTTATTCAACTTTATTAATATATGTAAATTGATACCTTACTAATTATTTAATTACTCCAATTGTAAGTTGTTTCTAACATAATGGTAAAGAAATACACATAGAAAGATGATAAAGGTGCAACGTGTACACATCTAAAAAAGAAAATAAACAAATCAAATGTAAAATAACTTTCAAACGTGGAAATTTTACAGTTTGATTAATAACGATGAAGGATCAAATGTAAAATCGTTCGCTTAACAATTGAAAATTCATTAAGGATAAAAGAAAGATTTAATTGTTTTTCGGTTCAAATGGACGTGTAAATGTGCCGTGAAAGAGAAGTTATGGTGATCAGACGGATTATCAGCGCTATATTGATGGGAACAAGTGGCCTTAAATCTTATATCTAGTTTTCAACGCTTGACCAAAGGCTATTGAAGATTCTTATGAGGACTTTGTATCCCCTCTGGGGCTACAAAATCAAGATACTGAGGACTTTAATTGCATGTGACGGGAAATGTATCCTTCATCACGTCCAGTTATTTTGATGGCGATATCATTTGCCATTTCTCTTAGCATTATCAAAGATATTACATATCAGAATTACATACTTTGGGGGTGAAATACACGATTGCTCGCACTGATAGCGGTTATTTATTTGACATTCAGAATTGTTAAAACAAGTACATAATTTGAAATAGATACCCAAAAAATCCAGTAAACAGAGTTAGGCAGAATTTTCTGAAAGATATATTTCAAGCAATTTGTTCATATATATTTTGATTAGTTTGTGCATTTGTTATGACGATTACCCCTATTCTATTTTTGTAAATTGATAGAAAAAAAATAATTTCCCTGTTTTGATTTCAGAGCAGTCATCTACCTTTGGTGAGGTGAACCAATTAGGCGGAGTATTTGTCAACGGTAGACCTCTCCCAAATGCAATAAGACTTAGAATTGTGGAGCTTGCTCAACTTGGAGTTCGTCCGTGTGATATAAGTAGACAACTGCGTGTTTCTCATGGATGTGTCAGTAAAATACTAGCTAGATATAATGAAACAGGTTCCATACTTCCGGGAGCAATAGGAGGGAGTAAACCAAGGGTGACAACTCCAAATGTAGTCAAACATATCAAAATCTATAAAGAAAGAGACCCTGGAATATTTGCTTGGGAAATACGAGATAAATTATTAGCAGATGGAGTTTGTGACAAATATAACGTTCCATCTGTAAGTTCCATAAGTAGAATATTAAGGAATAAAATCGGAAATCCTTCTGGTAGTCCAGGACAACCGCAGCAATATGAAAACAAACCGCCACAACCGGTGGCATGCTCAGCTCCCGCTCCGATATACAATCAATTTTATCCGTATTCGTGTCCAGCACCCTCTATGCCACAAGTTCCACCACCACAAATGCAAAATCAGCCACATACAATTGGACATTTTGCAACAAATAAACAACAACAAAATGCCGCTAATTGTGTAACGCCGTGTATGATGCGAGCATGGGCCGCATCTTCACATTCCGTCAATGACATTCTAGGCTTTAGACCACCAGTGCCGCAACAAATGCCACAAGTTATGCCACCTGATAATCAAATGATGACATCTTTAGGACAAAATTATAATATGAATATGAATTATTATGGAATGAAACCAACAACCATGTCACCGATGTATTTACAAAGTTAACAATTTATGAGTGAGATATGAAAAAAGTGTAAGTTTGTTGATTTTAGATAGTAAAATAATGTGCCATATGAACTTCTTTTGTTTTCTGGTTATTTTATTTGGAGGAATTTGAATTGTGGTGACCTTCTAAAACTTCTATTAAAAAATATGTATATTTTCATTTTTAGGTTGAAAATCAACACTCGTTTTATATTAGAGATTATAATTGTTTATCAATGTAATGCATTAAAATGATAACCCGAGGAGAAAAAAGTTTCCAATTTCGTGATAACATTTGAACGTATTTTGTACGAAGAATATAAAATATTTTAGATAAATTTGAACTTTCGTTGTATAAATTTGAAGGAAAAATGAAAAGATTTACAGAGGAATTCATTTATTCAAATGATCACAAGTTCACAAATAAAAATTCAATTGTCATCGCTTGAAAGCAAACAAGCTGCTAAATATTTTTTTTATATTTGTAAATAGAACTAGCAAAATAAAAAAAAAGATACATAATAAGATTTTTTTTTTGCATCAATGATTTCACAAAACATTTTCGAGATAAATGAATCAGCGCGTTTGTAAAGAAACAGAAATTATTATTTTTGAATGTTCTTACACGAATTTTGCCGAAATATGAATAGAATTGTTCTCAACAAAAATAAATTCATAATTCTTAAAAATATTCAGCCTTGTAAAAATCAATATAAGTTATAAAGAAAAATCAAGTACCACTCACTCTTTTATTATTTATTTTTTATTTGAAATTCAAATGTTTTTAAAAACTGCTTTTAAATAATTTGCAAACACAGAAAACCGTACTTTTTCTTTAGAAACAATTACACTTAAAGCAGAGATATTGTATAATACATTTGTTTCTTCAATATAATTGTATTCTATGATATGTTTCTTCTGAAAGTAAATAAAATGAATTAGTCAAAATTTAATGCATGATTTAAAATTGAAATTTGAATTTCTAGTGTTTCAAAAATGAATGCATAAAAAGTGAAATATTACATGGGCATATCAATATTAAGAAGACACAATTACCAACAAATCATTCAATAAAAGAAAAATAGAGTATTAAATGAATTTTACACGAATTGTGCTGATATTATGCAAAATTCAAAATTATTTTTATATTTCTAAACTGTCCAATAAAAACATGAATTATGGATACTCAGTTTAGTTATAGTAATAGCATAACTCATAATTAAATACTTTCAAATCAATCAATTTTGATCAAAAGAAAATTAAATTTAGTTAAATGAAACATACATGTAGCAGTTATTATAAAATTTATTTCGAAAGAGATTTGGTCACTATTTTCTATGTTGTTTCTTTTTGGTTTTATTTTGGCATCCAAAGTGTCATTGAAAATTAATGGAACCTATTTTCTAGAATTTTAATATAGCAAATGTCTGATGATATTTAACAGTTTTTCAAATAAGCTTTCAAAATGTCTCAATTTTAAAAACTCAGATTGACAATTAATGCTGGTTCGTGCAGACTTAATATAAGAGGTCTGAATGGGGTTTACAGAATGGAGAATAATGTCCAAAAACGACCGAATAATGGGCTGAAAACAAAAAGAGAGAAAAATAGACTCCCCAAAATATAGAATAATGGGGGTTTTAAATATAAAAAATATAGAAAACAATGAACAAAAAAGATAAAGAATAGAAATCACTGGTCTAAGAACTTTTTGAAATATAAAGAAACAAAGGACACCCATACAGACCCTCGTATATATAAACGATTATCATTTTCGAGTGAGATTGTAAATTTTTGTATTGAATGACATTCAGAACCAACATGAATTAATTTGAATTTGATAGTTCATGAATGCACTTTTAACAGATAATTGATTTTGGTTTAAGTGTCATTCCTGATTATTTTGGAAATACTATCTTATATATGCCAAAATGAACGGCTTTTTTGCAAGCTTTTTACATCTAGCATAGGCTTAACTGTTCTAAGCTATGGCTTTATGATGTTTACACACACGAGCTTGTATTACCATGCATTCAATTATAGATACAAAGTCTATAGAATTACTTTGGTGTTGAAATGAATACAGAGAAAACAGTGCCTAGCCACAGTCGAAGCCAATTTCTGAGATTAAAATTATATCCTTCTTGAGACTTACATTTCGCTTTAAACATTAGCTAGGTACTTCTAAATAGATTTCACACAGAAACGTCAATAGCACTCTGCCCAGCAACATGACTGTGTACAGTGCCCGGCAAAAGTCTAAAGTATAAAATGAAATAAGTTTAACATGCATATCAATCGTCATTCATTATGTTTAAATGACCAAATCAATTTTGATACCGATCCCAAAAGTATACACATGACATTTATAATATTGATTGTATTTTAGTTGTCACAGAGGCTTTTTTTCTTGTGAAGAAGTCTTGCTTTTTGTTCAATTATCAAGTCCAAGACAATAGGTACTTATTATGTTTAAATATAAAAAAAAAATTTTTTTAAATAAATGGGATAACAATCTTTATTAAGCATAAAGTTACACCCATTAGAGGGTCAAAGGCATAACAATTACATGTAATAACAACAATATAATGATAACATTTACATAAAAATAAAAGTAAAAGTAAAAACAAAACATTAAATACAACAAATGAAATCAAGTGCCCCCTGTCCTCAGCTCCATAGACTAAATAACTGTAGATTTAGAGAAAGAACATTGTAGTGAGAAAAATCAGAACATATAAACAGCACTTTTGTTGCTGTTCTTCATCTGGTTTCATTTCAGTAAACAATTTATAAAAATGTCCATACAAATGTATCATGTAAATCATTTAGTCAGTTTTGTACAAAACAACAACTCCCTCTTCAAACAGCACCTCAGTATCAATGACTAATATATGTCTCTACAGCGACGCCTTTACCTTGTAAAATCTAACATAAATATATGATATACATGTAGTTACAAAACAAAACATAAAAAAAACATTTGAAAGCGTCAGTTAGTTGCGTATAACAGAGAAAGATATGTATAAAACGATATCATTTAACGAGATGTGTGACTGCGAAATGGGACAGTCGCCCACTGAGGATCAATTGGAAAAAGTAAATCAGCCGACGAATAGATAAAGATACTAAAGTGCTCTGCATGTACTTTGTGAAATAGTTGTTTTCTGGTGTTATATTGCATAGTC